>BSBK01000646.1:3092500-3477500 GCA_027943335.1 Chamaecyparis obtusa
TTGGTAAATTTATTGGAATCAAGCTGAATATTGAGGTTGTTCGTGCTTTTATCAATAAGAAATGGAAATTGAAAGGTCAAGTGGATGTGATTTCTATGTCTAAGGGTTATCTCTCCTTCATTTTCTTCTATGAGGAGGATCGAAGGAATGCCTTTTGTGGTGGTCCATGGTTGATTGGTAGAAATACCCTGATTTTACACTAATGGTATCCTAACCTTACTTTTCAGGAGGAGCTCATGGTTCAAGTTCCAATCTGATTAAGTTTCCAGGTCTTCCTTTAGAATATTGAGTTGAAGATGTATTTTTTGGAAATACTGGTACTTTTGGGGAGCTTATTTCTATAGATCCAGTCATGGCCTCAAGGAGAAGATATACTCATGCTTGAATCTGTGTTGGGATGGTTCAAGAGATTGATATTCCAGAGAAGATAGAAATAGTATCTAAACTTGGAAAGTGGGTTCAAAAGATTGAATATGAATCTATCCATTTTTCTTGTTTCCATTGCAAAAAGGCATGGCATTGGGAAAAGAGTTGTCCTTCCAAGCTACCTATAATGCCTCAAAAAACTAAGAAGGTTTGGTTACCCATAGGTAAGACACAAGGTATCACAGAGGGAAATCTACCCAAGTAGATCCCTACCAATGGTAAAGATCAAGAGGAACTTATTCAAAATGGAAATAAGGAAGAAGAAATTGTCTAGGTTGTAGAAAAAGTTAAGGAGAAAGGGGACAATAAAAAGATCCAAGGTGTTATAGAGGGAGATTTATCTACTCCTAAAAAGGATTAAGAAGTTTTTTAAAATGTTGAGGAGAAAGGGAATAATAATAAGAAGTTATCTCATAACAAAGGTTATGAAGGAAGCAAGAAAGACATGAAAAAGGGGATTAGGAAGATAATGAAGGCAATAGGAAAAATGGGCTTGGGGGAGATTAGGAAGATATCACTTCTAAAGAGATAGCTAACAATTAGTTTGAGATGATGATGATGGATACCTTAGATAATAAGGATGAAGGAAAGGAAAAGATGAGAGAGAAGGGGAGATCCTTGAACTTTTGGAGCTGGAGAATCTGAATAAAATATTCAATCAGTAACTAGAAAGGATTATGATAATGAATTTCAAGATTCTTAGCAATGTATTGTTCTAGGCCAATGCCTATCAGATCTATCTCAAAATTCCCCAGATGTGGTTAAAAGTGCTTTTCCTAATTTGGAAGCTCCTAAGTGGGGAGAAGTGGAGGATATAAATAAAGCCTTAGAGAAGTGTGATATGGATTCCATATCAGAAGATAAGAGAAGGAATAAGAACAAAAAGAAAAATAACCCTATACCGTCCAGAAACACTAGGAGCAGAGCAGGAGATGTGGGAGGAACACAACCCTCACCAGGTAGACCTTCCAACTCGAAGAAACGTGCCTTGGAGGCAACCAGGAATATAGTGGATGGCACCTAGAAAACTATCCTTGAGGTAGGCCCTTTCAAAAAGCTATGAATATTATATCTTGGAACATTCGAGGATTGAATAATCCTCATAAGCAAGATTTAATGAGAAATATGATTAGAGATAATAAACTAGATATTTTCTTAATTCAAGAGACTAAGATGGATAAGGACAAAGTTGAGAATATCAAGTTGCTTAAAAATGGGGAGGTTAGTGGGGGATATTCTAATGGAGCCTCGAGGAGTATTGCTACCTACTGGAATTGTGACAATATTAAAGGGGAAGTCTTGATCCAAGAAAATAACATAGCTTGCATCATATTTCAACACATCAAGGATGGTACTTCCTAGGTTCTAACTAATGTTTGTGCTCCTAACACCAAGTCTAGTATATATAATTTTTGGAAAAAACTTGAGAATGTGAGACATACATTTGATCAAGAAGGATGGATCATAATGGGGGATTCAAATACTCTGATCAAGGATGATGAAAAGATGGGAGGTAGTCGGCCCAATCATGAAAATAGAATGGACTTGATGGATTTCATAAACAATCAGGCTCTCCATAACATGGATCTCCAAGGTTTCAAGCTTACTTGGACGAATAGAAGAGCTGGCAAGGACCTTATCCAAGTGAGACTTGACAGAGCTTTAATTACTAATGACTGGTTTCTTCATTATTTTTTCTCTTTATTTACCCATATTAGAGTGGGATCAGACCATTACCCTATTTCTTTTATTGCTGATCCTAACAAAGGGAAAATGCTTTCTCCTTTTAGATTTGAAAAAATGTGGACCATGCATTCT
This sequence comes from Chamaecyparis obtusa, assembly GCA_027943335.1. Lineage (NCBI taxonomy): Eukaryota > Viridiplantae > Streptophyta > Pinopsida > Cupressales > Cupressaceae > Chamaecyparis > Chamaecyparis obtusa. The sequence goes on from BSBK01000646.1 coordinate 3,094,745, forward strand.
TATCTGGAGAGTAATATTAGGGAGTGGTGGAAAGTTAAGATTGAAGGTACAACTATGTTTAAAGTTGCCAAGAAGCTTAAATTTGTGAAGGACAACATTAAGAAATGGAATAAGGATTGCTTTGGGAATATTTTTTCTTCCAATCTGAATGATATCCTTAAGGATGTTAAATAAATTCAAGATAATATTCAGAAGGATGGGTATAACATGGTGTCCAAAGAAATTGAAATTGAGATGCTTGTAAAATTATGTGATTTTATAGCTAAAGAAGAGACTTTTTGGAAATAGAGATATAGGAATGTGTGGTTGAAAGAAGGAGATAGGAATACCAAATATATTTTTATGTCTACTCTAAAACACAAAGAAACTAACATAATTTCCAACCTTATTAACAGTAATGGGGTCATGGAGGAGGAGGATTCTATTAGGTTAGAGGTTAATTTTGTTTCTCTAATCTATTGGAAAAATATCAAGATTTGGATATGGAAGCTCAGAGGGAACTATTGGAGTGTATTATGGGTATTTTGAAGGAGGATCACATTGATTTTTTGATGGCTATCCCTTCTAATGAAGAAATTAAGAAGGCTGTTAATTCTTTTGAAGGGAGCAAAGTGCCTGGACCTGATGGCTTCCCGATATTTTTCTCCAAAAAGTATTGGACTATTGTTGAGAAGGATATTACTAGTGTTGTTAAAGAGTTTTTTGGATCCAAATTTTTTTTGAAGGAGATTAATGGGACTTTTGTGGTTCTTGTTCCTAAGAGGCCATGAGATGATATCATGGATCAATTTAGACCTATTAGCCTTTGCAATTCTATCTACAAGATCATATAGAAGGTGCTTACTTCTAGAATTCTCTCTTTGTTGTCCTTGATCATATCTCCACAACATAATTGGTTCATGCCTTGAAGACAGATTTTAGACTCTATCATCACTATCCATGAGAATATTCATTCTCTTGTGATGGCTAAGAAGGAAGGTTTTATTTTGAAGCTGGATTTATCTAAAGCATACGACAAAGTGGACTGGGATTTTCTTCAGAAAGTGTTTCTTTCTTTTGGTTTCAACATGAGAAGTGTTTAAATCATTATGCAATTGGTATCTTCAGTCACTTACTCTGTGTTGGTTAATGGGTCCCCTACCCCTTTCTTCAAATCTTCTAGGGGATTAAGACAAGGTGATCTGCACTCCCTTGTGCTTTTTGTTATTATGGTTGAATGTTTTGGAAGATACATAGCTCGACTTGTTGAGAAAAGGGAGTTTAAAGGTTTTAAACCTTCATCATCTAATCAAATTTGTTCTCATCAATAAAATTTTGACAACTCGGTTGTTATGGGAGAAGTTTCGGTAAAAGAATCTAGAAATCTTAAAATAGCTCTGAATAGTTATGGGGCTACTTCAGGATAATTTATCAATTGGACTAAGAGTTATGTCTATTTTTTTAACACTCCTGAAAAAATAAAGTTAAAGATTAGCAAAATCTTTGGATGTTAGATTGGTAGTATGCCTGCTACCTACTTGGGTCTTCATGTTTGTCAGTATCCTCCAGAGTCTTTTTGGAGATCCCTGGTAAATAAATCCTATAAGAAGTTGGCTGGATGGAAGGGCACTTTGTTTAGCCAAGCTGGAAAAGTTTAGTTATTGAAAAATACTTTGCAAAGCATACCTCTCTATGCTATTAGTCTCTTTAAAATCTTGGGTAAATTTCCCGAGGCTATTGAAAAAATTCAAAGGAACTTCTTTTGGACTAGAGTGGAAAAAAAGGTTGTCTTTAATTTCCTGGGATAAAGTTTGTAAGACCTTCATTAAAGGTGGCCTTGGGTTAATGAGGTTGAGAAACATGAATGGATTTCTTGTGGCCAAGCAGATATGGAGAGCTTATAACATGAAGGGGGAGTGGAATAATGTTTGGGAGAATAAATATATGGTGACTACTCTACTTTACAAAATTTCCTTAGGGATGATTCTATTCCCAGAGGCTCTAATATATGGAATAATATTTCAAAATCTAAAGAGCTCATCACCAAGGGAGTCAAATGGAAGGTTGGTAATGGGAACACCATTAATTTCTGGGAAGATGTTTGGCTTTAGATCACCCTTTACAAGATAACCCTGATTGAAAGACTTTTGAGGACCAATGGAAGATTTTAGTTGGGGTTAAAGTTGTTGACTATTGGGAGATTGATAATTGGAAGGACCTCTCTTTAATTGACCCATCTCTAAGGCAGTTAAACAAAATCTTGAATTCTTTGGTCAAAGTTGGGGAGGAAGATCATATCATATGGAAACTGACTTCTGATGGTAAGTTTTTGTGGCTTCCTTATACAATGAACAATTTTCTAAACTAGAAAATTCCATTTGGGCCAAAGCTTGGATTAAAGGTCTTACCCCCAAGATCAACATCTTCTTTTGGACCATGCTCCAAAATAAAATCCTTACAATGGATAATTTAAAAACCATAGGGATGTGTTTACCTAATGTTTGTTATCTTTGTAAGCATGAGGAAGAGATATTTAATCATATGTTGTGCATTATCCTTTTGTTGATAATCTCTATACCAGATTCATGGAGCTCTTCAATCTTGATTGGGTCTTTCCTTTAGATATTCAAAATGTCTTCTTATCTTGGGTTTTCCCTTCTAAGGATTGTTCTGTGAAAAATTTGTGGAATATTTCTTTACCCCACATCTTTTGGGGTCTTTGGAAGGAGAGAAATGATAGTGTGTTTAGAAATCAATCTACTTCTTCTCAGGTGGTTTTTGAGAAAGTGAAAAGATGTATAATGGAGAAGCTTTATACTATAGCCAAAATTGACATTGTTAAGGATCAATGGGATATAAGAGTTTTTGATAACTAGAAAATTAAAGGTTGAAGGAATATTAGTAATCAGGTCAACTTGAGGAATGAAGCTAGATGAGATTGTCCACCTAATGGGAGGATGAAAATAAATTTTAATGGGGCCTCGAAAGGAAACCTGAGAATTGATGGATGTGGGGTGGTTTTAAGAGATGAGCATGGGACATGTACAACTATTAGAGCTCTACCTATTGGCAATCAATCAAACCATGTGGTGGAAGCGATTGCTTCTTATCAAGGTATCATTCTTGCCAAAGAATATGGGTGTAAACAAGTTTGGGTAGAGGGGGATTCAATGAATATAATAAATAGTCTTAATAATATGAATCCTACTTCTTGGTCTATTTATAATGCAATCAAGGTGGCAGAGGATATACTTAATACTTTTGACTCATGCATTATAACCCATGCTTTCAGAGAAATTAATACAATAGCTAACTGGGAGACCAATAAGGCTTATAGTAGGGATGACATCATCACTTGGTGGGGGGAGGAAAATCTTTTGCATGAGGTGAGATCTTGATAGGACCTGGAGCACATGCAGAGTAAATAGAAAGGAGTACACATTATAAATAATGATGAATAAAACTTTATATCCTTTAATGATTCATTCTTGAAGCAACATAGCACGTTTCATGAAGAGTAATAAACATGTGAAACAACACGGATTGTGGGTTTTTTCAGATACCAACAGAAGGAGATCCATTAGTTGTTGTTGTGTTATTGGTAAAGACAAAAAAATTTGGGGTTGGAGAAAAATCTTGGGGAAAGCTACGGGAAGAAATAAAAAAAGGGTTGAACCTACTTCTTGCGGGGATTGGATGCAAAACACTAAGGTGTGGAGTACTTTGTAAAAGGGAGGTATGGATGTGTCTATGGAACATCTTCATGGTAATAATCCTTCGATTACTAGTTATTTGATCAATAATTGGAAGAATGGTAAGATTAAGATGGGGAACAAGATGGTGGAAATTAATGAAGATGTTGTTGCAAACGCTATTGGTTTGTTGAAGGAGGGTTGTAAGTTCTACAGAGACATGCAAATTTTCAATAGGGCTCTGAAAAAAAATTTAGGGATGAAGGAGGAGAGACTGCGGCTTGTCAAAGGTGATAAATCTTACCATGACACGAAGTGAATCAACAAGCCTTGGAGGTCTTTTCTTTTTGCTATTATTATCTATGTTTCCCTAGATGGTAGGTTTAGTAGATCTTATGGGTATCACTTTGTGATTTTGAATCATTTTTAGCATGAGGATAAAATCAACTTGCCTTATTATTTATACTATTCTTTTAACTATAATATTAAAGAACTTCAAAAGGATCCACAGGGGGATCATGCTTCGCATCATGGTCTAATGGTTCTTGTTTATGATATCCTTAAGAGAAAAAAATGGAAAAACCCTTTCTAAAGGGAAAAATGATTGATGATGAGGAGACATAAGAGGATTATAGTGGGTATAGCTTAGATTCTGAGACTGAGGATGCCTCGAATTAATCTTATGGGGGGACTAGCATAAAGAAAGTAAAACCTAAAATTAAGGGAGGTTCTTTGAAAAGAGCTAAAAAGAATAGAAAGACTATGGAGAATTCCACCATTGAGAAAGATATTGAAGATGAGGACTTCTTAATTAAAGACCAAACTGCTATGAATAAAAAGAGGAATAATTCTTAGAGGAAGGAGAAAACCCAGAATGTTAAAAGGGTTCAAAAAGATAAGTGTCCGGTTAGAAAGCGTATCTTCATATATTTTGATGAAGAAGATGAAACCGTTGTTGGGAAAACTGCTAGGAGTAGTAAGAAAAAGAAGGAGATTTATCTGATGGATGGTATGCACCCTGATAGGGATATTACGGGGGAGAAAGATGGCTTTTTGGGTCCGTGGGGTAATTCCATTCATTATACCAGAGGAGTTAAAAATGACGGTGTAATTAAAGATTTTCAGATAAATCTTGGTACTAAGGAGCATGAGAAGGAAAAAAGTAATGACAAAGGGAATAATTAAGAGTTTACCACTGACAAAGATAAATGACATTATGCTAGTCATACTCATAAGAATATGAATAGTATAATGGGTTTTAGTCAAACAATTGGGAATTTGCTGGAGGATATGACCAAAATAAAAAAAAAGGAGCTACAAGAGAAAGATAAAATGATCAAGATTATGGAAAAGGTTAGCATTGGTGATAAACCCCTCTCTATTTGTATTGATGAGTTGTAGGAATCTATTGGAATTGCATAAGCTATGGGGGCTATGATGGATAGATTGGAGAAAAAAATCAGGGACAAAGATATTTATTATAAAAACTTAGAAAAGAGGATGGACAAAATCCAGGAGACTATAAAGAAGATTGGGGTTCAAAGTCATAGTTCCTTGAAAGCTAATGTAGAGCATTTTAAAGTTCTGGTGAATAATTTGGAACAACTCAAAGGTAAAGGTAGAAGGGAAAAAGATGTTAATAAGGACCTGGATATGGTTGGCCCTAGCAAGAGGACTCGTGCGAGGATGAAGAAAGTTTCTATCGAGGAGGACACTGATCTGGAAGATATTAAAAAAGTTTTTGGTACCATGGACCTTATGGTGAACCAGGCTGAGGAAACCATGAAAAAGTTTTAGTTGGTCTTTTGCTATCTGCTTGTTGTCTTGTTTTGTTGTGTTGTTCTTGTTTATGTTTTGGTTGTTAGGTTGTAGCCTTTTTTTGTTTAGTCTTGCTGCTTTTCTAGCGGTGATGTATCACAATTGTTTCTTGAACTCTTAAGCTTTATCTTTCTTGCTATGTACAAGGTTTCAGGTCCTTTCAAAACCTATTTTTATTTAATCAAAACATTTCCTAATTCTCATTTTTGTGACCGAATATTCCCATCATATTCAACCCAAAATTTTGTCCCTCCAAAGTATTCTATCTCCAACACATGTGCAACCAAACTAAAGGATATTTGAATTTTTTGAAAGGATTAATTATATAAAATATCTCATCATACCTTGAGAAACTATTTTCCAAATCTTTGAACTTCCCCTGCATTATACAATATTTGTATATTATCTTGTACACATGTGTTGCAATAGGGCCACTTTGGAACTCATCCTTTAGAATGCATAATGAAAAAAACTTTATGGTCAAGTATATATTACAAACTCAAACAAACTTTAAATTATTCATTCATATTTTTAAAACTCTTTTTGTGGTTGCCCATCCAAGGAAGACTCCTTTCTTTTTAATGATGGTTAGGGTCACTTCCATATAATCAAATCCTCTAGCATGACTATTTAGACTAATAAATCTCAATAAGGGTATCCTTCTTTTCTTATCATGCAATAAAACTACCTCTAAGTGTAACAATTTATGGTTATTTAAAATTAAAATCATCAAATTCAACAATACTGTTCATGATATAACAATTACAAAATTGATAATCTGTGTAGCTATCATCAATGATCTTTTGTAAAATACATGGGTAGCAATGTGTGGACTAAAAATCTCCATAAGTATTCACAAAATATAATTACTCTTTCCCATGATTGTGATTTACATCATATCATTGGAAGAAATACTCATGAATGCGATCATGTCAACCTGTATGCAAATGCAAAAGATTGCAACGACACATTTCCCTCCAAGAATAAACTTGAACTTCTTGAATTTATAAATTTGAAAAAAAATGTATCCAACCCACCTCTCTAATCATATCAATTTCTCTTTGTCCTTGATCTTCATCTAATACTTGATGATCCTTGTTCATAAATAATTTTGATTCATTACCCACCTCTGAAAGAAAACCTTCATATCTCCTTGTATGAACTAAAAATGCACTACATGAAACCTTAGTATATATATGAATGAAATATTTTCCATTTATGGTTACCAAATTATTTTCTTTCCAAGATACTTTCTTTTGCAAAACCCCATTGACGAAGCTTGCTTTTAACATGATGTGGTTCTCCACAATGGGGTGTTTATGATAGAAACACATATATAAAGAGGGTGATAAGGGGATGGGGTGAATTAACATATGTTTATTTCAAACTCAAATCAATATTAATTCCCATTAATAAAATTTCCAAGCATCATAGCCAATCATAAATTCAAATATCATAACTTGCTTTATCATTAGTGCAACTAAACAAGTAGGAAACACATTTACACATCAACACATGAGAACACAATGTGTACATGAAAACCTTGAAGGAAAAAACAATAATTTTTTTTTTCTTTCTTGGATGTATTGTCCAAATTTGTCCTTACAAATAATAAATCTCTCACACTATGAAATAAACACCAATCTACCAAATATACCAATCCTTAATTGTATTTGTAGGCACCGTCCTATTGAAGACACCAATCCCCTACTACAAGACCTAAGCACTAACTCAAAAATTAGGACTTCAATATCAACAATAAAATAAAATTGAATTTTGAACCTTCAACACCGGTTGATCTTGATTTGAACAACTTGCACAACCTCCTCTTATAATAAACACAAGCTTTGAATGTAACTCACATTGCATCTATATATTTGGCTACAAATCAATCATTCAATTCAACCATATATTTCATTCCTTTCCATAATTCTAGGATAGATCCTTGATCACTATATATATGAACTCTAATTACAATTATGTTCACATGTTGGCTAAATATATAAGATTATTGCATTTGCAAGTTGACCACTTGAATAACCCTTAACCAAATGTGCAATAGGCCAGTTCCAAGAGCCCACACACTATTCCAAAAGAAGGGAAACACTATGAGTTACCCAAGGTAGACCTATCTAGTCCCAATGTTTATCCACATGCTCTCTTTGGTGAGAACATGTTGCAATCCTTTGGTGCATCAATTCGAAACAACAACCTAGTGAGAACACTCATTATCATTTATAACTTCTTGTTCATTGATAATCGATGTGAGGTCCTACCTCGACCCATCTTAGCTCGACTGATGATTTGACACATGGACTAGCTAGATGATACACTGTTTTGTGATATTAGACCTATTTTGATTATGACTTCTTATCATTAGACATTATGTGATGATTTTACATGATTATATGGATGATGATATTAGACGTACTTTTACATGCTTATGTTAGATTCATACCGACTTTATGATATAGAAAGATAATTGAATCTTGGATTCTACATATTGAAATATGTTATCTTATGGAATAGGATATTGAGTTAGTTATGATGATTGAATTCCTAATAAAATGGTTCTGCACTTGACTTAGGGTTACTTGTTTAAGTGAAATTGAACTTACATGTGATGCTTACAGAAATAGGATACAATATGGTTATTGTTTATGTTGAAATCATGAAATGCAGTTCTCAATGTATTCATATTTGAATGTTATTATAGATCCTGTTTCTCCTTCAATATGTTTATATATGCAATGATTTCATGTGGTACTGATATCTGAATGGAGAGTGCAGGATTATGACCATGGTTTGAAATGCGGGGAAACAATGATGGATCTATGTGAAAATAATATAAGGCCAATGTCGACTCTAGGAAGAGAATGACCTTGTTGTTATGTGATTTTAATTTCGTAAATGTGATGCATGAGTGAATGTTAATTGTAAATGTTTGTAAGTGCATAATTGGATGTAAATTTAAATGTGTTAATGTAAATGTAAATTATCCATTAGGCATGCCATGTGTGTAAATTAGTAATGTGATGTGTACTCACTTTTGTTGTGTCACTTGACACTAGTGTAATGTATTGACATGCCTAAGTGGAAAGTGGACCTTACCTCACCCTTAGGTCACCTTGTGAGTCCCTAGGTATAGTTAGTGGGTTAGGAAACCAAGGCATGTGTCATCACTTCCCAGTTTCATGAGTTAACTTCACATGGGTTTTTGAGGGGTTAAATGGAGCCCTATGAAGTGGTTAGGGTTAGTTTTAAGTACCCCAAGGTATGTGCATAGGTTTGGGGGTCAAATTTTACCCTTTTCTTCACCCAAGGCTTCCAAAATGCCTCTCAAAGAGAGCCTTCTTTGAGAGTGACGAAATTGGGTATGTTTCCAAGGTTTGTTCCTTCCCCTATGTCTTGATTATCCTTTCATTCCTTAGCTAGGGGCATGTGACAAGTTAGAAAGAACCAAAAAATCTACTTTTCTTTGGGATGAGGGTAGGAGAGAGGGAATGTTTTGCTAATATGAAAAAGAGTCTAGGAAGAAAACACTTCTACCCTATGCAATCTTGTTTTGGAGAGAAATTGACCTTGAGAGATCTAGAGGCTTGAGAAGGAGTAGGAAAGCTAAGAAAGGAAAAGTTGGACTCTTCATCAAATTCACCATTTCCATAGCTTTGAGGAAAGGTAGGTGCATCTACCATGGAAATGTTTGTTATGTAATTGTATTGTGTAGTTGAATTATTGTGAGATAATGTTGTGTTATGTTTTCATTTTGTTTTCATGAAGATCTCTCTTGTTTTCTCTTGTATGTTGTGAGTATGTTATGGGAGTGCAAGATTAATCTCATCCTTGGGAGAATTTGAGAGTGTCTTGGGGTGAAGGGCTTAGTTGGGAAATCCTTATGTGTAGAACTTGGATGTATGGGCATCCTTGAAGCCTACTTGAGTTGTAAATTGGGGGCCATAAGGGATGTGAATGGTGCTTTGTGAGATGAGCTAGTGAGTTGGGATTGAGCCTTGTGAAGGCATGTATGATTGAGTTGTAAGTACTTGTTATAGTTTTTGAGTATGGCATCTCCATATGGATGTTTCCACCTTCACCCATTTTTGGATCAATTATGATCCTATGTGTAGAAAATTTGGAATCTAATACAATATGTGTAGAAATAATCCTCATTCAAACTGTAGTTCATAAATCTCAATTGTGAAGGAATACAAATCATAACAAGCTACTAGAGAAAGCTTCCCATTTGGTTAACTTACCTCCTACACTTCTAGATAAGCTCGAGCAACTAGAATAACTAGATAAGTTCTAGCAACTAGAATAAATGCAAGATGATAATACAAACATAATCCAACCAATTTAACCATCATAACTAGCCATTGTACTTCTATAAATCAAACACTCAAGGACAAACATCATAATATTTGCATTCTTTCAAATAACTCGAAATCATGGCAAGACTAAGCAACTCCTTTGACATCAATGACAACCTTCATCCAAGAATTCCCCCCACCCCCCTTCCCCCGCCCCCTAAACTTAATTAGTTCCTCATCGTTCTCATTTTTCAACTCCTTATTTGTAGCCCTAGGATCTTATGTGTAGGAATAATTTGGAAATTGAAACAAGGAGTCATTATATCTTATGTTTAAGCTACCAATTGAGAATCTACCCTCTTTTGTGGTACTCAAAATTCTAGAGATGTCACCATGTGTTTTTTGCACTATTCTATAACTAAATTCCACATATTCATCCTCCTTTGCCATAAGAGTAGGATTTGCATGTTGGTTTTGTTAAAAACGCTAAGATCCCATGACATAATCTATGAAGTGCTTTAAAGTGGAGAAAAAATATTTCCCTCCCACTTTGTACTTCCTGTTACTAATTTGAACACTTCTAAACAATTTACAAGAAAATTCTCAAGTTCAAATTCATTAATAAGGAAATATCCTTCTAAATCCTCCTTCACAAAAACATGACCATCAGCATGGTTTGCATGCGAATATCTTTGCATACTTGAAATGTTTCTTGGGTGATATTGGGATGCCTTAACTCTTTTTCTTTCCTCTCAAATTCAATGTCTTCTTTCATGATATCTATATAGGCTCTCTCTTGTATATTCATTTCAACTGTACTTATTATTGTTTTAGGTTCTATCATCTTCCTTTCTTCTTCCTTGATTCAACCATACTTTCTTTAATGATTAAAGAATTCTTACCTTCTCATTCTTTTTCTATGGTATTTTGCCACTCCACCTTAAATTGTTCTTTGTGCTCCCTAATTTTCAAATATTATACAACTAATCTTCTTGCATTCTTCTTTCTAGGAAATAATCATAAAGTGATATTTCAAATCTTTCCTCCAAAAGGTAGTCCTTAAAACTTTTGATAACCTCTCCTTGTTGTGGAATTTATTTCCCTGTACACTCAACATATTCATAAAATGTATGAGCTACCTTAGAACTTTTAAGTTTTATAAACATTAATCAGACTAATTTGAAATTTTGAATGCTAAAATTTCATTGACCAAACTCTTTCTCCACCATTGATTATTCCCATGATTGAATAAACCCTCATATTGGCAGAATCAAGGTTCTGATACCATTGTAATATCCCTTGAAAATATTTATATCAAATTTGAATACTCTTTTAACCCCTCAGATTAATCTTCACCAAATTTTGAAATCATGTCAAACATTATCAAAGAAATTGATTGAATAATCACACTTGGGAAAATAATACAAATTGAAATATAAATATTTTCTCATATTTGCAACATGCAATAACACTTTATTTACTATCATAAAATGATTTTACATAACAAATAAACTTCTACAACTTTATTTCAAATCTAGAAACAAAATATGGTGCAGATATGCACTGTCAAATAACTATGTTTTAGGCAAACTTCACCATTATTCTCAATCAATTATTTATTGTCAATAGACATGAAAATACATATCCAAAACAAAATTCCACAGTCATAAGGTTGTCAATGGACTTCTATGACTCATATTACAAGAAAACTCAAAATACTCCCAAAAAAGGTGCCAATGGGTATTGTAGAACCACATTGTCTTACAATGAAACTTTGCCAAACTCAAAATATCTAATATCAATGAAAAATATGAGTTATGGTAATGAAAATGCAAGAAAAAACTATTTGAAATAACCAAGATCCCTTGTGAAATAAATACTCTCCACAAATCAAGAATATGCAAAAATGAGAGACGTCACATTGTCACTCTAAAATGTACAAAGAGGTGCCTTGCATATAAATGCAACCAAGAAAGGTGAGAAGGTAGGAGTTAAAGTCTGACTACCCCTCCAAGTAGGCAACATGTGTAGGACTCTATGGACAAGTGTTGAAACACTGGACGAGTCTAAATGAGGTGAGACACAAGACTCTCTAACCTCCCATAAGGTGATGAGAGAATATCTCAACCCTCTAAATACGCTTAAGCATATGTGAATATAACTCAACTAAGTAGGTTAAAAACATACTAGTTCTAGGTGAAACACCTTTTCATACTAACAAAAACAACCTCTAATATTTCATCAAAGCTACAACAAATTGGAAACATAAATCCACAACTATCAACTCAAAATTATTGGCAGATTCCTACCAATTGCTAAATTCTTTTAAGAAATCTACAACCATTCCGTATAGTGGAAAACTTTGAGTGATTTTGCACCTTGATGATCCTTAGACTCCCACCCTATTCTCATGTAGAAACCCTCAAACTCCCATTCTTGAGCCTCCTTCTCCATAGGTTTATCAACCTCCAAAGAAGGAAAAAAGCTTATCAATAATAACAAAAGTGAATGAAAATGGAGCCAAAATCACATATAAATCAATACCACATTTGAGTTCAAGTTTGCATGCCAAAATCCCATGTCCAAGGAAGGAGAATCTTGCATGCCAAAAATAGAAAGTGTGGTTGCTAAGTTTCCTTCAATCTCTTCCACTTTTCATGTAAACTGCTAATTGTCAAAACTTGCCATAAGCTTCCAAAGAGCCATAAAACATGCCAAAATAAACACTCTCATTTCCCATACCACAAATTAGAAAAGATTAATTAATTAATTTTTTTTTGGTGATAGAAAAATATCTTTGTTCAAACAATATCACCAACATTAATAATTATTTTCTAGTTTGTCAATAAGTCCTAGTTTGCCATTTCGGGACAACTCACTTACTATTTTCAGAAAATGACTATTTTTAGAAAGGGAATATGACATAAAAAATCTACAAGAAACAAATTGAAATCCAATAAGGAAACAACCTGGGTAAAGATTAAGTATGAGTGTCAAGAAGTTGAGATGTTCACTCCTAACAAGAAGCTTATGGGGAAGTGCAAAGCAATGTTGTTAGAAGGTAATGTCAAGGATAAAAGTCTCTAGGGGGTAATAAAACCAACCTCAATTGTGGCCTAGAATCTAATAATACAATTTTCTCATGTACCTCTATCGAAGTTGTGGTGTCAATTACTACTATGCTCATGGAGAGGTATGTTGTAACGTATAAGTAGGTTGTCACACATCAAAATGCTCACATCGTTCTAATTAGAATTCAACAAAGTGAGTGAATATCACTAAGGAAAACAACTTCTTGAAGGTTAATATTACCACTCAAGATGACAAGATTTTCATTATAAAGAAGGATATTATAGAGATTAAGAATAATCTTAACATGGTGATCAAGCTAAGTAGAATTGTAATTCATAACTTTACCAAGAGTATCATATTACTCCAAGAGAAGATTACCTCACACTTGTTTGAAGCCAGTGCTAATTGTAGTTCTAGAACTAGAAGTTAGAGGTATTGGATGAATAATGATTAGGAGTATGAGGATGTTGATTTAGTAGAGAAACACAATGAATTCCTTACGGAGGTGTGGAAAGTACTTATGGCTCGTAATCAACTTTTATTATTTACTAGTTGTGATGGTTGTTGAGTTGTGTAATGGTAATTTTTATTTCCCTTTCAACTATAGCTAAAATGATTTCTCTTATATTTAATATTAGTAGACTATTGTCTTACTCCTATTTTTATTTTATTTTTGATAGGTCATTGTGCAACTAAGCTGCGGAAGGGTTTTTAGCTTGCCTCGAATTGAGGGGAGGTCACAAGGGAGACCTCCTCCCAATGCATAAGCCACATAAGCCACTCAAGTCAACATAAGTCACAAAGACAACTAGATGTCACAAAAAGATTTGAACATTGATCTCCAAAATGATAACCGCATAACCTTACAAGTTGAGTACCAACCCATTAACTCTAACCATTATTTTAGTAACCATATTCAATTAATATTTTTTATTAAAATCCTTCAAAAACTCCTATTTTAGTCTCAAATCGGAAAATAGATAAATTTAATAGACCCTTAAATTTTCCCCCAGCTTTTGTCCATGAGAATGAGCATCTGAACTTCGCAATGTGCCATAAATCAAGATATGGATATACTGGATATGGGTAATAATTGTTTAAAATCTGAATGGATAATAAAAAAATGATATAGCAGCAAGAGGCGAAATTAAATTCACCGATCAATTCGATGGCGGCGACATCGTTCTGCTCGCTCACATTCTCCTCCCTCAAAATTAACCCCACAAATCTTCGCAACAATTTTGAAATCAGCAAATTCCCAGCAAAACTCGCCATTCGTGCACAGAAGGCGAAAACAGAGCTCCCCTCAAAATGCAGCAAAGCGCTGGCGGCAGCAGCGGCTATTTGCGTTGTGTTAAGCAGTCAGTCATCCATGGCAGGGGAGTTAGAAGAGGGCTTTTCCAAATACTACGGAACAGCAGCCAGTGCTGCCAATTATGGTGGCTATGGCGGCAACTCGAACAAGAAAGACAGCGCAGAGTACATTTACGATGTTCCGAGTGGCTGGAAAGAGCGCCTCGTCTCCAAAGTGGAAAAGGGCACAAATGGTACAGACAGTGAATTTTACAACCCCAAGCGAAAGGCTGAGAAGGAGTATCTAACTTTCCTCGCCGGGTTTCGAACCCTGGCCCCCATGGACACGGTTTTGAACAATTTGTCGCTCTCAGATGTCAATTTGCAGGATATAATATCGAGCGCCAACAGTGTGAAGTCCACGGAGAGGAGGGGGGCGAATGGCCAGGTTTATTATGATTTCGAGATTGATAGCCCGCTGGCTCACAGCCTTATTTCTGTGACGTGTGCCAAGAACAAATTATATGCGCATTTTGTGAATGCGCCGATCCAGGACTGGACGAAGGACGAAGCTATGCTCAAGCATATTCACGAGTCTTTTTCCACTGTGGGTGCGACTGATTCTGCCTAGGCTTATGAATTTAAGCACACCCATTTGAAGAAATTTGGGGAAGTTGACTGTAAGTTGTACTTTTTGTGCAGAGGGTTTGATTAAAGTCCTGAAGTTGATATGTTGTATTGTATTACGGGGTTTTAAATTTGTCTTCTTTTCTAACTGCTGTAAAGTGAACTCAGAGAATAATAATTAGTTCTATTATATGATATGGGATTCAATTAAGCTTCGTTTTGAGCCCTTGAAGATTGAATTCAGAGGATAATTAGTTCTAATCAATAACATTGTTTTTTATGGGCTTTTGTTTAAGCCATCCTAGAATTAACGCTAGAGGATGGTTGTTTCTACCATCCTTTATGATTCGAAGTTAAGGGATTGTTTTGAGCTTAGAAGACAATAATTCCTACCATTAGTTGATTTTCTCGTTTGCTTGTGCCACCTTCTAATTGGGCACGCTGCACTGCTGGAGACAATGTCTATATTTGCAATAAAAATATCATGAAATATGCAGTCTAATATCCCTTTATGAGATAAGCCTTGAATTATAGTCACCAGCAGATTTCAGTAGAGGGAGAAAAATTCTATTCCTGTACCCACATCTTCTGGTGACTATAATTATATAGAATATAACCACACTCTTAAGCATTTGCTCCCATGGTCTGATTTGAAATGACATCCCTGTCATTGTATCCATGCCCCTCTATCACTGAAACTCCTCTCGAGTCCAAGTGCTGGTCAGATTTGTAAAAAAACGCCAGGAATGGAGAAAGAACATGAATACACATGGTTACTGACAGTAGAAATGAAAAACTGAACACATATGAATGATTTCATTATTGATGATGCACATAATAGTACAGAATAGAGTCAGAGTATAGTTGGTCAGAACAAGTTTCTGTAGTAATTAACTTGGCTGTGAGAATTGTAACATACATAAATGATCCAGAGAAGGCTTTAAGCACAATTGTGCGTGGAACCAAAATTGGTGAATTGAAAAGTTGAAGTTTTTGTTTTTGCCAGACTACATTTACAAGTTTGTTGCCAACCAACAAACATTTGCAGTTATAAATAACAATCAAAAGTGCCCGCATACAAACCTGAAGCCTTTCCTGATTACTCTGTACACAATTAAAATCCCTCACCCATTCCTATTAGGTCTTTTCCTAACTTTCCTTTTTTTCAATCTGTCTTTGACATACCTGGGAAACCAACAGGTTTTTATTTTCTAACGTATCCTTACTTTTTGCTTATCCAAATTGAAGTCTATGGGGCAACTCACAAACCCGTACATCCGATGAATTTGGACAAAGACTGTCAAATTATACCTGGAAAAGATAACAGCATATGCCAGGATGCTTAAAGCCAGCTGGTTAATGTTCTTGTAATTTTTCTTCTCTCTCTCTCTCTCTCTCTCTCTCTCTCTCTCTCTTTTAAAGAAATTTTAAGTTAAATTCTCTAATCAATTTAAGGATATCATCAGATTTGTACCTTTTTGTTCACAGCTCTCTATGTTTGTTAGATTAATAAAACTAAAAGATAAATAGTGCCAGTTTCAAGTTGTTTGCATCATGTAGTGATCATGATTTTTGCCTCTCTTAAGGATGTACTGGCCAAACTTTTTGATACGAATTGTCACTCATGTAATGTTCATGTGATGGGAACAGGGGTGTGAATTGTCAATGAGATTGGGTAACCTTCTTCCTTTGGGAGCTAGTCTGTTAGGAATCTAGAGAATCTTCTGTGTATCATTCCAATTTGCTACAATATGTGTAGCATAGATGGTCTCATATCTGTTACAATGCAAGATGCAGCAAAAAGACTGATTGCATTTTATAGGAAGTTGCCACGGCACCCATATCCTTGTGAAAGTTTGCCAAAATAAGCTTATAGCAAGGAGAGTCTGTTTGCTTGGAAGGAGATCAGGTTACAAACCCTTCTCAACATGAAGAAGCGGTAGATTCAAGGGGCTTGTGATAAAAAGTATTTGGAGAGCTTGGGAAGCCATGAGACCTTGGCTTTCCTTGAATGGTTTTGGATTTCGCAATGGGCTTTCCATCAACTAGTAGAATATTTGGTGGTTTCTCATTTTGCAAGATCACAATTATCTGTTGCCAAGACTGCCTTGGGTGTGTGCCTTGAAATTTCATAAGAAAGGCATTTGAACCTTGCAAGACCTCTTCTCTAGAGACTCAATAAGTCTCTTGTCATGGAATGAAGCTAAAGCCAAGTATCACCTTTCTTATCAGGATTGTGAAACTTTTGATAGAGTCATGGGGATAATTTGTACTGATACAGTTCACAAAATTGGCATTAATTCTTCTAGGCCTTCGTGGAAAGATTGGAAGTGGGGTCTAAACGCTGCCTTTTGGAATTACAAATCATTGCAAGGATGTCATTGGCTCTCCCTCCACTTGTAGTCTCAGATTGGCAATGTAGAGTTCATACCATTTGGTCAATTATTGTGGAACTCAAATTGGCTCACTTTGCTTGGTGTATTTTTCACAAGGACTTCTTGTTGGCTCTAGGTTACCTTATCTGGGAGTTCTCTACCCCTCTTGACCATTTTTTGGGTAGCTAGAGAATTTTAAGCACCTATTCTGGTTTTTTCCTAGAGATCAGAATTTTCGGACCTAGATCCATGATTTTTTCAAGCCCTTCAGTCTAGAGTCTTTTTCATGGCACATGGTTCTTTTAAAGGATTGGCTTCGAATTCCTCGCATATTCAATGAGATGTGACAAGCTTTCAAGGTGGAGATTCACTTCAACATGTTTCATATTTTTCTAAAGGTATGATATGTTATAATGTCATTTTGCAGATTCAAGTGTAAGCAAAGTTCAAACAAACTTACACTTGAGGTGGCCCACTTATAGGTGCTCCTCGACCATTGGGGCAATGCCGCTTGTGCAGTGGTCAAAGTTCCATTTCTCCCACTTCCTCTAGGGGCCGCTCGCCTCCTTGTGGTTTTCATCATGGAAGGAGTCTTTCTACTTGAGGTACTCGAGAGACTTGCTCCCAAGCATTGGAATTGTGATCAGCAGCATTTGTCACAGCCTGCTCATTAGTGTTTCACCTCTCTACCAACCACAGGGGAACTCTAGGTGGCCTACTGGTGGTGCTTCCTGCTGGTTTGATTGCAGTGAATTCCCTCGTCTAGCTCTTGCTATTTCGCTAGCTTGTGTTATAGAAGAAGAAAAAGATAAAGATGATGGGTGGGATCCTTCTGTGGACACTCTGGACTCTGTTGATATATGGGGAAAGTCAGATTATCAGGATCCTCCTTCTACCCTTTTTGCTATTTCTTTAGCTGCCTAGCAGTACAAAGTGGTTGATGAACTCATTCTTAATCTTGGTACCAAAATCTAAGATGAAAGAGAGTTTCGAGAGCATGTCACGACACATCAGTTGCTGGTCATCTAAGGTACTGTAAGACATACAAACAAGTAAGAGAGTGTTTCTCATGGAAGGGGCTTAAAAGTGATGTTTTTAGGTGTGTGAGGAAGTATTTGGTTTGCCAACAAAATAAAATAAAGCACGTATTTCCAGTTGATTTGTTGCAGCCTCTGCCCATTCCAAAAAAAATGGGAGAGCATCTTCATGGATTACATCATAGAACTCCCAAAGGTGCATGGTAAGGATTGTATCTATGTGGTTGATAGACTCAATAATTATGACCATTTTCATGTTTCACCTTAAAAATACAAGGCCCCACAAGTGGCTGATTGTCGAGAAACATTTTAAGTGATAGGGACTACAGAGTTTTCAACTTGTTTTGGCAAGAACTCTTTCGATTGATAGGTACAGAGTTGGCCCCAAGCATAAGCTATCATCCTCAAACCGATAGACAAATAGAATAAAAGTGCACTTGAGGAACTATGTTAAAGGGAAGCAAAGAACTTGGGTTAAGTGACTCCACCCTGGGGAGTACCAATTCTACTCATCAGGTCTATAGGTATGTCTCCTTTCAAGGCCTTCCATGGTTATGAGTCTATGATGCCATTTCTTTCCTGGATATGATTCTCATGTAAAAACCTGTAGTAATATAGATATTATGAATGCACTCAATATATATCTGTAGTAGTTCCAAAACCATCAAACAAATATGCTAATTACCATTGAATAGAAAGGATTTTTTGAGGTGGGAGACATGGTGAGGCTACAACCCTATAGACAATCTTCTCTTAAAGAATGTGGTGCAGAGAAATTCAAGCCATTGTTTTAAGGACCATATAGGCCTTAAGGTCATAAGGAGAATTGGTGAGGTTGCTTATGAGGTTAAATTTTTAGAAAACAACATGATTTGTAACATTTTTCATGTGTCATGCCTTAAGAAGGCCCTTGAATGACAAGTCCCTGTATTAGAGCTACCCTCTTTTGATAATGAGGGAAAGTTGATTGTGTAGCCCGTGTAAGAGAAAATAAGTTGAGAAATAAAGTTATTTTAGACTCTAGAGTATTTGGTGAAATGGAAAAGTCTTCCACTTGAAGATGCTACATAGGAAGGAATGGAGTTTTTTGAGCACCCAAGTTTGAAATTTATTGAGGGCAAGGACTATCATGTCTCCGCTCTAGCTGTGTCAACAAGTAGAGAGAAAAATGTGTTTTTAACACCAATTAAATATACATAAAAAAATTACAAAAAATAATGGAATAAAATAAAATAATAAATATAAACTAAAACAAGTTAAAATCAATTTAGGATTCAAATTTAAATTTTGGGACCTACTTCCAGTAAAACCTACCTTGCAGGTATAAAGGAAGCTGAAGGTGCCATATAGAATGGATATTGGACATTTTGACTTTTGCAATTTTAGAATCCACTCTGCAGGGCTTGAAAACCCCTTATCATTGGGTGAACATCTTGAGGTAGGATAGAAACCTTAACCTCAGCCCTGACATTTGACCATTCCCTGTACTGAAAATTCACAAAACTAAAGTTAAAGTGCCCATTTTCAGGCCCAATTTTAAGATGGAGGTCAATTTTGAGATGGCGGTGGCAGGAAGGAGGTGACTGCAAGAACAGACCCAGTGCACAGAGGTGGGAAGATGAGAAATTCAGTTTCAGCTCCCTGAGTATACTTTTAAATTTTTAATAGAGTTCTGGAGGCAGCACAAACCCATCATTTGTTATCTTGCAGGACTGAAGGCGGTTTAGGTGGAGCTACAGAGAATTTGACCCTATCACTAGTCTAGCCTGCCTAGTGCCAACATGTGTAGAGAGTTTGGAGTCCATCTGTGGGTGATCCTGGGGTTTTGACTCACTGGCGTAATATCTTTAAGACAGACCTTGTGGAGGACCCTGGTGGTGGATACCAAGTGTGATTGGCCCTGTGATAACAAGAAAGCCTAGATTATAATGTCACACAGATATCTTAAATATACTTTCTGTAGCAGCCGAATGTGAACTGATTGTTGCTGCGCAGAAACTGGTACTATCAGAATGTTTTATCTTGTCTCCTTAAATTGTTTATGATGCAGTTTATGTAATTGAAACTGGGTGTTTCAAATATCTATTGTCTCCTAACAGTAGTGGGGTAGTTAATATGATCTGATTTGTTCATTTAATCATATTAGAGTTGAGACAGCAGGGGCTATGATCTATGTAGGAGTTTTCATTTTCTTAGACTGAATGGCTCATATTTAATCACAAACCCTAGGGCAACAGTGGAACATTACCTTAGCCTCCATAGCTCTCAAGTACCGTGGCAATGAGTTTCTAAGGTTTCATTGTAGGTTGCTACAAGTAGATTGAGAAATGTAATGTTTAGGACAAGTAAACTTACATTCGTTAGTCTTTATGTATAATATATATCTCTTGTATTAGCATGTCCACTGTCTGATAAATCTTATGATTGATAGGGATTTGAAAGTAATTTTTATCACTCTATGTTGTAAGGGAATTGTCAGGCTCTGGATTTTGTTGAGGTAAGTCAAGTAGGTTACAACTGTTTGATGACAACAATGGAACTGACAAGAAGGTATCTGGAGAACAAGAAGAAAAGAGGTCTCCGACCTTTCAATTGTTGATATTTGTAGCTGCAGGAGATATCCTAATTACTTGCATGGTGCTCCTTTATACGCACGTGCTTGGAAATATGAAAAGACATGCAACATGCGAAGAGACATGCGTTTGGAAATATGAAGAGACTTGCAATTGGAAAATGAAGAAACTTTAGGTTATGATATGAAGAGTCTCTCAATTCAAGATATATATGATTGCTTTGTGTGATGAGTGTGATTTTTCAGTTACAAGCATTGTACTCAGACCTCTATTGCTTAATAAAAGAGATGTATTTTATGGTGTGGCTGGGTTTTTCCCCTCAAGCTGGAGGGTTTTCCCAGGATAAATTGTTGTGTCTTTCTGTGTCTTAGTGCTCTTTATTTTTGTTTATTGCTGTTTATCTTTATTTTTGGGCATAACATTAACATGGTATCCGAGTGAGTTAGATAACAGAAATTAAGGGAGTTTCTCTTGTTCATTAGTTTGTGTATCTATTGCAGATTGCAATGAGTATTTTGTAGACAATCTGAATGTGTTGAAATTGTAGCTTCGGTAAAGATCATTGCCAAGAGTTCTCTGAGATTCTTCTACTTTGCTGGACTGTAATATTTAAGTTGGGTTATTATTTCTTGTTCCTATTTATTCATCTTGTTTGTGAGCTGCTTCTTCAGCAGTCAAGATATTCTCTGCACCGTAATATCATGGAGAAGTTCGAGGTGAAATCCTTTGTTCCACCCTTTGTGAGTAGGTATGGTAGATCCACCCTCTGTGAGTAGGCATGGTAAAGATGCATTCTTCTCTGGGAGAAGTCTGAGGTGAAAGCCCTTGTTCCACCCTCTGCGAGTAGGTATGGTGGATCCACCTATTGCGAGTAGTCCTGGTGGAAGTCATGCGTGAGACTCCATGACTCAATTTTTTGTTTCTTCACCCTCTGGGAGTAGCCATTGTGAATATCAAAGCCCTTGTTCCACCCTCTGCGAGTAGGTATGGTGGATCCACCTATTGCGAGTAGTCCCGGTGGAAGTCATGCGTGAGACTCCATGACTCAGTTTTTTGTTTCTTCACCCTCTGGGAGTAGCCATTGTGAATATCAAAGCCCTTGTTCCACCCTCTGCGAGTAGGTATGGTGGATCCACCTATTGCGAGTAGTCCCGGTGGAAGTCATGCGTGAGACTCCATGACTTAGTTTTTTGTTTCTTCACCCTCTGGGAGTAGCCATTGTGAATATCATGTTGAGTAAATCTGTGATAAAGCTTTGTTGTTGACGCACAAGGGTCTAGCCATTGTGTTTGTCAAGATGTCATGAAACTTGCAAATGATATCTCCTTTGCTAAGAGGGAGTGTTGATGTTTGCAGCTGTAAGAGATATCCTAATTACTTGCATGGTGCTCTTTCATACACGTGTGCTTGGAAATATGAAAAGACATGCAACATGCGAAGAGACGCATTTGGAAATATGAAGAGACTTGCATTTGGAAAATGAAGAGACTTTTGGTTATGATAGGAAGTCTCTCAATTCAAGATATATATGATTGCTTTGTGTGATGAGTGTGATTTTTTAGTTAGAAGCATTGTACTCAGACCTCTATTACTTAATAAAAGATATATATTTTTTGGTGTGGCTGGGTTTTTCCCCTCAAGTTGGAGGGTTTTCCCAGGATAAATTGTTATGTCTTTCTGTGTCTTAGTGATCTTTATTTTTGTTTATTGCTGTTTATCTTTATTTCTGGGCATAACATTAACATCAATAACAAAAGAATATTGTTTATTAGAAAGAACTTGTATATAGCGTAGAAGCAGATGTCTTCAAAACATCGTAATATATTGGCTCTTGGTACTGGTAGGGTTCCCAGGAAAATGTCACTAGTTATTGTATTTATCATTGACAGGAAAACTGACCCTTATATCAATGTAATATTGGCAATACCTTTGACATTAAATTTATTGTGATATTGTCAACGCGATTGCAATATTTTTTCTTTTTTTCTACAAAACCCTCTGAACTGTGATTTTTTCACTGTTCTGTGCAATTTTTTTCTGCCAAAAATTTGCCTTTTTTTACCCACCAATTTCACCCAATTGTATAAGTTTAGACTGTCTACAAACATGTTATCTCTTTCTAGTCAGCATTTCTAACAATTAGATGCTCTATCTGTAGACATCTCCCTCTAGTTACTCTTCCTCCCATCCCATATTTGCATTCATGACAGTCAAAAGTGAGATCACTGAAAATCCATAGCCTGTTAGGTGTTAGTCTGAAAGGAGATTCTCAGGCCTTAAATCACAAGAGACTACTTGGTTAGAAGAGTTGTAAGCAATTCACAATCACTTTTCAAGATACAGATGCTTCTTTAAGCTTCCATTTGACATAAATTCAAAAACTAGAGTTTTGAACCCAAGGATCGAACAGGAAGTTGTGAGCCTGGTGGAATTGAGTGTCAAATGTTTCTTAATTCCTTACATTCAGCACTGAAACTCTTAAGAGCTTCTTCATCGTGTAAATTGAAAAGTCGCAGTAATTACTTCACCACCTCTCGGATCTCCTTTATGGACTGATCCAAACTTTCCCACTCCAACCAACCCACCCTCATCAAATCCATCGCTTGCACTGAAAGATCTTCATAAGAAATTTTCAAGTGCTTCAAATTTGGAGAATAACTATTGGCAGATCATCTGTTGGAAAAGTTCACACTACAATAAACCTAGGGCCAAAACTAAGCAGCATACTACAAATTGGCACTAGAAATTACCCCTGTTACCATTCTGTGTGCACTGTAATCAACAATCTCACAATTAATGAGAAAAAATCACATTTCATAAGAAATTTTCAAGTGCTTCAACTTTGGAGAATAACTGTTGGGAGATCATTTGTTGGAAAAGTTCACGCTACAATAAACCTAGGGCCAAAACTAAGCAGCATACTACAAATTGGCACTAGAAACTACCACTGTTGCCGTTCTGTGTGTTAATGTTTTGAACCAGAATACTATAAATGAGATACAAAACACAAAAGAACAGAGGACACAAAAGCCTTATCCTGGGAAAATCCTCCACTTGAGGGTGAAAAACCCAGCCCACAGAAAGATGATTCTTTATTGTGTTCTCAAATCAATACAATGATCTTCAGCTTACGATTGATGACTCTAGTCAATCAATAAAAACCTTAAACACCTCGAACACACTTAATCACTGTTTAAATACGGAATTTTATGAGTATCTCACAGACACTACATATACTGAAAGATCTTACAAGAATCTATATAATGATCACATACAGATTGAGCATGAAATTATGAACAACAAACATACTAACAGACTGAATAGGTTTTCACGATAATACTCCTAGCACCTCAAGAGAATGCCATGTGATACATATTATTCCTTCATCCGCACACGTAAAAGACTTTTCCCGATAATGAATAAACTCCTGCGGAACGCCAAGAGACCACCGTTACGTTCATAATGAAGACTCTTCCATAACATAACAATACGAGCTCCCTTGAATCAACGGTGAGACTTAAATGATGCCAAGTCATCCACTCATGGCGCCAAGTCACCAAATAAGTGTCAGTGAGTAGAAAAGACAAAAATAATGCCATGACGAAATAGCTCAACGGTGGAGAGGTTGAGTAAGGCAAGAATAATATATATGATTAAAAATTATTCACATTCCAACTGCTCAACCATGATAGAAATCAAGCGGTGACACGAAGCTGGATGGAATCAACAACATAGCAATGTCGAGTCGTTTTCGAAAGAAACATGATATCATCTCGCTAGGTGATAAAACAAAGAACCGAGAATCATCACAAGAATTTCTGAGAAAATTCAAAGCAGATCATCACAGGTGAGAATGATCTCTCACGCAGCTACAAAACACTAACACTCCCTCTTAGCAAGTGAGAGATCATTCACATGTCTTGCCATCTCTTAACATGACAAGTATAAGAAGCTGCAACCAAAAAGTGTCAATAACAAAATCTCATCACAAATTTCCTCAACATAATATTGTCATCTCAGCATGACATTCACCATGGCTACTCCTAGAGGGTGAAAGAACAGAAAAGCTAAGTCATAGAGTCTCACACATGACTTCCACCATGGCTACTCCCAAAGGGTGGATCCACCATGGCTACTCCTAGATGGTGGAACAAGGGCTTTCACCTCAAACTTCTCTCACAAAGAAGAATGCATTAACAAGGGATTGCACCTCCAACTTTTTCCTCACGGAGAAGAACTCATTAACAAGGGATTGCACCTTGAACTTCTCTCTCATGGAGAAGAACTCATTAACAAGAGATTGCACTTCGAACTTCTCCCTAATAGAGAAGAACTCATTAATCAACATGTATAAGAATCACTGAAACTGAGACTCTCTTAGCAGGGGCATCATTCTCACTGCTTTGATTATCACAATAAAAGAGCTGATTCCAAGTTTGATCAAACAAAGAGCTTTAGCAGTCATACTGCTACACGAGCTTGTTGATCCTCAACAAAAGGATTTGACACTCTCCCTCTGCTGCTCAAGCTCCCTTTGATTGTTATATCCTCCTCTTTTATGGAGTTATGTGCCATCAACTCAGTCTCATGGATGCAAGCAAAGTCCTCATAATTGTTCATTTCTCCAGCCTGCATGACTTCCTCACTGGATGTCTTAAGCTCTTCCTCCTTTGAATTCCTTATGCAATTTTGGATCATTAAATTATCATCCTTTTGATCCTCGATTTATCTTGCATTTTAGAGAGATTATTAATAGTTCAAAGAATCAAACTAATCTGAAGAGAAATATGCAGACCAATGGTAAAGGCATACATGATTCACTATTCTCAATATAATTGCATGAATTATTCATGAACACCATTCAAGGATACAAACATAAAATACTTAATCTCTTTAATGCCTAAACTTCCTCACAATCCACCAGATGTTCTTTCTTGATTTTTGCTCCATAAGAAGACCAAGATCCCAAGGCTGATAACTTTCAATGCACAGGTCCAAACTTGATTTGATCACAGCAGTAAATAGTTAGAGCTGTCTTTATAAGAAGACCAAGATCCCAAGACTGATAACTTTCAATGCACAGGTCCAAACTTGATTTGATCACAGCAGTAAATAGTTAGAGCTGTCTTTAATTCTGATTTAATGGAAGGCTGCAACAGCATGCTGGTATGAATAGAAGCATCTCCATGCCCTTTTCCAACTGAAAATCACGCCCAGTCAGAGGTATTGTAGCTCTCTCACACTTTCAAACCTTCTAGAATGGCTCGGAAATAAATATTCTCAATACACACCTAAGACACTCTACCATAAACACCCAATGTCCATGACTAGGTACACAATCCTAGCATGCACAGCAATATCACAAAAATGAATACTTTCAGCAGCATCGAAGATCCTTTGTGCTCCCAAGCAATGATGATCAAGAAGAACAATATCAATCGCTTGACACAGCGATATGTGCTTCAACGAACTTACACAAAGACAAAATTCTTCAAGAAAAGAAAATAATAGCTTGATAAACTTTACTTTATGGTGCTCGAACTAGTAACTTATCAAAATCATCTTCAGAATAATGAAACACTTTCACTATAGAAACCCTTATTCCTTCTGTTAATCCCATTACACATCATAAACTCTTGAAGTATCCAATCGTCCTATTTTGGTTCTGAATCTTTACTTAGACCCGCTCTGATACCATGTTAATGTTTTGAACCAGAATACTATAAATGAGATACAAAACACAAAAGAATAGAGGACACAAAAGCCTTATCCTGGGAAAACCCTCCACTTGAGGGTGAAAAACCCAGCCAACAGAAAGATGATTCTTTATTGAGTTCTCAAATCAATACAATGATCTTCAGCTTACGATTGATGACTCTAGTCAATCAATACAAACCTTATACAGCTTGAACACACTTCAACACTGTTTAAATACAGAGTTTTATGAGTATCTCACAGACACTACATATACTGAAATATCTTACAAGAATCTATATAATGATCACATACAGATTGAGCATGAAATTCTGGACAGCAAACATACTAACAGACTGAATAGATTTTCACGATAATACTCCTAGCACCTCAAGAGGATGCCGTGTGATATATATTATTCCTTCATCCACACACACAAAAGACTTTTCCCGATAATGAATAAACTCCTGCGGAATGCTAGAAGACCACCATTCTGCAGAATGCCAAGCGACCACCGTTACGTTCATAATGAAGACTCTTCCATAACATAACAATACAAGCTCCCTTGAATTGACGGTGTGACTTAAATGATGCCAAGTCTTCCACTCACGGTGCCAAGTCACCAAATAAGTTTCAATGATTAGAAAAGACAAAAACGATGCCATGATGAAATATCTCAGCACTGGAGAAGTTGAGTAAGGCAAGAATAATATATATGAATAAAACTCAATCACATTCCAACTGCTCGACCATGATAGAAATCAAGCGGTGACACGAAGCTGGATGGAATCAACAACAGAGCAATGTCGAGCCATTTCTGAAAGAAACATGATATCATCTCACTAGGCATCATAAATTAAAACAGAGAACCGGGAATCATCACAAGAATTTCTGAGAAAATTCGAAGCAGATCATCACAGGTGAGAATGATCTCTCATGTAGCTACAAAACACTAACACTGTGTGCACTGTAATCAACAATCTCACAATTAATGAGAAAAAAATACATTTCATGATTCATGGTGTACACTCCTTATTTTCCCTCTCTCGTTCTTTATGTACTTGGGATAATTTTGAGAGTAAAAAAACATTAGTTATTTTTCATTTTTTTTTCAATTTTCATGTTTTTCTGTCTCAATATTGTGCTGAGAAATTGAAAATATCTGTATCTTTAGTTTGTCGAGATATTCCCGAGAAAGATATTTCTTTTAGGGCCCGTTTGGTTGGGGAATTGGAAAATGATGCAAATCATGGTTATCCATAGCCTGGTTATGCTTTTTTGGGACTGTTTGGTTGCCTTGGAAGATGGATTTGTAAATCCACATTCTCCGTTTGGTTGTCAAATTGAAAATAGGAATTGGAATTTATGAAATTCTCATTCTCTATTTGGTTGAACATTTTCGAATTGGGATTGGAATGCAGGTCTCCATATTCTCTGTTTGGTTCTGCACTTCGAATTAGAATTGGAGTTTGGGTCTCCATATTTTTCGTTTGGTTGTTTATTTCAAATTGGAGTTGGAATATGACATCAATTTTTTTTTAATTTAAAAAAAAATAAATTAATTTATGATTAGTCCGTTTTGATATATTTATTATATTTTATTGACCTATGTTAATTATATTTATTTATATTTAATTATATTTATTATTTATTATTATATTTATTATATTTTGTTAATTTATTATATTTATTTCAATTTTAAATTTTAAAGTTAATTGAACTTGAATTTGTGTATTTAATCCATCATAAGAAATCAATACAATGAAAGTAAGAAGATTGCATTGCTCAATAATATAAAAATTTTATTGCTTCATATAATCACATTGATTTTACATTGCGATTTGGAAAAAAAATAGATATTCGGCTATGGCCGCAGAATCAAAACAAAAAGTAGTAGGATAACAATGCAGAGAAGACAATGTATCCACATCGCATCTGCAGCGACTCTCTGGACAGCTTTCGCTCTTGCAATAACACACCTCGGAGCCTTGCAACACTTGCAATCATCGTACGCTGCAGGTCTAGATGCATGTGTTGCCGAAGACGTAGACTGGGGTGTGTCGCCATCATCCCACTGAAAGAAGCCACACCCGCCACCGTCCTACAAATAAACCAACGTTAGTATCGTAAACTATCATTGTTGTCCAATGTGCAGATAAATATAACCAAATTTAATAACCTTTTTCTTGTTCACACATGTCCAAAATCGACGATCCGAGTTCCCCTGTGTTCGCGACCTCCTCATGACGATGTGCACTCCGCCACACTCACAAAAAGGGTTGCTTGCCATAGCCATTACCACTGCAACCAAAAAAATATTTACCGCTCACGACCATAATTAGAACAAATTGGAAAATTAGAAGAAACAACTAATTAGATTGTAGATTGGGAATAACAATATCCATAAATTGGTGGTGTGAAAACACACCGTTGTGTCAAAAATCCGCGTTCGATGCCCTCGTGTCCCTGATCCGACGACCAACTGTCAATCCTGCATATACATTTTATCGCAACACAAAGAACAATAAAAAAAATGCACCATGGAGTACCATCAAAATTCTGTACCTTGAAAAAGCAAACATCGGATAGCTCAGTTTTATCCATGATATTTGTTGTCTCAGAACTGTCTATCTTTAGAAATGTGTAAAACTAGAATGAATTAAATCAAACACTAAAGATAACAAACACGGAAAAAATGATAGGCATTAGCGTAAATAATTGGGCTTATAGAAAAATCATAAGGACTATTGAAAGACAAAATTGAAAAATTGACAGTTCTGTTGAGACATCATTGCAACATCTGAGCATTCATCACTTGGCACTCCTTGGTTTTACAATCAATAATAAAAAATAGCAATAAAAAGAAATAATGGGGATAATTTTAAAAACATACATACCATATCACCTTAAAATTAACTATCAAAGAACAAATTGTGTATACCAGGACCCAAACATCGTAGCGCAAATACAAGCAAAGGGCACACAATCAAAGGGTATAACAATTGGATTGAAAATGCAAGAAATGAGCAAAATGACTAGAAAAAAATGGCTCACGAGTGTGATTCGAAACATTGATGAAAATACTTGTAAAAGAAACCTTGATGTTTTAATCGATGTTGAAACATGAGTGCAACATAAAGTATGGAGATCATTTGAGACATAAACTGAAATGAAAGATAAGACAAACTGAAAAGAAAGATCGAGACAATAATAAAGTATCAAGTGTTTTCTAAAGGCATGAGATGAAAATGACAAAATGTAACAACAATATAGAATGAAGATAAAGTAATCTTTGCATGAATCATGTATCCAACTATGCATGATCATAATAATCTAACTGTGCATGATCATAATCTAACTGTGCAGGATCATCTAACTGCGCATGATAATAATCTAATCGTGCATGATCATCTAACATTGATAATAAGCAAGCACTGTGCATGATCATCTAACATTGATAATAAGCAAGCATTGTGCACTAACAGATATTATAATTTAGGAATTAACCAAATTAATACATGACAAGATAATTTAAGATTAACCAAATTAACAATGATAGAACTAAAGCCACAGTAACAAAGTCCCAATGAAACACCAATATAGAAATATAGCAACAATATTTTAACAGATCCCACCCTCATGCATCTGCAGATTGACAAATTCTATCTATCAAACATCAGCCGGTCCTCATCGGTTTCCATGGACACAAACCCATTGAGGACGACTGGCTTGTTCATCAAGGTCTCATAGACCGTGATTGCATCGCTGCTGCTCACTTGAGGCATGGCTTTCAAAGTTTTCCATGCTCTACCTAACACGGCCTGTTCCCGGGAATAGTCGACTGTGACAACCTGAGGCTCTTTAAGGCCCTTTGTTAAGGTTTGCATTGTCTCACAAATCATATCCAAGGAAGAGGCCAAACTTGCCTTCCTCTTCCTTGCCCTCCTCTGCAATGATCCCGTGCTCGGACATGATCAGGGAGTTGCAGTCTCATTTGACTGCCCGAGGATATCATTGTCTAGACCAGGCTGAGTCTCAAAAGATGTGCCACAATCGGGCCCATCAGCATCAGCATCAGCATCATCATCATCATCTAACTGTGCATGGCGGTTATAGTGCCCTTCCTCGGTCTCACCAGTAGTTGTTGTGGCAGTCCCATCAGTGATGTCATTGCCAACAATTATGGCAAGGTCATTGTAGTATGGGAAATATGTTCTTCTGAACATCCTAGCTGATCTGTACTCTCGAGACTACACAAACACCAAAAAATGTGCATTGGACTATCAGAACAACATGCACAACAAAAACCAAATTTGCATAGTTAAGAAAGCGGATATAAAAGTCATGAAAAGACAAATTTACCTCGAAAAGTTTGTCCCAGACCGAATCCGCTGCCTCCACAGTCTGCGTTGCTTCATTCCAAGCGAAGCCGCTTTTGCTCTTCAAGTCTCTCACAAGCTTGAATCCTTGCTTCCAAGTTTTCAACTTGTTCTTGAATTGGTCTTTGCTTAGGTTCAGAGTCAACTCCACATTGAACTACCTTTCAATGGCAGCCCACGCTTCTTTTTTGAAGCCACCTTCGCATTTTCTACCAAGGTGGACTTGGTCAATGAGCAAATCAAGGAAAACCCTTTCCATATGTTTGGTCCAGATCATTTTCTTACTGGACGAATGCTCTTCCAACAGAATCGGGTCTTGAGCACTGCCATCAATGCTCAAGAGTAGCTCGGTCATTGCCATGTAGTAGTCTGCACATGGCTGTCAATGCTAGGAGATAAATACATACAAGGCATCGTATAATCAATATCATAGAACAAGAACATCACTAGGATAAAAATATCATTTCAAAGGAAATTTAAATGAAATACATCAAGGACTAACATCATAAATATGGAGTTCTCATTAAATTTGTTGTTCTATTGTTAAGGGTGGGCTTATGATCTTCATCATATGGTAGTCCTTGCTGTATTTCATTTAAATCGGGTGGTCCTAATGCACTAATGCTAACGAGAACCATACATCACTAGGAAAATTAGAATCAAAAGGAAAACATACAACCAAACATCCAAAGGAAAACATATAGCCATACATCAAAAGGAAAACATACATCCAAAAGGAAAACATACAACCAAACATACAACAAAAGGAAAACATACAGCCATACATCAAAAGGAAAACATACAACCATACATCCAAAGGAAAATCAGAATCATGTATACAAGGCATAGTATAAGGAAACCAAACAACATGCATCAATATCTTTGCATAAACATCAAAGAGAACCAGATAACCATACATCAAAAGGAAACCATACAACCGTACATCCAAAGGAAAATAAGAATCATGTATACAAGGCATAGTATAAGGAAACCATACAACCATACATCAAAAGGAAAACATACAACCATACATCCAAAGGAAAATCAGAATCATGTATACAAGGCATAGTCAGAATCATGTATCCATCAAAAGGAAAACATACAACCATACATCAATATCTCTGCATATGTCATCCAAAGGAAAATCAGAATCATGTATCCATCAAAAGGAAAACATACAACCATACATCAATATCTCTGCATATGTCATCAAAAGGAAACCATACAACCATACATCAAATATCAAAGGAAACCACTATCCTGCACAGTCATTCACCAACAAGAAAGTACAACTATTATCTAGGTCTATAGTCTTCCCACATCCTACTCGCCAGGTCATCCCGGAATTGTGACCACTCAGTTCTATCCTGCTGAGAGAAGCCATATGTCTGTAACACTGGCACATCGACCCCACCACGATCACGATCATCCTCTTCCACTTCCACCTCAGGTAGGCCATCCACTTCTGTGATGTAATTGTGAAGTATGCAACATGCCAAAACAATATAGGCTCATATCATGATATCATAAGTCATTGCATGTCTCAGGATTGGAAAACGCCGCTTCACAATACCGAAGGTGCGTTCTATTGCATTTCTACGAGAGGCGTGTCGGTTGTTGAACAACTCCCTAGCATTTTGTAATGGGTTTTCTCTTGAAAATTCCTTCAAGTGGTACCATGTAGATCAGTAAGGAGCGAGAAATCCAGGGGCATTCGGATATCCCGCGTCCACTAGATAATATTTTCCTGCAGAGAGTTAGCAGAGTGTTAGGACTGAAAACATATTGTGTGCCCTTTAGTACATTAAACTATGATTTGGCTTATCGGGGGGGACCTCAAGTGGATCTGCTCTACTCAGAGTTGAACCTAGAACACGACTATCGGCAGCAGACCCTTCCCAGCCGGCAAGAACGTATTGGAACGTGCAGTTAAAGGAAACTATAGCGAGCACATTTTGCGACAGGTTCCCTTTTCTATCACGATATTTACTCTGCTTCTCAATCTCGACAGTGACTGGGATGTGTGTTCCCTCTATAGCTCCAACGCAGTCCTGTCAAATATGGTGTGTATGGAAAAATGCAAAATCAGCCTCTGATACGGTGGGGAACACTGTACCAAACAACATAATCAAAAGACCAAATGATGTACCTTGAAGTACGGAACCATACGGGTGTTCCCAGTAATTTCAGGAGGAGTGCCCGGTCCAGGCGGTTTGAAGTAATCTCCATGAAGTGCTAAGATGCTCGTCAGTACCTTGTGGAAGTACCTACTGACTGTCTCTCCGGAGTGCCCAAAGTTATGGGCAATCTTGCGGTTCCGAAGATTGTGCCCAAGAGTGTGGAGGAACATCACTAGCTATTCGTCTATTGTCAAGTGTCTGCTATTCTTCAATGTTCCTCTCTGCCTTAATATCATAGCTAGTTTAGAGAAGGCAGCCTGACTCATCCGAATTTGATCATGACAATCAACTTCAGTGGAGTGAACAATCTCTCTATAAAATGAATTGCCTTTTCGGATTCTTTTCCCTTTGTTGCTGCCTTCTTCAGCTTGCAGAAGTTTGAGCACAACAACCAAGGCACAGAGACAAGCGATAATCCGGGTGTATGTGGTCTTCCTAAGTATTTGTGCATACACTTGTATATTGTCGTCAGGATCCATCAGTGGCTTGAAACGTAGACAACATAAACGTTGTCAGACATGACTGTATATCAAGAAATGAAGAATGGGAGCGAGCAATAGTAAATGGAATACAACAAGGACTACCAACTGGTTAGGATCATAAGCCCATAAAGAACAATGCAAGAGTACATACCTATATAGATACAACAAGGACTAGCTATGTAGATGCAAGCACTGTGCATGATCATCTAAATTGCTATCATACATATATACATATAGGCATACATATATACATACATGTATACATACATACCCAATTTGCCCAAAAACGTGGATGCCGAAATTCTGGCTCAGGAGGTGAAATGAGTTTCATTTCTATGGAGTTAAAACTGTTTTGCAATTCTTGTCGGGTCCGCCCTACTACATGGTTTTGGAATTAAAATTGTTTTGGAATTACATACGTACATACATACGTACATATATACATACATACATACATACATATGCACATACATACATACATACATACGTACATACATACATACACACGTACATACATACACATCTTAAGCTATCAATGCCTCTCAAATTTGTTTAAAACAATACACCATTCATTTACATTAGTACCTTCTGTATGCATCCAAAAATGGTCGCCTAGACTTTGGACCCCATTTATTTGATTTATCAATCCTGAATTAGTTTTATCAATAATCAATATTTTCAACACTATCAATTTCTTAATCAAATCTTAATTTCGATCATATATTGAATTTTTATCTTATGGACTAACCATTTTATCCTAAGTTTTTATTTATTTAAAAAGAATATTTCCTCTCCTTTTATTAAATAAAAAGCCCCACCTTTTCTTCTTATCCTAAGTTGCACAAATAAAACACTATTCTTATTTTATAAAAAGGAAAAAAAATACTTTTTGTCTCATATGGATATAAAGTCAACTCTTATTTTCCTATTGGAGGATACTTGTGCACATGGATTGCTCCTCTTTCAAGCTCCACCGTTGATTGAGACTTTTGCCTCTTAATTTCCATGGTCCATTCCTTTGCATTTCTTATAAAAGGAGAGTTCTCTCCCTCATTCTAAGACACTTGTTTTATGCTAACTTTATGCTGCAGGAATTCTTGAAGACTTTGGAGCTTTTTGGAGATCATTGTTGCATTACATCTTAGAGTCCTTCATTTGCTTCATAATTTAGTTTTCATTCTTGCATAGTAGTTCATGTTTATGCTTTCATAGTTTAGATTTCACTTTCAAGCTTTAGAATAACTCACATAGCTTAATTAGGGGATTTGTAATTCATTGCTATTTCCTTTCATAGTTGCATTGTACTTTTATTTTGATAGATTAATCTTGCATATTCATATTAGTTTGCATTGCATTTTCATACCTTGATTCCATTTGGGGATATTAACATTGTTGCCCTTGTCTTCATAGTGAATCTCTCATTGTATGGTTGACTAGCACGGTCACAAGCTTGTAGCTCTAGTTGAGAGCAAATTCATCATAGTCCCTTGCAACTCCATGCATAGAGAGCTATGAGCCGCTTTGTGAGGCCTTATTGTTGAGTAACCTTGCATGTAATGGTTCATAGAAGTGTGGTCACTTTTGACTCATACATTTATGGCGCCCACCGTGGGGCAGAGTAGATAGACTTTGTCATTTAGTTTCTTGCATTTTCATCATTTTTCGGATTAATTTTCGGATATTTTGCGTTCTCTATTTTTTTGTCTCAGAGTATCGTGCGACACTTCTTAGGTATATCACACGATAGATCTTATAATACGGGTGTGACACTTCACGCAAAGGAAGAATCGCCCGCTAGTATTAAGGTCTGTCGCCTGGCATTGCGCGAAGTATCGCTTGCATGTTCTGAAGTGTATTGCCCAGACTGAGGTATATCGCCCGGGTACAAGAAACTGTGTCGCGCGATTCTGGTGAAGTCTGAGGTATATCACCTGATTTGACAGAGAGTTGCAATTTGAGTTTTGTTATCCGAATCTGATCATATTTAATTTGCTGGTTTACTTTATTGCATTTAGATAGATCTAACTTGTATTTCTTAGCCTAGATTAGTCAATTTTTTGCATCATTTCCATTTAGATTTTGGATTTCCCTAACCATAATTGTCTAACAAGTTGTGGTTGTAGGGGCTTTTCTTGAAGGAGATTGCCATAAATTGCATACTAAAGGGCCACTAATGGTTTTTACAGGGCTGCCCAAAGCATAATCAAAAGCAAAAATAAATTTTTTTTTAAGTGTTTGTGATTTATTTCCTTTCAAGTGTGGCATTTACTAATTGTTTTAGGAATCTTAATACCTTGTGGAAGAGACTTTGAGGTGGTAGGAGAAGTATGCTCTTCACCTTTAGGTGAACCAGAAAATCTTGACCCATCTTAATGTTTTGGAAGCAAGGGGGTAATTGAATATTTGCGTGGTGTGTTTGGGAGAAGTTTTTGAGATAGGGGAGTATGCTCTTCACCCTTGTGGTGAACCAAAAACCTTGAACTTCAAAAATCATCCATTCTTTGTTTAGTTTAAGATCTTTTAGCGGGCCTGCTCTTGAGCAATCAAGAGGAACGACCCAAGTGGGGACAAGCCTTTTGCCAGCTATTCCAACTCACTATAATCTCAAGGCTATCAAGGACACAAAATTTTGGTAGACATAACACTTGTCTTCGTTTGATGTGAGTAGCTCATGGGATTGCGACCATGGGGAAAACATTGAGCAAGAATGCTTAAGGTACTTTTGAGGCCGCGAGGTCCGAGTCCTCTATGAAGAGCAAGAGGGGTGTTATGAACGGAAGCCCTTACTAAGAACCATAGGTTAGAGGCCACCTATTTTAGCCACTTATCTTCTTAGTGCAATGATTGATCCAAGTGAACTAACCCGGATCACCCCAAGATACTCACCATATGTGCCCCTTTGGTTGTGTTGTTTGACACTTCCATGACAAAGCCAATATCTCTTGTGGGCAACCACTTGGTGTGAGGCAAGGGGGCATCAAGTTGTGGGCTAAGTTGATGAGTAATGAGCCTTATCTTGTAGGTAGATATTGCTTGAAGTGTTCTTGAATGTGCTAAATTAGTGTAAACGTTCTCAACATACAAACAATCGGTAGCATTCATAGGGTGCAATTTTATTTTTGATATCACAAGTGTTTGTCTTGGCAAAGTTGTTTTTGCCCTTGTTTCAAGTGTTTGAAGACATGTTTGAACCCCTACTGTTTGCAAACCTGTCCAAATGCTGTTAAATTTGTGATTGAAATCAGACATTTTCACCCTAACATTCAGAGAATCCAAAATCAAACCTTAAAAAACTTGAAATTTTGTACAAAATGGTCAAAAACTGCATTAGCATTGCCTACTTAAGAGAGAAATATCGCACGATAGTTTGCCTGGAATTGTATCGCCTAACAGTTATTAGGTCTATCGCCTGTCAGTTTTGAGGTCTATCGCCTAGCATCGCGCGAAGTATCGCCCGGTCTTAGGTATATCGCTTGGTTTGCCTGGAGTCTGTCGCCTGGATATTTTTAGTAGTATTCTTAGTTTTAGTCATTGCGTTGCTTTTAGTACGACTTGGCCTTTGCGTAGGTTATCTGACCTTGCTATTAGAGACCTGTTTTGACTGCAAATTTTTGATTTTAGCCTTCTAGGGATCATTTCAATTGATTTATAAGGTTACCTTGAAAATAATTTGCCAAGTTAGAAAGCTATTATTAGTGAAAAAATTATCTTTAAGATTGTTGATTACACCCTTGGAGAATTTTGATCCTACTATTGTCCAAATCATTTTTTGTATATCTCAATTTCAATTTGAATTTTGGCTAAGTCCAACCTCCTGATTCAAAAGTGCAAGGGTATTCACCTTTTGATTTGAAGCACCTCTTTGATAGTGTTGGAGACGCCTTTTATTTTTCTATCTTTTCATCTTCTCTTTGGACAATAGAGAATCTCAGTTATCCTAGGTTGGAATTGACACTTTGAGAGATTGACTCATCATCAAGAATCTCTTTCTTTCATGTCAGTTACAACGAGGTACTAAGTCAATCAAGGGAAGCGACCCCCTGTTGCCTTTAGCCAGTTACCACCAGTTAAGACTCGTCAACAGCACAAGGGAAAAGAACCCCTTTTCGATCAATCTCTTAAAAGTGAATTTGATGTGTGTTTTAATCCAAAAGGTAATCCTAGTGAAGTGAGCACCTCTTTAGCACCACTTTCATCAAGTATGGACATGAGTTACACTTTCACTCGACAACAAAGAGAAGCCATGAATCAAAATCTTGAGGATAATTTCCAATGGCATGGGAGTACCAGAGTGTATGGTGGTTCTTCTCATGCTAGTCCACCCGGGTCACCCCCCAACAACACAAGGTATTTTGATGCTCATCAGCGAGCTGAGAGACATTATAAGGAAATTCACTCAGATTCAGGGTCACAACACGAGGACCAGAACAACGAATCTAGTGACCATCACATCAACGCAGCCAACACAATAAGGCATTCAAGACAATCTTCTCCACTTAAAGATACCTCTCGATATGCAAATACGAGATTGAAAAATATTGAAAGGGAGAAACAAACCTATCTAGATGAACAAACCGCCAAAAAGGAGAAATTTAGACAACTAGAGGAAGAGGAATGTGCATTATTGGACATAAAAAAAAGAGTCTCCCAAGAAGAAGAAAATAGACTCTATGCACAACTCCAAAATCAATTTAATGGGAGGGGTATCAATAGTGGGACCAACTCACCCCCATCTACCCCTTCACCAAGTCCTAGAAGAAGGTCAAGGACGCCCTCAAGGTCCCCAAGTCCTAGAGGAAGAAGGACTTCAAGATATGATCACCATAGGAGACGGTCACCTCATAGACTTCCAAAACAACCCTCCCAACGAGCACATCATGGTTCGTGACATGAAGAAAGTTATACCAACTTTGATAAAATGGATTTTATGACTATGCAACAAGAACCAGCTTTTCAAGCATATGTGGAAAGATATGTGGAACAAAACAAGGACCAATTCCTAGAAAGTCTCATCAACAAAGGTGCTAAGGTCCCATATAATTTTGATGTCCACCAAAAGATTAAGAAATATAATCCTTCAACCAATGAGGTGATCATGCAAATGCAAAAGGATATAGAAAGGATGAGGGCTCCTAAGAGCACATTTAATTTGGACTCCATATGTCCCAACCCTATAGACAAAAGTGTGGTGATGATTGAATTTCTTAAGAAGGTTGAGTTTCTGACTTATGACAAATATGATGGCATTGGTGATCCTCATGACCATGTTACACAATTTTATATAATGAGCTTTTCTTTTCATCACGAAGACTCCTATTTAATGAGATTATTCCCAAGGAGTCTAAAAGGCCAAGCTATGGAGTGGTTCACCAACCTTACTCCTCCAAAGACATTTAAAGAATTTGTCCAAATATTTGTCCAACATTTTGCTTACAATCTATCTAGGTCAGTCACGATGCTTGATTTGTGCAAACTCAAACAAAATCAAGGAGAACCTTTTGTCACCTTCTTGCAAAGATGGAGATGGTTATGCTCAAAGTATCCTAGGACAATTCCTGAGGAAGAAAGAATAGACATCATTGTGAGTAATTTAATACCAGAGCTAAGGTATGAGGTCAGGAAGATCCCATTTAATTCTTTTGATACCATGGTAGAAGTGGCATGTCGCATAGAGGATGTCCTAAAAGAATAAGAAATTTTTGCTAAACCAACTAATAACAACAATGACCAAAACAACAACAATAATGGTAATAAGGACAAAAGAACCCTTATTGGAACAAGAATAAGCAAGTGGTCAATGACGGAGTTGTTGACTCATCTCAACCTAAGAATGAAGGAGTTCTTAATCTCTCCAATGCAGTCCAAGCCATGAAGCTACAAACATCTTCAACACAACAAGAGAATAAACCCAAGTATCGAGCGAGACCTAAAATAGAAAAGAGACAATTTACCAAATTTGGGGACTCCTATGCAGACATTTTCAAGACGTTAATTGCTCATAATTTGGCGCACTCCCAAGATCCTGCAAAGCACCACATATCAGATCCTAAGCCTCATTAGTGGCATGAGAAGGCCTTTTGTGTCTTTCACAATGGAATTGGACATGATATAGAAAATTGTTTTAAACTTAAACATCTTGTCCAAGATCTCATTGAAAGTGGATGATTACAAGTTGATGGTTTAACCACTAATGCAGATCATAAAGCTTTTAAAGAACCCTTGCCCAAATATGAGAAAGGAGAGAATTCTAGCAATAAGAATGGCAAGGCTGCTATTAACTACACCTACACAAATGCGGAGAATATTATTAACATGCTCGAAGTTGCTGATGATAATGTCAACAGGATGAGAGGGAAAGACTCTTATGGATATGATGTTGATTCAAATCCTATACATGATGAAGGACCCGTTGTGGTACTAAGAGGTCCTCACTGACGAAGGATGTCTGAACCCCTCAATGCTATCACTAGGAGCCAGTCTCAAGCTCCCATTGTTATTAGAGGTCCTAGCTCTAGTATATCTAAGCAGCCCGTGTCAAAAGGTGCTCTCCCTAAATCTGCCATTGGTCCTGATTCGAACTATAACCTTATTGATCAATTATAACGCACACCAACACATATATCTATTTTTGAGCTTTTGGAATTGTCCCCCAGGCATAAGCGTGTCCTTGAGGATGCTTTGCGAGCAGCTAATGTCCCTAATGATATAGATATAGATCAATTCCAGAATATGGTCAACCACTTGGCTAGCCCTCACTACCTTACATTCTCAGAAGAAGATGATAAGTCATTAAGCCACCCACACAATTTGGCCCTTCATATAGAGGTTACGATCCACAAGACCCGTGTCAGGCGCCTGTTGATAGAAGGGGGTGCTGGGCTTAATATTTGTTGTTTGAGCTTATTGAAGGCCTTGGGTTATTCAGAAGAAGTCATTGATACAAGGAAGAAGATAACTATCAAGGCTTATGATGAAGTAGAACGTAGTTCTAAAGGATTGGTTGTTCTTCCTGTAGAGAAAGATATTTTGTTTCAGATTATTGATGCCAGTCCTTTGGCTTACAATATTTTGTTAGGTAGACCATGGATACATGAGATGCAAGCAGTCCCGTCTACTTATCATCAGTGTGTAAAGTTCCCTTACAATGGAATATAAGTCTGCATACCTGGGGACAACACACTGTCAGTCAACACAATTTTAGCAGGGTCTCACATTCTTTTGAATAGG
Source organism: Chamaecyparis obtusa (assembly GCA_027943335.1). NCBI lineage: Eukaryota > Viridiplantae > Streptophyta > Pinopsida > Cupressales > Cupressaceae > Chamaecyparis > Chamaecyparis obtusa. The sequence goes on from BSBK01000646.1 coordinate 3,135,483, forward strand.
GAGGCTAACACTTTTGATACTACATTTGAAGAATGCAAGAATAAATTCAAGACCATAGATCTTGGTATGGGGGATTACAAATTGGATTCATTCACAAAATTGCCAATTTCCCCTAGGTCTTATGGTCAACCTTCTCAATAAATGAAGCCCTTGTTTTTGGCCATGACATTGTTTGATAAGTTTGTGGAATCCTTAGTTCCGATTCAAGAAGAAAAAGAAGAGGTTGCCGTTAGGGACTGGATTTACCGAGAAGAGAAATACCTACATAATGAGAATTTTGCACCTTCCCCTAGAGCTTATGGGAGAGGGTATACATTGGTCAAGAATATGGGTTATCCAGGACATGGTCCCCTTAGTCATAGGTTGGATGCTAAGGCTGAACCTCTTAACCATGCCCTTTTTGGACGAAGGAATAAGTCAACAGTTGGTTTAGGTTTTGAAAATAAGAAACAAAAAAGTGTCCCTGTCTCAGCTGCGACAGATAGTGACAATGACTCAGACTACACACCTAATCTTTCCAATCAACAAGACATGTTTGATGATTGGGTGCCTTCAACAAATCTCCTTTGGGGATATTCAAAAGATTTGACAATTGACAGTACTCCTATCCTAGCTGCGACGAATAGTGACTATATGAATGCTAGATTGACAATGGCAAGTGTTGCTATCCTAGCTGCGACGGATAGTAACAATGCTAGTACACCACAAGGCCCAAATAATGATTCAGAAATAGACTCACATGAGTTCGAATGAGACTCACTTTCAGATGCAACAATTGATTTGGACATGGATGTTGTCCATACTTATAGTACTCAACCTGATGTGACCAACGAGCTTAGTGTAGGACTAGAGGATTGTACTCCTCGAATTGCCTTAGTGGATGACGTTTCGTTTGGTAGGACAAATCCTGACTTGGGTATCTTAGGAGGGGACTTGATGAATCCCGATTGTATGGTAACCAGAGATAACACCTTCCACATAAACAATGTTGAACCAATCATTGACTTACCCCTTGTTCACTACGACCTAATTGATTGGTCTCAGCAACATCAAGAGCCTGAACTCCTCACTTTTCAGAATGACTACGAAATTGCCTGCTATCTGAATGCTCTTGAACCTGTAGTCTCTTCCACCAGTGAACCGACAACAAGTATGACAGAGCCTGATATTAAGTATCTCGGTCTAAAAATAAAAGAAAAAGAAAAAAAGAAAAAAATGTCTGATAGCGAAAACCACTTTGTGGCAGTGTCAGAACCAAAAATAGTAAAAAGAAAAGATGTATCCGAGGGTGAAAACCTCTTTGAGGTGCCTAAGGATGGGGTACTTAATAGCTTGCCAAGTTACTTCCAAGACAGGTCATCAGTTCTCATTGAGCCTACGCAACTAGTGAATGTGAATACAGAAGAGGCTCCCCAAATAGTGCACCTAGCTCAGTCTCTATTAGTTGAAGAAAAAGAAGCATATACAATGTTTTTGCAAAAGAAGAAAATCAACTTTGCTTGGACATATTCAGATATGCTAGGACTTGACACTAATCTTATTATGCATCATCTATCTATAGCTCCAGGAATAAAACCGGTTAAACAAAAGTTGAGGAAAATGCATCCTCACATAGCTCTCCTTTTTAAGGCTGAATTAGAAAAACTCCTCAGTGCAGAATTTATTAGAGCTATCGATTATGCCGAGTGGATCTCAAACATCGTTCAGTTTCAAAGCATGATGGATCCATTCGTGTATGCACAAACTTTAGAGACCTTAACAAAGCGTGCCCAAAAGATGACTTTCCACTCCCTAACATAGACATGATAGTGGATATGATTGCGGGCTATGAGATATACTCTTTAATGGATGGCTTTTTCGGATATAACCAAATAAAAATAACTCTCGAAGATCAAGAGAAAATAGCCTTCACATGTGCATGGGGAACCTATTGTTGGAACATCATGCCATTTGGCCTAAAGAATGCAGGAGCAACATACCAATGAGCTATGACCACAATTTTTCATGATATGATGCATAAGAACATGGAAGATTATGTGGATGATACCTTGGCTAAATCTAGAAAATGAGACACACACCTCGACGATTTAGAAGTAATTCTAGATCGCATGGCACAGTTTCAGCTTAGATTGAATCCAAAAAAGTGTGCATTTGGAGTTGCCTCAGGTAAACTCCTATGATTCATAATTTCAGCAAAAGCAATAGAGGTTGATCCTGAAAAGGTCCAAGCTATATACCTCCAAGAAATGTTAGTCAGATGAGAAGTCTTCAGGGACGACTCCAATCCATAAGGAGGTTTATTTCACAGCTTGCAGATAGAGCACATCCATTCAATAAAACATTGCATAAGGGAGCCACATGTGCTTGGAATGAGGATTGCCAAAAGAGCCTTGATCAAATAAAATAGTATTTGGCTAATCTTTCGATTTTGATGCCGCCTATTCCTGGGAAACCATTGATTTTATACATTTCAGCAATAGAGTCTTCCTTGGGGGTATTGTTGGCTCAATTAGATGATACTGGGAAAGAAAGGGCCATTTACTACATTAGTCGTACTCTAGTATCTTATGAGATCAATTATAATAGCATTGAAAAGTCTTGTCTGGCAGTAGTGTTTGCTTCCCAAAAGTTGTGACACTATATGCTTGCTCATACTATACATTTGGTTGCAAAAATTGATCCTCTTAAGTACTTGCTTAGTAAGGCTGCCCTCACGGGTAGGCTTGCCAAGTGGATGATGGTTTTATCTGAATTTGATATAGAGTACATTGAAAGAAAGGCCATAAAAGGGCAAGCTATTGCTAACCAATTAGCTGACTTCCTAGTTAAGGATAGTATGCCTATTCAGGTAGAATTCCCAGATGAACACATACTGTATATGACTACCTGCACTTGGAAGATGTTTTTTGATGGTTCCCACATGCAAAATGGATTAGGTGCTGGAGTATTATTTGTCTCTCCACAAGGGTACAACATTCTAAAGTCTTACAAACTTTTATTCCCATGTACAAATAATATTACCGAATATGAAGCTTTGACCAATGGATTGAAAATGGCTATAGAATGGAACATAATAGAATTACATGTCTTTGGGGATTCATAGTTAATTATCAACCAAGTCAATGAGGAGTATCAAACCAAGGATGATAAATTGGTACCTTACAAAAAGATGGTTGAATCATTGAGATGTTACTTTACATTTGTGACATTTCAATAGATCCCTAGGACAGAGAATAAAGTTGCAGATGCTATGGCCACATTAGCTTCACTCCTTCAGTTGGAACATTATGAATCAAGATTCGAATTCCTAGTGGAAGAGCTACACCATCCCATATTTGACTCATCTGAAAGCCAAATCATTTGTACCTTGGTTAGTCATGAGTCTTCCAGCTATGGTGCTATCTATTCATATCTACGCGATGACATCATCCCTGACACTTTCAACCATTTTGAACGTCGAAACCTCATCCGTAACGCCTCTCGCCACACCCTTATATTTGGTGATTTGTATAGGAGGGGTTTAGATGGGACACTTCTTAGGTACTTGGAAAAAGAGGAATCCAACCAAGTGTTAGCAGACATCCATGAGGGCATTTGTGGTGGACATTCTAATGGTCTTGCCATGGCCCGAAGGTTGCTTAGGGTGGGGTATGACTGGCCCACAATGTAGACAGATGCAATAGCTTTCTCTAAGTCTTGTGAGAAATGTCAAAAACATGGAAACCTGATTCATGCTCCAGGTAGGGAGCTAATTCCTTCCATTTCTCATTGGCCATTTCAGTGCTGGGCCTTTGACCTTGTTGGGCAAATTCACCCCAACTCATTAAGTAGACATAAGTTTATCATCACAACTACTGATTATTTCACGAAATGGGTAGAGGCAGTCCCTCTTTCTGTTGCCTCAGGCAAAACAGTTTCCCTATTTATTTTGAATCATATCATTTGCCGATTTGGAGTGCCTTCTGAGATTATTACTGATAATGGAGGTCAATTCAAGAACAAGGACCTAAAACATTTATGCAAGAAGCTTAAAATCAAATAGCATTGGTCCTCTATCTATTTTCCACAGGGAAACGGACAGGCAGAAGCCTCTAATAAAACCATTCTTAAAATCCTTCATAGAACAGTACACAAGAATGGTAGGGATTGACACTTACAAATCAATCCGGCACTATGGGCCTATAGAACTAGCATTCGTACACCTACAGGAGCTACTCCTTTTGCTCTTACCTATGGCGCTGAAGCAGTGTTGCTTTTAGAAGTAGAGATACCTTCACTTAGAATCTCTCTCAAAGGTTTGATTATAGATGAGGATTACCGCGCCATGAGGTTACAAGAACTAGAACTTCTAGATGAGAAGCATAAGGCTTCCTTTGATCACATGAGAGTATATTAGAAGCGTATGTCCAAAGCATTCAACAAGAAGGTTCGCCCTAGGGAATTTCAGATAGGTGATCTTGTTTTGAGAGAGAACCCTAAGAATCAATAGAACAAAGAACAAAAGGGCAAGTTCGAACCTAATTGGCTTGGACCATACATTATTACAACAGCTTTTGGTATAGGTTCATATTTACTGTCGAATGAAGATGGAGAATAGCTCCCTGAGCCCATCAACATTTTGCACCTAAAGAAGTTCTATCCTTGATGCCCATTTTTGTCTGGGGCATCCTTTGTACATATTTTATGATCCTGAAAAAAATACCAAAAAAATTCATATATGATGTTGAAAAAATTTTAAAAAGCATAAAAAGTTCTGAAAAAATACAAAAAAATTAAAAAAATACAAAAAATTCAAAAAAATAGAAAAAGTGCCTTGGTGAAAACTTGGAAACAGGTGCTTTGGTAGCAAAAATATAAAAAAATGAAAAAAGATTCCAAGTGGTGAAAACCTGGAAACAGGCACTACTTGAGGCCTTTGCACTCCTATTTGTTAGCATGCGTCCTCGACACTGAGCCTCTCTCCATCATGTCTTGACCTTATTTGGCGTAGTTTGAAATTGGTCTTTATCTTTGTCTAGGGGGGATAACTGTTAGCATAGGTCCTTTAGGTGCGTTTGTCTCTTGGGGTATTTCACAACAGGTGTTTTTCAACACCACCCCAAACAGTGTTTTTCAACACTACCCTAACGTAGAGTGTTTCTCAACACTTATCAGATGTCTTACTCAATAGTCTAAGTTTGATGCGATATTTCTCATTTGCAGATGTGATGATCAGAGTCTGACTCTATGACCAACACACACGCACTTAAACAATCAACTCGTTGAGATATGTTGACTTTATTTTTCTTTGTGTGCTATCTATGCGGATTTCTTTGATGAGTGGTCTCTCCCTGAGAAGTTTTCGATGATGCATAGCTAGAAGACTGAGGGTATGAGAACATGTTTTATTTTTTTATTTGCTTGTGGGTATATTTTGTTGGTCATAACTGTCATGAGCATTTATGATGGTCTTACTTGACACTATGGATTAACAAGATATTATCCTTGACTGTTTTGCAAGTGCATGCTTCTAGTTATCCTAACTTTCATGTGTCTTGATACAAGCATAATCTCGTCATAACAAAATTAGGTAATCTCACTGCACTAGTCATCTTGACCTACATGTCTTTGATGCCTAGGTGAGATTCCCACATTTCTATCTGATATAGATCATATTCAGATTCACATAGTCATACTAGTGTGCATTGTATGATCTTACGGCGCTACCTAACGCTCGATGATGATAATTAGATGTCTATAAGCGTTGTGACCTTGCAAGTCAACCACTTTTGATAGTAGCTTGCATTTTAGGTTCATGTTAGTCTAGTTTTGCACTTTGCATATGGAGAGAGCTCTCCTTTTCATCTCACATGGACCTGTCAGTCGACTGTGCTCATCTTTCCTTCTTCTTGATCACATCTTCCACTCCTTGTTTTTTTCATCTCGAATTTGCTCCTGTCATCAAAAGGGGTTAATCATATCATCATGTCTATCTTTATCAAAAATGTCATTTTCAGAAACATGAGTCTATATCATATATATGAGAATCAAACATACATAAAATTAAAAAATTTTAAAACGTGCTAAAATTTGCATTAAATGCTATGAATGACTCAAACAATGGCTAGTTTTCGGATACATACCGGGGCACCATAATGTGGAGGCCGGTTGTGCAACCGGGAGCGCTCAAATCGGTGTTTGTGGACGGGAACTCCTGCTAGTTGAGCCATCGCTATCTCTCAGAGCTCTAGATTCTCAAATAGTTAAAAGTCAAATGATTTTGAAAATGACATTTTTCACCCCTTATATAGCATTTTGACTTTTTGATCAATTTTCAAAACTCTTCAGAATTGCACAAAAATTGCACCCCTAGCTAATTTCGACGTCCTGGATCCATTTTCGGACTTGAAATCAAAATCTGAGGTTATCTTGCTAGTCAAAATCACGTTTCAAATATTCTCCCTCTTCTGCGCAGTTGACTGACCTTTTGAGGCATAATTTGATTTTCGATGGACTTTCTTCCTTCCATGTCTCTCAAATTTTCTAGTCTTTCATTCGCTCTATTTCTAGTCTTCTATTTCTATTCTTCTACTTCCTCACTGGGGCATGTTTTCATTGCCTAATGGTTAACCTATTGACCCTTACCTTCAATTGTGATTTCATTACGATTTGATCATCTTTATCAATTTTCTGCTTCTCCTCTACTTGATTTCGATTTCGATTCCGAGGGGGCAGTACCTATGAGATTCTCATCCCTGATTTCTTTGATTTTCTTGATTCAGACATCTTTTGTTAGCTTTTGCTCAAATTTGAGATTCCTATCTCTTACTTTGAATGTGATCCCGAATCGACCTCATGTTCAAAGACCTTTGTTTATGTTTGTTCGGGTGTGATCCCGAATCAACCTCACATTTGAGTTGTTTTGTCATCCCAGATCGATCTCACATTTCAACTTCATTCTTTGACTACATGTGTTCCCAAATCGATCACACATTAGTCAAAGAGGGGCAAATATATGCACTCAAAAATGGTCGCCTAGACTTTGGACCCCATTTATTTGATTTATCAATCTTGAATTAGTTTTTATCAATAATCAATATTTTCAACACTATCAATTTCTTAATCAAATCTTAATTTCGATCATATATTAAATTTTTATCCTATGGACTAACCATTTTATCCTAAGTTTTTATTTATTTAAAAGGAATATTTCCTCTCCTTTTATTAAATAAAAAGCCCCACCTTTTCTTCTTATCCTAAGTTGCACAAATAAAGCACTATTCTTATTTTATAAAAAAGAAAAAAAATATTTTTTGTCTCATATGGACATAAAGTCAACTCCTATTTTCCTATTGGAGGATACTTGTGCACATGGATTGCTCCTCTTTCAAGCTCCACCATTGATTGAGACTTTTGCCTCTTAATCTCCATGGTCCATTCCTTTGCATTTCTATAAAAGGAGAGCTCTCTCCCTCATTCTAAGACACTTATTTTATGCTAACTTTATGCTGCAGGAATTCTTGAAGACTTTGGAGCTTTTTGGAGATCATTGTTGCATTACATCTTAGAGTCCCTCATTTGCTTCATAATTTAGTTTCCATTCTTGCATAGTAGTTCATGTTTATGCTTTCATAGTTTAGATTTCACTTTCAAGCTTTAGAATAACTCACATAGCTTAATTAGAGGATTTGTAATCCATTGCTATTTCCTTTCATAGTTGCATTGTACTTTCATTTTGATAGATTAATCTTGCATATTCATATTAGTTTGCATTGCATTTTCATACCTTGATTCCATTTGGGGATATTGACATTGTTGCCCTTGTCTTCATAGTGAATCTCTCATTGTATGGTTGACTAGCAAGGTCACAAGCTTGTAGCTCTAGCTAAGAGCAAATTCATCATAGTCCCTTGCAACTCCATGCATAAAGAGCTATGAGCCACTTTGTGAGGTCTCATTGTTGAGTAACCTTGCATGTAATGGTTCGTAGAAGTGTGGTCACTTTTGACTCATACACCTTCAACGAGTCTAAATCTATAATTTGGTCTTCTAGACAAATCTCTCAATCTGCCTTGCATAAAAGATGGCACATTTTATACCAGATATTATAATAGGAAAAATATCACCACATATGTTCCTTGCAGAACATGGATTTACAACCTCTAATGTAAATGTCTATGTATGTACCTACAAAAAAAATATCACCACATATGTTCTGCAAGGAACATATGTGGTGATATTTTTCATATTATAATATCTGGTATAAAATGTATGCAATAGATATTAGATGAAATAGGGTTTTCAAATAAATGTATGTGGGTTTTCAATGTTGTCGTTTCTCTATGGTTTTCGTATAGCCTTTCTATTTTGAGACCATTATTGGCTCAACTTCTAAATGTTATCAATGATTAAAAATGAACATTCAACTGGTTCTTTTCCAAATTTAAAATCTCTAGTGAAGAGATGCCCTGCAGGTCTGGAGGAATATTTCCTGTCAGCAAATTGTCGTTGAGCAACAATACTTGCATATCAGGAGGCCAAACTGATGGTATCTGACCAAACAATGCATTTGCAGATACATCCAAGATTGCCAAGGGATTATGAGGACAAGTAATAATTTATTTCTTTTCTAGTAGAAATGTTAAATTTCTTACGAGTAATAAGGACAAAAGGAGATTCCAGTAGTTGCTAGTTATCATGGAATTGAGCACCCTGGTTTTTCATCGAGTATTGAATATGGTTAACAGTGACAATTCCAGGTGTGTAGAATTTCCTTGAAAGTGACAATTTGACAGTCAACAGAAAATTATTTATATTTCTTCAGCGATAAGGAAATGGCAAACATGAATGTATGATGTCTAGTTTAAGCATCATAAAGAAGTTAGTGTTTTTTGGTGTTCTCTTCAATGGTTATTCTTTTTTATTTCTTTTATCTTTTTTGAATGGGGATCGAGATTCTTTTATCATACATTTTTCTCACGTCCTAAGAAAATGGGGCACTATTGTGCTTCTCTATTCAGTTATTTGTGGCTTGTACAAGTTCAGTAAAACATAGAATGGATAAAATAAATACAATTGCCATATTTGAAGGGCATGAGTTTCATACATTGGAAAGTTAAAATATATTTGCTTCTGATTGATCGGTGGGATATTGTATGTAGGTTGATAAACAAGATACAAGATGCCAATGAACAAACCAAGTGGATGGCTAAAGATCACAAGACAACGAAATTGATTGTGTGCCTTGTTTGGTTCACAGACTTCCAATCCAAAAATGTCTATTAAGCAGAAACTCTTTTGGTTGCAAATGCATGATAGTGATCATATTTTTCAGAACATAAGACTTTTTCGTTCACTTCTTAATCATCTTGTAGATGTGAATTCTAAAGTTGACAATGATAATGCTATGCCAAACTTATTCAATAGTACATGCCTTCTCGATTTGGTCATACTATTTTTACTTTCAACAAAATGAATTCTAGCTTAGAAACAATAATTTCTTCTCCAATTGACGAAGGGAATAAAGCTATTAAGGGGTATAAAATTACTAAGGAATGTGATTTGGTTGCTAGTAAGAAATTTAACATTTCTACTAGAAAAGAAATAGTAGATCCAAGTACAGATATTTTCCATTAAAACCCATGACCAGGCTTATCTTTGTCATGGTGTGGAGAAAGCTCATAAGAAATGCCAACACCTATGCCTGTCTATTAGGTCTAATATGGTCACTTGTGGCTTACAGGTACTCTCTAATTCCTTATTACTTTTAGCAATCTGTAATAATATCTTTGGGAATAACTATGCTGGTCATTCACATAAATCTAAAAAACCCAACAAAATCTATGAAATGTATCATAACTTTTTGTTTCAATTCTGTATGTCATATTCAATGATCTATTATCAAATTAATTGTGATTCAAAAATATATAGATTTAAATTAATATACAAAGTTATAACAAAAAACAATCATACATTAAATTCATATCTACTATCAAAACTTATCTATACAAATACCATTTTTCTTTCACTGCTTCCTAGGATCAAATCATATATGCTCTTTCAGATAAAAACCTATTTTGTTCTCTGCATTTGTTATTTTCTGATGGGTATTGATTGAAGGTGGACTATCAAAATGCCAAAATTGGTGTACGGTTCAATTGCCATTTTATCTGATGCTGGTCTGGGCATGGCCATGTTTAGCTTAGGTAAGGATTCTTGATGAGGCGTCTCCTTGTAATTTGATAAAGTTTAATACTTCATAATTTCCCTAGTGGAAAACAACTAAATTTCACAATCAATGCTGTAAGATCAAAACTTGTAACGATTCATGGGTTTTAATGGAAAATAGCTGTACTTGGATGACCTCCACTCTGGTGCACATCTGCCTTCATATTAGGCTAAGTCAGTTTGTATATGTGGTGATTGGCAGGATAGTTTCTCTAAAATTATAGGCACATGTTACACAGTCTTGAAAGTTGAAACTCAACAAAGAGAAAGCAAAATGTGCTTGTTTGGTTTGATTTACGGTTACCTATTCACATAAATTGTCAAATATAAACACCCACAAAATCAGATACAACATACACCCACAGAAATCATGATTTACATTGCATACACACACACCCATAGATGAAAAACGATAGACATTTATATGAAAACCCTATTTCATTGTAAACCACAGATGAAAAATGACAACATTTATATGAAAACCCTCGAAATTCTTCAAGACCACAACACTCGACAACATTTATATGAAAACCCTCATACCTGTTGAGAACACCCAATGCAACGGTAAGAACACCTTCAAGATAGCAGAGAACACCCAATGCAACAGTTGAAAGCAGAGAACACCCAATGAAACAACCTTCGACAACCTTCACAGAGCAGAATAGAACACCCAATGAAACAACCTTCACAGAGCAGAGAACACCCAATGAAACAACCTTCGCAGAGCAGAGAACACCCAATGAAACAACCTTCGACAACCTTCGCAGAGCAGAGCAGAACACCTTGGAAACAACCTTCTTGCATAGCAGAACACCTTCGAGCAGCAACGAAACTATGGAAAAGAAACCGTGGAGTCGGCGGGATAACCACACAGTGATCTGGACCTGACAAGAAATACAAACTAATATAAAATTGCAAACCCTGGAGTAGGCCGGACCCGACGGCGAAGTTAAAATGGGTTTAATTTACTCCAAAACCGTGGAGATGAAACTCATTCCACGTCCTGAGCCAAAATTCCGGCATCCACGTTTTTGGCCAAATGGAGTTATGCAAATCAATATTCGCATTTTATAAAAGGGTCGCCAAACAAGGAATTGCACCCCAAAACCGGGTTATGGGCCGCGTAACCTAGTTTTGGGGTGCAACCAAACGGGCCCTTATGGCATATAGAGTATGTGGCTTCAAAGCCAAGAATTGACAAAGATACTGTCATGATATCATCATTTTTTGACAGGATTCAACAAAGAACTATCATTGATTAGGGAAAAAATCCAGTGCAGAAGAGATTTTCTTAAGCAAACCTCAATCATCCCCAGATTAATAGTCTTCGTTCCATTCACCAAGATGGCAATAATCTAACACAAATAATAGTACCAAAGTCTAAGGTTCCTATGTACCTGCAAAACCTTCCATAGGGACAACTGCTGAAACCTATTTAGTACTTTTGGGAGGCTGCCTATCCCAATTAAAGACATCAGCTGAACGCTAATTCCGAGAGATGAGATCTTAAAGATGTAAAACCAGACCTCAAGTAGAGTTGAATCAAATTGATCAAATGATATTGTGAACACTCTTACCAATCGCTGAATCTAATAATTAAACCTGCAAACATTTAAATACAACAAAATTCCTTTTTCAGGGTTTTGTAGTTAAAACATCATTTCCGTTTTGAGGAATTTGTGTCAAACATTTTATGATCCCATTATGACCAATGATGGCTCACACTATAGAGTACCTTATGTTGAGAAGTCTTCTACAGTCACTATGGACTGTCATAACGGTGAGAAGTCTCCTATAGTCATTCTGAAGAACAGTTTCAGAATCAGTTCATCTACCCCTGCCGTCTTCACATTTCTACTAGTTTTTAATCATCCCATCTTATTCTAGTCTCGTTGATAGCATAAATCTATTAAGACGTCTCCCTACTTGCCTTCACATCTCTCTGTTCATTTTCTTCTATTCAGATTCACCATTGCAAATGAAATTCAGATTTACCATTATATCAAAGGGTGTTAACAATGCAATTTACTCATCTCTGCTGCAAAGTTCATATCAGAAGCCAGTTTTGTTCATGACATCCCTAACAAAGTTTTATTTTAGTAACCTTCTGAGCCAAGATGTCATGGAATGAATGTCGAGTCAAAAGAAGAAACAATTGATAATATACATAAACTTAAAATGCAAAATTGAAGAAAGAGGCAGAACCTGAACTTCCAGTTACAGTAAATGTTGCGGAGTGTTTCAATTTATACTAGATAATTGTTTTGCTAGGTGTGTAACCAAGATAAGATCCCCTAACTTTTTGAAATTGTTAAGTTAGAATTTCATGTACCATGTTATGAGATTTAAGATATTTGTTTTGGTACTACCGCCAAAAGTAAAACCATCTCACTCATGAAAATTTCACCTCACATCGTATGGTGATCAAATTTCAGTCAATCCAAATAGTTTTAGAAGTCTATTTCAATTTGATATGCAATAACATAACATCCTTAACTATTAAATTACAACTTTCATGAACAAGCAGATCTAGTAAGTTTATACTAATAATCATCTACGTACAGTCATCCTTCAAAACAATAAATTGCAACATTTTTGTACAGTTCAATTTATGAACAACTTGATATCTTTCCTAAGATGATCAGAAGAGAAGATATAACATTATTTACATGACAGTATGCAATTTCAACACACTTAAAGATTAAACCTTTCATAATTTTATAGCCAAATTTGCATTGTAAAAGCTATTCTCAATTACATTGGCTACCTTGCTAAGATTATATCTAGGCCATTCAGCATTTAAGATATGTTACTATCAACTTTAGATATAACCTCCGCTTGCACAATTTGTTGGAATTGGACATCTAATATATATCTTTTTATACGATTTATAGCTTCTTGTTGGGTTTTAATCCCATTCTTCAAGGCAGCCTCAATTCTGGCTTGTTCACGTTGAACATTTTCCATCTCTATCCTTATTTTACCAATTTCCTTTTGTATCTCAAGGAAGTGAAATTTGACGTCTTCCCAGCCTTGCTCAAATGGTGAAGGTAAGGAACGCAGTTTATTTTCCCTAAGTCAACAATTTATTTGTACAATATCATTAGTCATTTGCATTACAAGATTCTATCTATTTATTCAAGACATGAATGTATAATATCATTTTACCTCCTTGGTTTTACTTGTCTCTTAGGTTTACATGATGATCCAATTTCCTCTGTAGAATCGATCTTCTTAGGGGGTCTTCCCCTTGGTCGTTTAGGTTGGTCTAATTTTTTTGCCTTAACCAATACCAACCTTGATTCAGCTCTTCCCCTCTTTTCCTTCTCTGCTCATACAAAATAACATTTGAAAGTTATGTTGTATAAAGACTATGAATTGATATGTCAAGAATAATGATGACAAGCTAAGAAATCAATTATTAATTTAATACTATATATTAATATATTAATTGTTTGTTTCTAAATTATATACTCAAGTTATATGCTTAATGTAGATTGTTATAACATAGATATAAAACATAAAAAGTGTATTGGATTGAGCTTAGCAATCTATTGTATGATTTAGGGAGGTTCACTTTAGTTGTTGAAGTTCGCTAATTAACTAGACTCTTGATAGCACATGTATTTAGTGTAATTGTGGTTTGAAAAAAAATAGATAAGAAGATAGCATCTAATCCAAAAGCATAGTTGGAAAAATAATTTTACAAGGAGTAAAGTTCTTACTTAATAATCTACTACGCATGCTTTTATGCATGCAACAATGAGCTGTAAGTTTGTACAACACACAAAATATATCACTAACAAAATAGATCACTAATGATGTACATAAGAAATCTAAAAAAAAATACTAAAATTAATATAAATTATACCAATAAAAATATATTATCTAAATTAACTAAAATAACTTAATTTATTTATAAATGCTCATAAATTCTACTAAAATCTAAAAATACATGAAATAAGAGGAAAAATAAAAAAAAAGAAAAAAAAAAGAATGTACATAAGAAATTTGAATACAAAAAATAATAAAAATAATATAAATTATACCTAATATAAAATATATTATTAAAATTAACTAAAATAATTAAATTTATTTTTATTTATAGATGCTAAAAAAATCTACTAAAATCTAAAAATGCATGAAATAAGTGTCAAAAAAGAAAGATAAGGGAAAAAAATAATGTACACAAGAAATTTGAAAAATAAAAAATTAATATAAATTATTTGACATTATGAAGAAAAAAAAACCCATTGATTATTATAATAAATCTATTAACAAATTTTTCTTCTTTCTCAAAATTATTACCTCATCTAAAAAGGTATTTTTTTTTTCTTTTACAAACTAATAATTTGTTTATCAACATTTAACATATAACTTAATTGTAGTAATATAAAATTAGAATTAAAATAAAAAATAAAAAATTAGAATTGAAACTTTTTATAAATATAATATTTAAATATATACAATGAAATACATCAATTCTTACTTGAACTTTTTAAGTTTTATAAGTAATTATACTTGTAAATTTTAAATGTAATAATAATTATAATTTTAGAAATTTGTTATATTTTATTATTATTATTGATATTTAATTTGAAGTGTTGTTTTTGTTAATAAACTTTTACATAATAAATTAATTGAAGGAAAGAGATGGTGGAGAACTGGAAAATATCTCATCATAAAATATTTTTCACAGTTTTAAAAGTTAAAAATGTTTGTTTAAAATAAGAAAAAATCAAATCTATAAAAATAAAAAGTACTAAGTTATAATTTGATCAAATAAAGATTTTCAATTACAAATATAAATCAATTATTATTTACTTATAATATGATAATATATCTTTTTTTTAATTGAATGAAGAAAATCAAACTTAAATGAGATATACATATATATATATATATATATATATATATATATATATATATATATATATATATATATATATATATATATATATATATATATATATATATCTAAGGATTCTCTTGGCAAGGACATAAATGCAAAGATGGAGAGAAGACCCTCATTAAAAATTGGAGACCCATTACTCTCTCCTGAATGTATCTTATAAGATCTTGGCAAAAGTCCTTGCTAAGAGGCTTAAAGACCTATTACCTAAAATCATCAGCCTTACTTAGACTGGGTTTGTTCGAGGTAGATACATACTGGAAAATCTACTCACATGTTGGGAGGCTCTAGACTGGGCCAAAGTATCAGGAAATAATGTAAGTATGACGATAATAGACTACAAAAAGGCTTACGACAAAATTGAATGGGGCTTCATCGAGCTAATGTTGGAATGCCTAGGATTCCCTATTCAACTCCAAAAAATGATCAAGGTTTTAATGGCAGATCTGCTAATGCTAAAGTATAAGTAAATGGATGTAGATCAGAGGGCATTAATCTTACCAGATCCGTAAGGCATGGTTTTCCTTTAGCACCTGCCCTATTTGTCATTGCTGCAGATGCTCTATTTTATTTGCTTAGAGATAACTCTACCTCACCTAGAGTTAAAGGACTTACCCTCCCCAATGAAGATGAACTTAGTAACGTCTAGTTTGCTAATGACACATCAATTCTAGTTGAATGCAGTAACGATAATATTAGATTCATGGGGAAGTTAGAGTTATTCTGCAAAGCTTGGGCAGGGAAAGACATTAGAGTTTTGAAGGACATTATCCAGGATGGAGAGTTGATTGGATGAGATCATCCGAAACAACGAGCCTGAATTCCTCAAACTCAATGGAGAATGTACTCAATCCTCAGTGTAGCCTGCAAAGTGCTTAACCGCCCTAAACAATGAGCTATACATGATGATTGCTTTTTGGCATTCAAATGGCTTGATGACTCAGATCTTGGTAAGGTTAAAGTCAAATATGTCTACTCTCTTCTTTTTGACAGTAATGATATTCTCAAACATATTAGCTCTTGCTGGGGGGATAATAATGATCTGGGATGGTGGAAGAAACAAGTGAACCGCATTTGGAACAGATTAGTGGAACCAAAAAAGAATTGTTTCTTATGGAGGTTAATCCTCCACAAACTTCCAATTAAACAACCTAATGGAGATTTTAATATATGCACTCTTTGTAGAGTTCCTGAAACATTGAAGCATCTATTTTGTGAATGTATATTTGCTAGAGACTTGGAATATTTGTGGGATATCTGTTAATGACAATGTTAGTATTTTAAAGTTGGTCATTAGTCACATCCTAAGCTTTAGGAAGTCATGTAATGTCTTTTTATCTTGTCTTTCTATAGAAGTTCTTTGGAATATTTGGAAGAATAGGAATGACAATCTATTTAATGGTAAAAGTAGAGCTCTTACTGAGATTCAAAGGAGACTCATATGTTTAATATCGATATGCAGATTTCTGTGACAATCAGGTTTAACAAGAAGAAATTTGAAGATCAACTGCAATATGGTATGGTCCAGTTGGGGAGATATCACAAGAAGATACTCAATTCGAGATCGCACTGGATAATTTTGTTGCAGAACTGAACAACTTTTGAGAAAGGCTAAATAAGGAAGCAAAAGAACCAATGGAGGCTCCTCTTTACTATTTTATTATCCATATGCTTGTACAAAATTGCTGATGATAGAGAGTAGATTCTTTTTTTTATTAAAGATATATAGTTTTGTTCATGATTCTATACTAATCTATCATGTACTATGCTATTCATGATACTGTACTGATCTGTCATACTCAGTTGATCTTGTAATTTTTGAACTATTTATATCTAATACAAGAAAAAAAATAATATATAACAGCTTTTTAGTATTTGTCGAAGCAAGTACTATTGTAATGATTTTTAGATTTCTTGGTTTAACTCGTGATTAAAATAATGTGTATGGACCAATTAGAAAGTAGGATATTTGTTATTTTATGATATACTTCATATTTTGTATAGTGAAATTGCAATATTTTTAAGTTTATAATATGTAAAAATTATTAATTGATAATTTGATTGCCTAAATCATTTGAGCTCTTATACACGAAATTTTCGAAATTGTATTTCTCTTCCACATAAAATGTATGCATTACAAATTTATTTTGAACAAATGAGAATTATTACTAAGAATATTTATTTTAAATTTAAATTATTTATAAAAAAATTATTATAGATTATAAACTTATATATATTATATTTATAATATATAATTATATTTTTAATTTTTAAATGATTTTTTATTAAATTTAATATGTACAACAAATAAATTATAATTATTATATTTTTTTTCAAATATATATTAACTATTTCATAATCCAATACACCTATCTATTATTCAAACAATAATCATTATTAATACAACCTAATTAATATTTTGTGACACTTGTTTAATTATGTACTATAGTGATCATGAACTTCAATATTATGTTCTATAATTTACTAGAATTCTATTAAAATCTTTTAATTATATATATAAAATTTGTAACAATAATTTTTCTAATTTTTTTGACAAATAATTATTTTTTATTATTATTTTATCATAATAGTTTATTTTAACTTATTATAATAATAGTGTCCTCAAAAATATTATCTTAATATAAAAAAATATTATTAATTAATCTTTTGTAATAGTTTTTTTTAATATTATTATAACAATAAATTCCTCAAAAATATTATCTTAATCTAAGAAAACATTGTTATCTTTCTTAATTTAAGAAGACTTTTACTAATTAATCTTTTGTTCATAAATATTTAATATATACTATTCTAAACAACAAAATCATACAAGTCATTCCTATGCAAATCAAACTTAAAAGTCCATATTAATCCAAATAAAAATAATCTTCCTCTAAATAACAATAACTATATTAACTTATTTGTGCCTAAATTAAACTATAGCACTTGTTAATGTCTGAATTTCATACCCTCTTAATTCAAGATTACCTCTTTTCATAATTCAATTTTGTTTAATGAAATTTTCTTTTAATCGAAAAAATATAAAGAAGACTTAT
This sequence comes from Chamaecyparis obtusa, assembly GCA_027943335.1. NCBI lineage: Eukaryota > Viridiplantae > Streptophyta > Pinopsida > Cupressales > Cupressaceae > Chamaecyparis > Chamaecyparis obtusa. The sequence goes on from BSBK01000646.1 coordinate 3,153,657, forward strand.
TCATAAGAAATGAATGTAAATCCTTAAGTGAAAAAAGAAAAACAGAACTTACTCGTGGCAGATGCTTTACTTGTTATCTTGTCAGTGTTGTCATTTCTACCCTTCTTCATTGAGATAAGCTGTGAGAATACAAAGAAAAATAAGAAATAAAGATTGATGGATAAATACTAATGAATGCCAAGATGGCCTATACATTTAGATTGTAAAGCATTGTATAAAGTAGAAAGCATAAAAGATTACAGATCTGTAAAAGTTTGCTGTAAGCATGGCAAAAATAGGAATATTGTGCAGTAGAGTTTAAGTTTAGCACCATTGAAACAAGTTCAAGGCAGCCATAAAAGCATACTACATTTATTGTGCAGCCCCAAAAAACATATGGTGCAGCAAAGCTAATGCAGAGTAATTTTTATTGAAGTCATGAATGAACAAAAGATTTGATGTAAGTGTTTTTTATGAATCAGAAATAGAGATTTTTAAGGTAAGTGTTTTTTTGACCAAAGTTGTAAACGGAAACAATGGATTTAATTAAGACTAGTGTGACAAAAATTGGCATGAATGTATAGTTGTGGAAGTTGAAAAGATTTGACTCAGTTTCTTTTATGAAGATATGGACTGAAATAAGGGATTTTAGGTAAGTGTGTTTAAAAAAAAAGAAAAAATGAGGAAAAAAAATTTAAGTGCTTTTTTCAAAGTTATGAATCATAATAAGGGGTTTTGTGACTAGTGAGATATATATGTCATGAATATGGAGAAGTAAAAGTTGAACAGATATGTAAACTAGAATATAAATACATCATAACAAAGATTGAATATATCTATGTTATTCAGGTTTTCTGGATGGGAAAAGGGGGATTCCGAAGGAAATGGGTTTATCGGAGTAGGGGACAGGCAGTGGGAACAATTATATAAAAAATAGGAAAAATTTAAAAAATATATAAAATTTTTAAATATTTGAATCAAAATATAGATAAATCATGTTTATACACATTGTAGAATCTTAATATAACAAATTATCAAAATTCAAACATTAAATTATGAGACAGTTTCTGAAACATCCCTATTTGCAAAATAGGTCAAATTTTACCTAAAATATGTCCCCTGAGAACACTAGAGCATACCCATATAAGATGTCAGTAAAGAATAGATGTTTCTTCTAAACTACATGCCAAGATACCGGGCATAAATTTTTTTTTATAAACCTCATGTCTACATACTGAAAAAAACAGAAAAATAAAAATTAACTCAGAAACCGCAAAAAATCCAACATAATCATGAAAAATACCACAAAAATGCTTCATAAAAAACAATGAGAAAACAGAAGAGTCATGGATATTAGCAACAATAAAATCTGCAGAAGCATATGAACAAAATGATAAAACATTTCATACCTTACCAGACTCTCACAGCAAATGCTACAGACTACAGAGCAGCAAAATGGAAGTGAAAAATAAATGAAACATAACCTCAACTCACACTTTCCTCGCTTTCGCGGCTGGGTCATGTGGGCCCCATCGTACATGGTTTCAAAACGATTCGTTAATTTTCTGAATTTAGTGTTTTAATTCACTATCATAACAATAATTTGAAACTAATTATCATTTACGTGCAAGCTTAAAACTGTGTGTACATATTTAACAAAACTAATCTTTGAACATTTTAATTTGACCTACTATTCGCATGATATTGGTGGGACCTACCTATGTCTACGTGGGACTTAAATTAGTAAACAAAATTAAATACTAAAACTGAAAGTTACAGTTACTACATTTGTGGAAATAATTACGGAATGATTAATAACCCTTTTTCCGACCGTTTTTTTTTAACGGCGTGAGACGGTGACATCTCAGTCTACAATCGTTTTCTACGGCAGAAATAAAGTGAATTCAGGCGGTTTTTCAATGATTTCAAATATCATACGAAATGTGTGTTTTTCTCCACTCATTTTTTATTATTCATTCAAATATCATTCGAAATGTGTCCTTTTCATTCATTCCCTGCTTTCCATAGTCATTTACAATCAGCTGCACTGCGGCAGAAGTTTGATGACCCAAAAATAGAAATGGTTTACCTAAGTTCAATGCATTTTGTTGATTCTTGATAGCAGATAAATGGGATTTTGGTGATTCTTGTCGCTCTCATATGTTCAGATTTCCGTGTTATTTAATTATGACTGTAAAGAAATACAATGTAGGTAGACAAATATGTTTAATGATGAATGAAATGATAAGCGTTGATAAACAAATATTCTTGAGGGGAACCCTATACATTATATTGTTCAAATATGTTTTATAGAAAATCGATCAAATAAACATTGGTAAACATGTATATAGGAGTAAGAGAGAAATCAGATGAGAGTTGTTTAGAAGTAATGCAAGGTTTTCAGAGAAACAAATAGAAGAATAAAGAAGGTAACAATTGTTATATAATTTTTTTGAAATTTGATAGTGATCTATCATTCAGATGCAAGAGAACATAAGGTAAAAGTTTCAGCTAGCTGAACAATTTTATGAACTTTAGGGAAATCTTACATGGGATAACAACACCACCACCACTTAACCAACACACTAAGTAGTGGACCCCATATAGTGTAATTATTAAATACATTTTTTATTTAATTTTATTTATATAATATAATATTATAATTATATTTATTATATATTTATGTATAAATTACTATATGTTTTAAAAATAAATTGAATTTTGTATGTAGTTTATATAAAATTTATATTATAATTATATTAATTATTAGATTATATGATATCTAATGTAACTATTAAATATACAATTCTTACCTAGGAGACATCATGGTCGAATTAGAAATAAGGATTACAAGGGTTGGCATTAGGAAGAACCCCAATTTAGCAATTTCGTATGATATTTGAAATCATACATTTCGTATGATATTTGAAATCATTGAAAAACCGCTGAAATTCCAACGAAATATGGAAAAGAAAGTGTTGGAAAGGAAAAGGTAAACTCTATACAAAAAATGAACCTCCGCCAAATACAAAATCACAAGGTATGTCTAGTGGCCTTGCTAATGCTCTTCCCAAAATCTCTTGTGGTTTTCTTGACAAAGATAAAATGGATAACTTAGTAGTCAGACTAAAAGGAGTTGGCATGTTTATCAAATGGGGGCAGGGGTAGGGGCGAGGGAGGTTCGATGACTTTTAGAAAACTTAGGAATTGGTGTGATAAAAACTAGGGTAAGAATGTCACCCTTGGATCTCTCCCCAATGGATATTTCTTGGTCGAATTTCTATTGAATAGAGATAAATGGATTGCAATGAATCATGGCCCGTATCTCATGGATGGAACTAGTATATATATGGATTGGTGCCCAAAATTTGATCCATGGAAACATGTGATTGAAGCTAGGCCGACCACTATGGTTTTGCTTATATAACCTACCATCAAAGTATTGTGATAAGAACATCCTTGTAAAGATTGAGCCAAAAAATGGTCCTTGAACATCCAAGTAGACAAGAAATCGGAAGGCGGAAGCTCTGAGACATACATCAGAATATGTTTGAATGTGATGCCCTACCCTCCCTTGCCACATAAGATTGAAGTTCACACACATTGAGGTATTTGACGATAGAATATAGAAAGGGAACATCCGATGACCCTATGCACCAAGTGCAAATTGAAAGGCCATGGTCAACTAGAGTGTTGGAAAATAATGGTGGAGAGAAACTCTATGGCCAATAAATCAATGTCAGAGTAGAATACAGAAAGGGAAAAAAAGGTAACTTTCAATTTGGGAGCCCTCCAAGAAAAATGAACACCATTCAAATAAATTGGTAAATGTCAACAATCACAAAGAAAAAGTGAATGTGGTCTTTTTGGAAGAAGTTTCGCTCCATGTGGTGGAGAATTGTGTGCGAAACATCTTCCCTAAGCATTGTAAAAGAGATTCTCAACTGATGGAGGATAGAAAGAGGAGCATACTACTATTCATGGAGAAGGAAAGTGTAGGGAGGTGGAAGCAAGCATAGAGGAAAGTGGGGAGAAAGACGAATGCACTTTGAACTCTTGGGCACAGGGAATATAATTGAGTAGAATCCTTTATGGGAATAAGACACAAATACCCCCCAACTAGGGGGGAGAAGACAAAGAGAGGCATGCCACAAATCCTATAGAGGACAAGACAAGGGATGGGAAAGAACTGATTAGGTTCAATGGAGAGCTAGTAGGAATTTTAGAATTGAAAGAGACATAGTGCCTTGTAGAGGATAAGGGGGATGATAACCACCCTGTTTGCACCAGGGATGATGAAGAAAACTAAGAATTAGCCAATAATTTGGACAATGAATTAGGGTTGGGAATTGAGACAAGCTGTGGGGAAGAGCAGGGAATAATTAAATAGGTAGCTAATTAGATATTTAGATTTTTTAAATAATTATTTTTACATTTTAATTAATTCTTTTATTATAATATATAATTAAATATTATTAAGTTTTTATTAAAAAAAATAATTAAATATAGAGAGAGATAATATAAAATATTAATACATACATACGCGCATACATATACTATTATTATCTATTATCTATTGATGGTTTCTATTATATTTATTATTATATATCATACTATATTAAACTTTTTATATAACACACATACTAAACATATTTATAATATAAGATAACCAAATTATACATTTAAATTTATAGTTTTTGATTAATTTTATTTTATATATAATATTATTTTATAATTATAATATTTCTGAATGATAAACATATAAATAGTTCATTATATATTGATAAATTTTTAAATATCTTTCTATCTATGATATCCCTCTCTCCCATTGACTCCATTTCTCTCTCCTTCTCTCTCCTTCTATCTCATTCTCTCTCACTCTCTATCTTTCCACACACACACACACACACACACACAAACACATCCTTTGTATCCCTATTCTCTCTTTTCAATCCCTACTTATCCTCCTATGACCATGCCTCCTTACCATTGCCTCTATTGACATCTCTCTAATATTCTCTCATATTATTTATATACCTCCATTCCCCCCCCTTTGTCTGTCTGTCTGTCTGTCTGTCTCATACACACACACATCCTTCCCTCTCTCCCTTTTAAAAACATAACGTGAGCCTGTTAGTAGTGGAGCTTGATTATATTCTTGATTTGAAGGCTTTATTTCATTTATCATCTCCATTAAGATATTTTTTGCACAAACAACATCATTTTTCAAATGGCCTATTAATTGACATTATGTACTACACATATGTATACAAAAGATAGACTAAGAAAAACCCAGATGAACTTCCACACCTCTTCGACGTACACCAAGGTACAATTTCTAGTTATATTGGTAAAGACATATTTAAATGTTTTGATCATCATGAAGTGGAAACTAGTTTAATCTAATAGCATGGATTTTTATTCTAAATGATGATTAGTTAGTCAACTATTTTATAATCTATAAAAATTCAAGTTTGATAGTGATTGTCATAAACCTTGTTTGATAGTGAAGATTATTTATGTAGTTGTAGAAATGATAAACATAAACTGTAAAATCAATCATGCAACTATAAATGTGATCATTTTGTGTGGACATAAACTTTCAACATTAATCATATCTATTTTTATTTAGTTGTGACATGCTACCAATGACAAAAAATATATTTTCCTTTGGTCAAACCCTTAGAATATTGATTTAATAGATTTGTATAAAGATTGAGGAATAAGAACTCATGCATTATGTCTTACAATGTTGATGCACACAATACACTCATTCCTCTGCAGAATGATAAGAATAAGTAAAAGTTTTGATTAATAAACACATATTTCAGAGTAAGATATGATTAACAAGGATATAAGAATGGGTAAAAGTTGTGATTAATAAAGATACATAAATAAATAATTTTAATCTTAAATAAAAATAAATAAATAAAGATTAGTTGGAACAAGTTTTCCATTGCTTTCATAGTAGAATAATAATGGAAGCTTCTGGATTGGAATGTGTAACATGTTAGTGATGGTTTGGATCATAGTGAAGTTATTTTTATAACTGTAGAAATGATATACTTAAACTTTGAAATCAATCATACAACTATTAATGTGATATTCTTGCATGGATCTAATCTTCTAGGGTCATCCATATTTGTTTTATTTAACACTAAGTCTATTGAGTGAATTTTTGCAAAATATATTAAAAACTTGATTGAGTGGTGGTCATTTTTTTGATGACCAAGAATATGTTTTCCTTTGGCCAAACCATTAGTATATCAATTTAAGAGATTGTTATAAATATTGAGGAATAAGTAATCACATATTATGCCTTACAATATTGATGTACATAATACATTTCATGTTTTGAGTTGGTTCTCCAATTATTTCCAAAAAATTCATATCTAACAGTGATATTTTGTGCAAATTAGAAACAAATAAAACCAAAAAAATGTAAAAACAATGCTGAACCATATAATAGTAATGCCTTAATCCTTGGGCGATTTTTGTACTTGATCTACAATGTTAAATAGATTCCCAACATGTACAAAATATAATCTTGATTTCTCTTAACTTGATAATGTAGATAGTTTTACAATTTTTTTTTATCAATCTCTCAACAACACTAATGGGGTAATATTATCAATCTTAGTTTCTTCAACAATCTTCGTAAAATGGTATGCCTTAGTCCTTAGCTTTTTGTTGAAGAGGTACTAGCTTAGGCTCATGTTCTACAATCATGTTACAAAAGTGATTTGAGTTTCACATAAAACTCTATAAAAAAATATGTTGGACCCTATATTCACGATATTATATATTTTTCTATTATACCTTTATGAAATGATTCATCTAACATATTATTTTGGGATATTAAAAATCGTCTCCTCCACTACTAAAAAAGTGTGGATATTTATTCATTTTCATTTTAAAAAAGAATCACACATGTAAATAAATATGGATGTATAATGTTACCTACTTAGTAGATTTGTTGTAGCTAAACTTGATTCAATGGTGCGTTATAAAGTCTTTGATACTTTTATCTTAGATATGTAAATATTCTTTATGGATGTAATATAGAGCTTGCTTGTGCTTCATGTATTACTTATCATTCTCAACAAAACATAACCCTCTTACATGGATGCTTAGTTGCAAAACTAAATTTGGAGCTCAAAGAAATTATATCAATTTTTTCCAATTCATATTTATCTATTTTTTGAAACTAGGAATAACCATTGAGTCATTATAAGTTTAAATTAAGTTTTTCCCTATAATTTATTTTTTCAAATAGGACTCGAACTTGATTATGAGAATTTTCTTTTTTCTCCATAAACTGCCAAAGTGAGAAATTTCTATTAATAAAAGGCATAATCACATGTGTATTAAATTACATTGAGACAACACACGCCACTTTGTAGTAAAAATGGCATAGAGAAAAAATTCTCTTCATGTAAAAATACCTGTAACCTTATAGTTACAAAATTCACTTATCGTTTACAAAAATATACCTTTTATCTAGAGCACATGAAATAAAGACTAGAACATTTACAACCATACAAAAGAACTATATGATAATCACCTAGATAAAGGTATCCACCACCAGTCCAAATTCTTAACCTTGTCAATAGCTTTGATTTTCCTAAGATAATCATGACCCATTGTTGCCTAATGGCAGTGGTGGATGAGCTCCCTATCATCCATATTTACTATAAAAGCTTGGCGAGGAACCACAGTTCTCAGAATTAGCAATCTTTATATCCTTTGGCCAAGGAATTACCACTCTAATCTCTACACACACCATGATGTTGATGTCATCCAATAAGATATCTAACATGAAGATCTCTCACAACAATAGTTTAATGTGTTCAACCTTGTTCCCCTGAGGTCCAAAAGAGAGGCCAAGAATCTTGATGATCTATCTAAATTCATTAAGTAGAAGTCATCATTGGAAAAAAATTCTTTATTCAAAACCATTTTTATCACCTCTACCTCTAGCTGATAAATGTTGGGGATCTTGTGGCCTTTAGAGATAATTTTTAGCTCTAGGTCTAGAATCATTCCTAGGAAGGCCATTCTCCATTTGTTACTCTTCAAGAAGATAGGGGAATTCATAGCTTCAGAAGAAATCTATCACCAAGTGACTAGAGAGACTTTAGAATGTAGGAATCAACCTTGATTATGTCTTTTTTAGTCCTCCTTGTACACACGTTTCTACCCTATTCTCACTAATGTTATATTTCCAAATATCTAACTTTTCTCCATTATGGACCCTCATGCCATCAAAGGTGATGTGTTCTCCCTTCCATCTATTTGAGGCTAAGTGACCTTAAATAGGAATGTCAATTGGGATGATGACCTCCAAAATCGTACCACTTTGACTAGGACTGGGTGGAAGTAATCACCTTAAAGCTACTAACTCATCCACACCATCCAACTCAATTTTATAAGGTGTTTTATTCCATGTTTCCTTCACAATAAATGTGGTTAGCAGTGAAATTATCAAAAGTTGTCAACATGGTTATATTCTTCTCCAATAAGGCGCAACTTAGTGTATTTCTTGCTTTGATTGCATTGACAACTATAGAAGAGTCTTCTTTGACCTCTATATTTTTAATACCCATAATTTTACTTAAAATTAGGCCATTGAGCAGAGTCGTAAACTATGCTTTGGTATTGGTACCATTTTTTAGAGTCTTAGATTATGTTAAGATTATGTTTCCTAATCAATTTCTAATAATACAACTTGCACCTGAAATGCCAGGCTTTCTACAAGAGGCTTCGAAAAAATTCAACTTAAACCATGCTATTTGTGGAATTTTCCATGATACTTCCTCTCTTCAAGATCTTCTATCTATATATCAATGTTTCTAATCCATTGTGGAACTCTCAATCCATTTTAGGCCAATCTTATTTTTGCATCCCATTTCCAAATCCCTGTGAGTAGCTCCCTTTTTTGCTTCCACCACTATTTCAATGCATTTTTCTCCAATTTTATGAAAAGTTGGTGCTATTTATCAAGATGGTGCTATTTTTGGCATTTTTTTGCAACAAACAAAATAAGTGGGCACTAAATCAGACACTATTCAATGCCTAAATTAGAACCTAAATTAGTGCCTAATTTAGTGCCTAACTTAGCACCTAATTTAGTGCCTAACTTAGCACCTAATTTAGCACCTAACTTAGGGCCTAATTTAGTGCATAAATTTGCATGCACCTAAATTAGAACCTAAATTAGTACCTAATTTAGTAGCGCCTAAATTAGAACCTAAATTAGTACATAATTTAGTAGCGCCTAAATTAGAACCTAATTTAGTAGCGCCTAATTTAGTATATGATCTATCAGCCATCGGGACAAGTACATTCTTCTTCTGTCAAACTACAAATTCTCTCGATGAAATTGTCACTATAAGCCTCTCCGATAACTTCATTAGCATTCGGGATGCTCAAAATTGTTCCTTGCTGATCTCCCTTTTCCTCTGATAGGTTTATCGCCTAAAGATATCCTGAAGTTTCAATCGGGGATAGAGTGCTTGATGTTTGCTCTTGCCGATGCTTTTGTATGCCCGATAGAACTCTCGATATGAGTTATGCTACTGCCCAAAATTCCTAAGACCATTGGTAATTGTTATCCCAACAATATGATCATTGTGGACCACACACCTTCCTTTTTTTAACGTATGTAGGCGTCGAATATACCACGAAAATTTAGGGTGTTAAAAAATGAGACAAAAAAAGTTCGACATCCATATTGGTCGTCTGTTCAATGATAGGGTGTTGAAAAAATTGTCGTTGAAATATGGGGTCAAATTTACTAGTGCAAGATTGACAGACCAAAAATGGCTCTAGCATGAAATCCACTGGTGGGTATTGTACGACCTTGTGGGAAATGCTAGAGCAATGTGTACATATTGTAAATATGAAGTCTTGTGTCCAAATTTGCAGGGGAACTAATTTTGGTATCAAGCCCTAGGCGAGTCATAGTGAACCCTGTATGCACCCTAAAATGGTCGCCTAGACTTTGGGCCCCCATTCAACAATTTATCAAATCCCTGAATCAATATTTTCAAAAATCAATATTTTTCAAATTATATCAATTTCCTTGATCAAATCCTATTTTATCATTTATTCGATTATTTTCTATGGGCTAACCATTTTATCCTAAGTCTTTATTTATTTAAAAGGAATTCCCTCCCCTTTTATTAAATAAAAAGCCCCCACTTTTCCTCTTATCCTAAGTTGCACAAATAAAGCATTATTCTTATTTTATAAAAAGAAAAAAATACCTTTTTGTCTCATATGGGGCACAAAAGTCAACTATTATTTTCTCATTGGAGAAGATTTGTGCACATGGATTGGTCCTCTTTCAAGCTCCACCCTTGATTACATCTTTTGCCTCTTAATCTCCATGGTCCATTCCTTTTCAATTCCTTTTAAGAATGAGAAAAGAGCTCTCCTTTTAAAGGAATTGAAAAGGAATGGACCGTGGAGATTAAGAGGCAAAAGATTTAATCAAGGGTGGAGCTTGAAAGAGGAGCAATCCATGTGCACAAATCTCCTCCAATGAGAAAATAAGAGTTGACTTTTGTGCCCCATATGAGACAAAAAGGCCTTTTCTTCTTTTTATAAAATAAGAATAATGCTTTATTTGTGCAACTTAGGATAAGAAGAAAAGTGGAGGCTTTTTATTTAATAAAAGGGGAGAGAATTCCTTTTAAATAAATAAAGACTTAGGATAAAATGGTTAGCCCATAGAAAATAATCGAATAAATGATAAAATAGGATTTGATCAAGGAAATTGATATAATTTGAAAAATATTAATTTTTGAAAATATTGATTTAGGGATTTGATAAATTGCTGAATGGGGGCCCAAAGTCTAGGTGACCATTTTAGGGTGCATACAAATCCGACTAGGAAGCTTGACTATTGCAGACAGTAGATGGAAGGTATATATGATTGAAAGACTCAATCCAATGACAAGACCATGAAGAACAAAGGTCAAAGACTTAGTGTTATGAAGAACAGAGGTCAAAGACTTAGTGTTATAAAGGAGAAGAGTTGGTGAAACTTGTGGAGTGAGGTTGAATCTAATTTATCACCATGATCAGAGAAAAGCTAGTAGCCCTTAAAAATAGGCATAGAAATAAGGTGTTGTATGGATGCAGTGAGGTTTATAAACCCTAAAAATCTTCAAGATCTTCAAAAAGGGTGTCAGAATCTCTAATTTGTTTGGGTACTTGTTTGGAGGGTTGCAGAGTTATAGCTCGGAAGGTGTGTAAAGAGACCTAATTAGGCCTAATTGGGGCTAGTAGCCTTTTTTCCACTAAGTTTGAAGAGATCGACTCTTGGTCATCGAAGTTTGGAACCTAGAACACCTCAAAACCATTGAAGATGAACCTTTAGAATGTCTTCCATCTAATTTGAAAAGGAATTCAATTTGATGGTATATGGTGATGGACTTAGAGAGATGAGTCCATGGAGAGTAAGAGGAGTTAGATTTGAGATTACAACTTGGTAGTGAGGTCTTGGAGGGAGAGGAGATTGTGGAAAGAATCCCTCTAAGAGTACGGTCTTAGGAGAACCCTAGATAGGTCAGGAGAAGGACCTAGACTTAGTCCTAAAGAGAAAGGACTTGAAGCAAGAGACCTCCCTATCATTTTTGTTAAGGCAAGTCAAGTATATCATTTTTGTTAAGGCACTAGTAAATTTTAGCCTATTTTTCGATGAGGATTAGTCGAATTTTCAATACCAATTGGTCGACCAAACGACCAAAACTGTTGTCAAAATTTTTTTCATTGCTTATACGATAAGAAAAATCATCGCCAAAATTTTGATGTCCATAGTGGTTGAATTATCGACCGAATCATCGTTGAAGTGATTGCTTCAACCTGGATCATACCTTTTATCTATGTGACCAAATCCCGTCGCACTTTTGATGACATGTGGTCGGAATAGACGTCGGATACATAGAATCCTCGTCAAAATGCCAAAGAGAGTTCGTCTAAAGTTTGATGACATTTGGTCGGAATAGACGTCGAACACATAACATTCTTGTCAAAAGAACTATTATTTATACGTCAAAAAATTGACCAAGAATAATTTTTGGTTAAAATATATATATATATATATATATATATATATATATATATATATATATATATATATATTATCAAATTAAGCATACCATTATTATCACATAAAACATTATGAAATTATGAAATTTTTGTATTATACCAAATACAAATTATGAAATTGTTCATCCTCGTGACTATTTATTCACCCTCTCTAAAATTCTACTAGATATTGTTATCGTTCCTTCTAGATAGGAACTTGGTTCATGATAATCATTAGAAAGAAAAGGAATATCCTCAAATATTTCATCATCATCTTTGTCATGTATGTCTATGAAAAGATGCATATAAAATATCAAAGCATATTAAGTATACAATCCATTTGTCAAACCCTACAATAGAATGGAAGATTTTTCAAATTTGAATTTGTAAAATATTTCATATCACAAAAAACTAACCAAAGACAGATTATTAAATTGTTCATACCTGTGAATAATTATTCCTCGTGTCTAAAATTCTCTTAGACATTGCTAGCTTTCCTTTTGGATAGGTCTTTTGGTTCCGCATGCTTCTTTCTGTTTTAAATCTAGAAACAAAAAAAAGAAGATAAAAACAAGAAAAACATACTCCATGTCAATAATTTCATTTAATGAAGGATTCAACTTTCATTAATTTCCTTGATATAACTAATGAAGTTGCCAATAATGTTATTAATCTAATTGAGAAAACTAAGCATAAGTGTGAATTCTGTATTAATTTTGACTCAAGGGATAGATCATTAATGCACCTGATGGACCATTATACAATATTGCAAAGATTAAAGATAATCTCTCTTAAGGAGTGCTCATAGATCCAACATGCATTGTGAAATTTATTATTGAAGAATGTCTCTATACACAAAAATTTGATCATGATACATATGATAAATCTAATGTTGTGATTAAGGTGCATGACGGTTTCACTCGTCCCATCCTAGGTTCGATCACCCTTATTGTCAAAGTTGGTTTTAAGTCCTTAGATGTTATCCCTACCTTGGACTTATTTTGTGTGAAATTAGGACATCCTTGGCTCAATGGCATGAAAGGTATTCCTTCTATCATCAATAAGTGTTTAAAGTTTCCCCACAACGAGCAAGTTATAACAATAAATCAGTCTCTTTAGCCCTTAACTAATCATGGGAATCTTACACTTGATTACTGTTTGCAATCATGGGAATCCAACAATATTTTGAAGATTCTGGATTATAAGTGGTTATTTTCTATGGTCATATGGATTGATAAGCCATTTAGTGTCAATTTGGATGTAATCGGTTGGGTATTCTTAGTATTTTTAATGGTTGTTACGAATCGGGTAGAGGCAAATGTTTTGATATAATAAAAAGCTGTAATCGTCATGAAGTTGACAACTTAGTTGTCAACTCCACAACATAATTAGTATCGATAATTACACTCTTTGGTCACAAAGAATAGTTAGAGCTGTTAGGTCATTTAGGAAGTTGGTTTAGACATTATGCGAGTCAGTTTTAGAGGTTATTGTTATGGATCTTTTAAAAGAAGATCTTAGTTATGCAATGGAGGACAGAAGGTTGAGAATCGGTGAATGAGGAAACAATGTAATGGGAACAAAATAATAAAAGGAAGGATCAAATTTTTGTTTAGATCTTTTTAGTTTTTAATCCTTTCTCATTTATGTTCAATGTTCTCAAATTTGTTGTATTCAAATTCTACATTATTTTCAATTTCGAAAGATCTCTGTTTAGTTGGATATGAACTGGTTCTTATTATTGGGTTTTAATGAAAGAATGTAATAGTCATGTGAATCAGTTTATTTTGGAGTTAAGAAGTAAAGGATTCAATAATTCTGTCTGGTTTATGTTCGGTTTTCAGTAACAATCTTGATTGGAATGATGGCGGTTGCTTATCTAGTAGAAAGTGATTGTAAAAAGCTAAGTGTCAAGTCTTACGAATGAAGGAATCGGGTTACAGAGTGATCCCACAATTGAAGATAGCGGTTTTCTCTTGAACCGTGAGTAACTGAGCCTCTGTGACTACTGATTCGGATGTTACCAGACATTCTGGTGTTGGTGCTCGGCATTTGGAAGTGAAAAGAGGTGGCTAAGTTATTTATGCTGTGTGAAGCCAAGAAACTTATGGTGATAGTCATGTTCAACAGAACCGAATGGTGCCACAATACACATCAATTACTTAAAATTGAAGGGGGTGAGTTTCTAATCACCAAGAGGATCAGGAACTATAGAACAAAGTGTTCACACATGTATTGGGTATCGTGACAGCTAGGAGGACCCGTGAGCACATGTTTGCAGCAAGGGGTGATGTTGTTGATGTTCTCATCATTGAGATATCACAAGATTATAAATCTCTTTCAACATCCATACAATCGGCTGTCACAATGAAACCTATGATGAATGAAAGTTCAAATTATTAAGTCTGATTGGGCTTATTCACCTTCGGTTGTCAAGCTCTGCATCACTCCAAGTCTTAATTAACACTATGAATTATGATCTATGATACCACTTATAAATGTTAAGCTTATCCAATTGATAAGATATATATGACAATATCATTGCTATCTCTAATTTGATAATTGGATATATGCAAGGTGATTAGGTCTATATATAGGTAATGCTAATATTATCTGGATTAATATGTATAATCTACAAATAATAATATGGATATGATATTAAATCACTGTTGCATCTAATGACTTTAGGAATTATGCAAAGTTAAGATATTCCAATTTGCAGATATTCATAGAGATCTCTGCTCTTCCTGAAGTATCGATATAAGCTATACAATGAACCTTGCTCTGATGATAGAAATGATGTTATATAGTGTTGTGTCTGATATGTTGATATAACTGTGCAATTATGAATATGAGGCTCTACTTGATATGGCAATATCATATTACAAGCATGAAATACCCAAGTTGTGCTTTTGGCGTTGAAATACGAGCATGACAAGACTTCACAAACAGAATGGATTGGAAACTTAAGCCAGATCATGTAATGCAATGAACCTTTGGAAATGTAAAATAAGAAACTGAGTGTTGATATTAAAAGGGCACACATACCCGTAACAACAATTCCCCTCACATCATTTCTTCTCATTGCCTTGTCATACTTTTCCCCAAGTGCACCAAGGACTGCAAAGAAACAAGATAAACAAATCACAAGCATATAGCGATGTTAGAATAGTAAAAGAATACTTTGACATAAGAAAAAAACTACACAATATTAAAACATGACATTGTGCTTTAAAAACTAAAAAAGTAATAATACGAGACCATTCATTAATTAGTTGTTTAAATTTTCATTAGTTGAGAATTGATAGTCATTGTCAAAAGGACAAGAAACTCATCAATGTCCTCTTCATTCCCATGGTTTAATGTCTAAAGGACATCGACATATACAAACAAATCAGTGTTTATAGATGGATTGATAATGAACAAAGAGGTTTCAAAAAATAGTGATGTGTACACTGTCAAAGAACATTGTGATATTCACGATCAAAGAACAAAGATGTGCTCAAGGTTATAAAAAAGTGATTTGTTTTAGAATGTGAAGAGTGCAGTAAGAACAATAGTAAGTAATGTTGCAATAACAATGAATGCAAGACAAAGATGTAATGGAAGCGAAAAAATAGTGATTGTTCAAGGGTTTTGCTATACAAAGTCAATGGTGAACAAACATTGATACAAAAGAATGAAATGACAGGATCCATGAGGAAGATGAGTTGTTCACCATTCTTGATGTAGCAAAGTCAACAAGATCGGTCGAAGGCCATAAAAAAAATTAGTCACAATTATCTAGGAACTATGTTAAAGCACTGTCCCAAGAAATGATGAAGGCGTGTTTTCAAGAACAAAGATGGAGTCTTTGTTTTGATAGAGGGGTCACGTTTTAGAGAGGGATGACAAGAACCATAATATAGAGGTATCATTTTATTATTTTGTCATCATGAATATATAGCACGGTGAGTTTGTAAATGATTGTCATAAAGAGCAAAAAAAGATACCTAATAGGAACACAGTAAAGTATCATATGGGGCAAATTAGAGGCCAAAAGGACATCAAGTGACAATCACAAGAACCTTATTGCAAAAATAATGGTCAAGTGGGCTTAAAGATAGTGTTGCTATAATGCATTAGCAATACATAATAGTGATTAGTAAAGTGTGCAAAAAACCAGTGATAGAGTGTCGATATGCATAGAGGTCATAACAGTAGGGTATGTGCAAGATCATGAGGGGCCAAAAAGTGGTGATGTGAAAAAATTCACTTTTCACTCGTCCAAAAGTGCATGAAAATTCTTGTTGACTTTTTAGTAGGCCTGGGTGTCAGTACACCTGGGAAAACTTGCCACCAAAGCACAAGCCTAATCGGGTACCCGATACATGTGGCATAAATTTGAAACCCGCGAGCCCTTTTCCTCATTTCTTTTCACATTTTTGCTTGGGAAAACGGCTTGATATATCATATACATGATATATTTTTGGGTATTTGATTTTAGCAACAACAAATTCGACTCTCCAGCATATTCGGTAAGTAAATTATTTGTATATTTTGATTATTTTATTTCATTTTCATGCTAAATGTCATTTTTTTCATTGAAATAGGGTTTTGTATTTATATTTGTAATAATATATGAAATTAGATTGAAATTTAGATTTGTTTTTTATTTAATCAGGCATGGTTGACAACAATGAAGAAAATAACCCTCTCGCACCAAATAACGATCCCGAAAACAATCCCCCGTGTCAAAACCCTCGATCTTTAGAAGATTTGATACAAGATAATTTGAACACAATACAAGGTTTCCAAAACACATATCAAAATATACCTACATTAGGTCCCATGCTTGACCATGATGGGATTGCATCCCTTAATATAAGTAAGGAAGATATAGCCGCCCTTTTTGTCAATCCTAAAACTGGAATACAAGTTGACCCCAAAAAGCCCAAATTATCAATAAAATGGTGCACAAATGAAGCAATGCGCACACACTTTTGAGATCGTTGGTGGATGGTTTTTGATAAACCACCCCATAGCAATTTGGAGGTCCCATTTTATTTCATAAAAAAATTGTATGTTGAGTTTGTGCTTGGTCACCATGTTGATTATTGGAGTATGAGGCCCAACATGGGCGTAGGCAGAGGAGCTCCTCAGACTAGGCCATTTGCCCAATGCAAAAAGGCCACTACCTTTGTCCCCCCCACTGATGTCACACCCCATCCTCGAGTGCAGCATCCTGATATCATTGCAGAGGCTTCCTCATAGACTATTAGGGCCATCCATTTGTTGAGTGACCAGTTGATGACGCATACCAAGTCAGTGTTGCCTCCTAGTGTGGATGATGCTGGTGCATTGAAATCTCGTTGGAGTTCACATGTATTTGAGCCCCATATTTTCATTATAGGGTGAACCCACAATACTGGGTTACAATTTTTCAGAGGAAGGAATCCGTCCCAAAAAGCATTTTCGGCAAAATAATATTTATCAACTTTCGATTGTAAGTACTAAACTTACGATTGAAAGTCCTTAAACAAAGGACTTTCGATCGTAAGTAACTTTCGATCGAAAGTAACTTTCGATCGAAAGTCTCTTAGTGATGACTTTCGATCAAAAGTCATGTATTTAGGGTTTTTTTTGGCGGAAATTTATATCCGCCAAAAGTTGACATGACTTATCAACCGAAAATGCCACCAAAAAGGCCGACATGACTTTCGATCAAAAGTCAAACTTGACTTTCTATCGAAAGTAAATGACTTTCGATCGAAACTAGGTTAGTATTAACTAAATTTTCCATTTTTGGGCAAAGTACTTTCTATCAAAAGTTAATACTTTCTATCAAAAGTCAATAATTTCGATCGAAAGTACTTTCTATCGAAAGTCCCTGGTTTGAGCCATGGTTTCAAGTTTTCAAGAAATTCTGAGAATTTCATCGCTTCGGGCCTCAAGTGCGCTAATCAAATGGATGAATAAGAAGACATCCTTTTGCATTCAAAAAGTACTCAGAACTAGCTTTCAAACGGTTATATATTTGACTATTTTAAAATTTATTATGTGTATGGTTTTTGATGTTAAATGAATGTACGTTTTTTATCAAATATAAACCTTTGAGTTTGACGTTCAATGAAAAATAGTAAAACAAGGAAAAAAAAATTGGAAAGATAACAGTGCCCTCCGTATTCGAGTCTACTTTCTATTAAATTTTTTTTTTTGAAATTCGATAAATACACAATAAGTTATAAGCTATGTAGTCAAGGTAGGTCAAAATTTTAGTTTAGTCAACTTCAAACGTTAATAAAATATGCAATAATAGTGATAATGTCGTCAAAACAATTGCATGCCCTTCGTATGGATGTTACAAAACTAAATTCAAAAGAATCACATCCATATCTATTTTACAAAAAAAGTTATGCTCTATGAAAATAGTGTTACTATTTGAAAATGACATTTTTAGCACCATACACGTTTTTGTGGGAGAAAGAAAAAAGTATTCAAATTAATTCAAAAAAAATATATTTAGAAACTAGACAAAAAATCTTAAAAGACTCTAATTTACTTGATCCTCTGATTTCGAGTGGTTCAATGGCAATATGCATCCGAATCTGAAAGTTTTTCTCAAAATGTAGAGTTCAGTGTCCGTTCAGGCTAAAAAGTGTAACCCACTATTGTGGGTTCACCCTATATGCAAGAATATGTGCCTCAGACCGCTTACTGATGCTGATACATATCATTATGTTATTGATGAGGAGGATATATGAGACGCAGTTGCAGAGGCAGAAACACCTCATGGAGCATCTACATCTCATGAGAGTGCTCAGGAGGTGTACGCAGAGCCATGAACTCCTGTTGATACGGTAAGAGTAAACATTATAAATAAATTTGTCACATGACTTATTTAATTAATTTATTTAGATTAGTTTTAATGATTACATGCACTTATGTATATATATTTTTTCCATTTATGTTCAGTTGATGACACAGGAGGAGTTGAGACAGGTGGATGAGTCCACAGCTTCGACCATTTCATTTGGCCTTGATGCCTATACTAGATATTATAAATAATGTACCCATTAGTTTTTTTTATATCATTTGGTGTACATGCTTAAATCTCTATCAATTAGAGCAATAAAATTCATACATTTACTAATATATTGTCATCTTTATTGTACTCTTGCAGACTACAACCGATGTTAGTGGGGGGCACGAGGGGGTTCCTTCATCAGGTGTCGACAAAGGAAAGGTAATTAATTATTTAAGATTAATTATGCATGCATATGTATGCCACTTGTGTGTACGTAATAAATATTTTACTTGAATTTATTGTATAGGGTTTGGCTATTGATGATGTTTCGACACGGGTTCAGGAGCCTAGGCTGACAGGCATCTCGATTCAAAGTGATAGTCTGATTGTACGTAGACTTTTACATATTGTTATTTGTATTTTGTAACCAGGGTTGTTATGATGAAGTAAATTTATATATAATTGACAATCTTTTTACTCTCATAGGTTACTCCTAGTGTGAGGGAGGGCCCACAAGAATCTTTTGTATCTTTGTTGACCCAACCCACTATTCCAGAGGAGGGATCACCAGATGTAAGTTTTAATTTTAGTTCAAATAATGTCCTATTTTGTAGATTTATTACTCTATGTTGAACCACTCTACTAATCTCATTATTGCAAATATATATTTATAGGTCAGAGTTGGTATTGTTGGTATGGTCCCTTTGCTACCAAGGACTTATGCTAGGACACCTAATCGTGGTAGGCGACCGAGAGGCTAGGTACAGATATTTGTATTCAGTTATAATTTTAATTAAATTAGTGTTTGAATTATGAATTATATATATATATATATATATATATATATATATATATATATATATATATATATATATATATATATATATATATATATATATATATATATATGTACAAATCATATAACGTAAGCAATCTAACTTGGGTTTGAACTCATTTTTGTTGCAGGATCAATCAGAGCCTAACACTTCTTCAAAGAGGCTACATTTTGATGATCCCCCTATGGCATAGGATGTAGTTTTAGTTTTGTGGTCATTTAGAGATGCCACTTGGCACATTTTGAGATGGCATATATGCCACATTGTAAACCTTGAAACATTGATTTTGTAGACATTTTGAAATGGCATGTGCCATATTTGTATATGGAGATACTTTTGATACATTTTATACTTTCTATATATAGAACATGTTCATTTTTATGTTATATTTGTGTCATCTTTTGTATACATATTTATTATTCATGTTAATGGAATTGAATGGTGAAGTTATATCTTGACTATGATTATCATTTTGATTTAAATTATATCTTATTGAAGTTACATTTGTTTTTCTTTACTCTGGAATACCCTATTCATGGAGCTTATTATGTTTGAGGTTTAACTTCTATAGATTTTCTATGTTCTTATGTTTCATATCATTATATATACTCACTTGAGCCACTTAGTACTACATTGTTTCAATACTATGTATATACTCACTGTGTATATAACTCATCATATTGGGGTTTACTAAATGCACAGAGAAATGTAGCACTTGTGCTGTTAGGTCACTTGGGTCGAGCGTGGTCATGAGTGAACCAATGACTCTGTGGGTGGAACGGGGTTGTCACTAGCATTTACCCGGCCAATCGGAGCCTATGGAGAAGATGGTTTGATGCAATGTCAGACGGTTTGAAAGATATGTTGTTGAGCCGCTTTTAACTAACCCTCACTGTAAGTTTTGGCATCGACTGAGATTGTCTTGCCAAATGCAAATGAAGTCGAATAGCCCAAAATTGAGAGAGGTTATTGTAGAACTCGGAAACATGATCTCGTAGCACCTAACAGTTTGTTGATACCTCTCACGAGGTCTGAGATACAAGCCCCAGAAGATCACATCCCAATCATACTTAGTGCACCCTCGGGTCACTTGGGTCGAGCATGGTCGTGAGTGTTCCAGTGAATCCATGGGTGAAACGGGGTTGTCACTGGCATTTACTCAGCCAACCAGAGCCGATGGAGCAGACTGTTCAATGCAATGTTGAACGGTTTGAATGATACGCTGCTGAGCCGCTTTCAACTGACCCTCACTGTAAGTTTTGGCATCGATTGAGATCGTCTTGCCAAATGAAAATGAACTCGAATCACCCAAAACTGAGAGAGGTTATTGTAGACCTTAGAAACATGATCCCATAGCACCTGATAGTTTGTTAATAGCTCTCATGAGGTCCTAGATACGAGCCCCGAAAGATCGCTGCCCAATCGTGCTTAGTGCACCTTGGGGTCACTTGGGTCGAGCATGGTCACGAGTGTTCCGGTGACTCCGTGGGAAGAACTGGGTTGTCACTGGAATTTACCTAGATAACTAAAGCTGATGGAGCAGACGGTTCGATGCAATGTCAGACGGTTTGAAAGATACGCTGCTGAGTCACTTTCAACTAACCCTCAATGCAAGTTTTGGCATTGATTGAGATCATCTTGCCAAATGCAAACAAAGTTGAATCGCCCAAAACTAAGAGAGGTTATTGTAGACCTTGAAAAACATGATCCTGTAGCACCTGAAGGTTTGTTGATACCTCTCACGAGGTCTGAGATATGAGCCCTAGAAGATCTCTGCCCAATCGTGCTTAGTGCACCTTTGGGTCACTTGGGTCGAGCGTGGTTGTGAGTGTTCTGGTGACTCTGTGGATGGAATGGGGTTTCCACTGGCGTTTACCCAACCAACTGGAGCTGATGGAGTAGATGGTTTGATGTGATGTCAGACGGTTTGAAAGATACGTTGTTGAGCCGCTTTCAACTGACCCTCACTGCAAGTTTTGGCATCGACTGAGATCATCTTGGAAAATGCAAATGAAGTTGAATCGCCCAAAACTAAGAGAGGTTATTGTAGACCTCAGAAAAAAAATCTTGTAGCACCTAATGGTTTGTTAATACCTCTCATGAGGTCCAAGATACAAGCCCTGGAAGATCGCTGCCCAATCATGCTTAGTGCACCTTGGGGTCACTTGGGTCGAGTGTGGTCGTGAGCATTTCGGTGACTCCATGGGAGGAATGAGGTTGCCATTGGCATTTACCTGGCCAACTGAAGCCTATGGAGCAAATGGTTTGATGCAATGTTAGACGGTTTGAAAGATATACTGCTGAGCCGCTTTCAACTGACCCTCACTGCAAGTTTTGGCATCGACTGAGATTGTCTTGCCAAATGCAAATGAAGTCGAATCACCCAAAACTGAGAGAGGTTATTGTAGAACTTGGAAACATGATATTGTAGCACCTAATGGTTTGTCGATACCTCTCACGAGGTTTGAGATACAAGCCCTGAAAGATCACTGCCCAATCGTGCTTAGTGCACCTTGGGGTCACTTGGGTCGAGCGTGGTCGCGAGCATTCCGGTGACTCCATGGGCAGAATGGGGTTTTCACTAGCTTTTACCCAGCCAACCAGAGCCAATGGAGTAGATGGTTTGATGCAATGTTAGATGGTTTGAAAGATACGCTACTGAGCCACTTTCAGCTGACCCTCACTGCAAGTTTTGGCATCGACTGAGATCATCTTGCCAAATGCAAATGAAGTCGAATCACCCAAAACTGAGAGAGGTTATTGTAGACCTCAAAAAAATGATACTGTAGCACCTGATAGCTTGTCGATACCTCTCATGAGGTTCAAGATACGAGACCCGAAAGATCGCTGCCCAATCCTTCTTAGTGCACCTTGGGGTCACTTGGGTCGAGCGTGGTTATGAGCATTCCGGTGAATCCATGGGTGGAACGGGGTTGTCACTAGCATTTACCTAGCCAACCAGAGCCAATGGAGTAGATGGTTTGATGCAATGTTGAACGGTTTGAAAGATACGCTACTGAGCCACTTTCAACTAACCCTCACTGTAAGTTTTGGCATTGACTGAGATCATCTTGCCAAATGAAAATGAAGTTGAATCGCCCAAAACCAAGAGAGGTTATTGTAGACCTTGGAAATAAAATCACGTAGCACCCAATGATTTGTCGATACCTCTCACAAGGTTTGAGATACGAGCCTTGGAAGATCACTGCCCAATCGTGCTTAGTGCACCTTGAGGTCACTTGGTTCGAGCGTGGTCGCAAGCGTTCTGGTGATTCCGTGGGTAGAACAGGGTTGTCAATGGCATTTACCTGGCCAACCAGAGCTGATGGAGTAGATGGTTTGATGCAATGTCAGATGGTTTGAAAGATACACTATTGAGCCACTTTCAATTGACCCTCACTACAAGTTTTGGCATCGAATGAGATCATCTTACCAAATGCAAACGAAGTCGAATCGCCCAAAATTGAGAGAGGTTATTGTAGACCTTGGAAACATGATCACATAGCACCCTACGGTTTGTTGATATCTCTCACGAGGTTTGAGATACGAGCCCTAGAAGATCACTACCCAATCGTGCTTAGTGCACCTTGGGGTCACTTGGGTCAAGCGTGGTCGTGAACGTTCTGGTGACTCCATGGGCGGAACGGGGTTGCCACTGGTGTTTACCCGGCCAAATGGAGCTGATGAAGTAGATGGTTTGATGCAATGTCGGATGGTTTGAAAGATATGCTGCTGAGCCGCTTTCAACTGACCCTCACTGCAAGTTTTGGCATCTACTGAGATCATCTTGCCAAATGCAAACGAAGTCAAATCGCCCAAAACCGAGAGAGGTTATTGTAGACCTAGGAAACACAATCCCGTAGCACCTAATGGTTTGTCAATACCTCTCACGAGGTCTGAGATAAGAGCCCCAGAAGATCACTAACCAATTGTGCTTAGTGCACCTTGGGGTCACTTGGGTCGAGCATGGTCGTGAGTGTTCCTGTGACTCCGTGGGCAGAATGGGGTTGTCACTGGCATTTACAATGTCATGAAAGTGAACCACCAAATTATAGTCCACACCATTTTCATTAACAAAAAAGTTAACCCTTTTACTCTCCTGTGCAAACTCATAAAGCACGTCACTTGCAGGCCATAAAACACACAATGCATTATGGTACACTGGGCAGCCTGCAAGTAGTTGTATTTTACAAATTGAGTAAGTAGTCCTTGGGAACATGTCCTTGTCTGTAGTGGAAACAATTAGGTTTTCATTTTGAAACAAGAGAAGAACCAAATGGGAAAGCATGCACACTTCTTTTCTTGACCCAGTTCCATTGCAATGACTGTTAGTGGTATGTTTGAAACTTGAACTGTGAAACTAATCATGATTAAGCTTGTGAAATTTGAACTGTGCAGCTTATTATGTTTGAGGTTTAACTTCTATAGATTGTTTGAAATGATAAAAAATAATATCCTTAAAGCATTAGAAACAACAATCAAACATGTAAGAATTCAAACCATGCAAATGACATAAGTAAATGACATGTAAGATCCCTTCTTGGCAGTATTGGCCACCCATACATGATTTTGGTCATAAGTCATTATCAAGACTTCTAGGACATTTAACTTTTAAATCAAATTGATTGTTACAAATTGCCATTATAGGCTTCAAAAGATCTCAATTAACCATTAAGGAGCCTTTTGTCCTTCTATCTCTGATTGGATCCGTGGTGACCCTAGGCATCTTCATAGGTGCTCCTGCACAAGTTACAATCCAAATACAAAACCAAGTTTATTGACTCAAAATACAATCTAAGAAAGGTGAAATTAATGTATTGAAATTAAGGTTAACGAACTTAGAAAACAATACACTAAGTTAACTTATTACCTAGTCAAGTGTTCCTGAAGGGTCATCTATTTGATTCAGGGTCTCCAATAGTGCTTCATGATCAACAGTACTAATAGTCCAAAGTTATTTTGTCTTTGGTCTTCCTTGATGCTTTGACAACTTAACATTTGTTGCTATAACAAGGTGTGAATACATGAGAATAGTTTTGTGCTTCTCATAGTCTTCAAATGCGGGAATTCCATTCTTTCTAATCATGTATGTTTGCAACCATGTTCCCACAAAAACAACTGAACCAGTAGGATATGTGAACCCATCACCATCTGTCATCAATTATACAAGCTTCTATTTACCTTGTACACAATGTGCTAACCAATAATCTAACCTCTCATCATTCCCCTGTGGTGCAACCAATGCAAAAACATCTCCTGGCTTCAGAAGATCTGAAAGATGGTCATACTCAATTGAAGTGTCCATGTCATCATTTCTTATAGAGAGTGTTAATGATAAAGGAGTTAGATACTGTGGAACCCATGTATCCACCCACTCACTTGACGCACAATGATCCCAATCATACTGAAAACACATGGGAAAAAAAAATCCAACTCTCATGTCCAAATGGTCCATGTACTACTATTGGAGTTTCATAATGAATGCATTTTTGAAGAGTCTTTCACTATTTGACAATCCAATCTATCTCCTATAGTTCCCTCCTCAACCAACCAAAAGAATCTACGCACTGTAGAATCAAGAGTCCCCCCATGTGACAATTCTAAAGTACACCAATCAACAATAGAATGAGCATCAAGAAGAATAGCACCTAAAATCCTCAATTGCTCCTTAACTAGAGCTCTCTTCACACACGCACCTGCTCTGTCATGCTCCCCTTTCCCATGCTCTGACTCAAAAAAACTCCAAATATGAGGTACACCTCTCTCCACATGCATTCTACACAACCAATAAAACATTCTGGCATTCTCAAATTTAACGGTGCAATTATTCGACCAAATGAGATGCCTATCCATAGCAATACCATTTTCCTGCAAGAAGTCAAAATAGTTCTGGAAATAATGTTGAACAAACTCATGAGAGTGAGACCTGTCGTCGCTCATATAAAAATGGTACTCTCTAATTATCTTTCGCTCATCTTTTGTGCTATTAGGGGAATGTCTATATGTGATGTGTACAAAAATAGCAACCTGAATGGAATTGTAATATTGAGCTTGAGTCTCATTTTGGGGCTGCAATGTATAGTTCTCCGCAAAGTCTACAACATATATAATAGTTCCAATGTGAAAGTGTGCTTACATGTCCTGAATTGTTGATCCAACCATTGAGACTTGTGACTATGCCTTGCATACTTGTAAAAAATATTTGTCTTGAAAACTGAGATAAAATCAGCAACATTGTATTCTTTTGCAACTAACTCACATTTAGAGCCTTCACCTCCACTCTTCAATGTATATTTCACTATTCCATATACCTTTTTTTGGACGAGTGTCTTTCCAAAATTGTGTTCCAAACCCTGATGAAAACATGTTCTAAACTTGGACAAGCCACCACATTCTGAGCATTTGGCATTTAAGAAATCATTTTTATAAAATAAACAGCCATCATCTCTATGACATAAAAATTGATCTAGCAAGTCTCTTGATGATTTGGGAAGACCACTTGCACCACAATCCTCTAGCATTTCATTAGTATGCAAAGTAGAATGAATGGACCGTAATAATTCATGATGCATTAAAAACTCAACATGATATTTTCTCAAGTGTGTCCGAAGGCGTTGTAGGACCCCTTAGGACACATTTGAGTGTTCTAATGTGTCAAAAGGGGTCATGGGGACTTCCTAGGGGTCCTAACGCATGATAAGGCCTATTAGGACCCCTAGGAAGTCCCCATGACCCCTTTTGACATATTTGAATGCTCAAGTGTGTCTGAAGGTGTCGTAGGACCTCTTAGGACACACTTGAGCATTCCAATGTGTCCATAGGGGTCACGAGGACTTCCTAGGGGTCTTAAGGTGTGATAAGGTGTACTAGGACCCCTAGGAAGTCCCCATGACCCCTTTTGACACATTTGAATGCTCAAGTGTGTTTGAAAGCATCCTAGGACCGCTTAGGACACACTTGAGCATTCTAATGTGTCAAAAGGGTTCACGAGGACTTCCTAGGGGTCCTAATGTGCGATAAGGCCTATTAGGACACCTAGGAAGTCCCCATAACCCCTTTTGACACATTTGAATGCTCAAGTGTGTCTGAAGGCATCGTAGGACACCTTAGGACACACTTGAGCATTCTAATGTGTCAAAAGGGGTCACGGGGACTTCCTAGGGGTCCTAACATGTGATAAGGCCTATTAGGACCCCTAGGAAGTCCCCATGACCCCTTTTGAAACATTTGAATGCTCAAGTGTGTCCGAAGGTGTTGTAGGACCCCTTAGGACACACTTGAGCATTATAATGTGTCAAAAGGGGTCACGGGGAGTTCCTAGGGGTCCTAACATGTGATAAGGCCTATTAGGACCCCTAAGAAGTCCCCATGACCCCTTTTGACACATTTGAATGCTCAAGTGTGTTTGAAGATGTTGTAGGACCCCTTAGGACACACTTGAGCATTCTAATGTGTCAAAAGGGGTCACAGGGACTTCCTAGGGGTCCTAACGTGTGATAAGGCCTATTAGGACCCATAGGAAGTCTCCATGACCCCGTTTGACACATTTGACTACTCAAGTGTGTCCGAAGGGGCCGTAGGACCCCTTAGGACACACTTGAGCATTCCAATGTGTCCATAGGGGTCACAGAGACTTCCTAGGGGTCCTAACACATGATAAGGCCTATTAGGACCCCTAGGAAGTCCCCATGACCCCTTTTGACACATTTGAATGCTCAAGTGTGTCTGAAGGCATCATAGGACCCCTTAGGAAGCACTTGAGTGTTCTGATGTGTCAAAAAGGGTCACGAGGACTTCCTAGGGGTATTAACACGTGATAAGGCATACCAAGACCCCTAGGAAGTCCCCATGACCCCTTTTGAGACATTTGAATGCTCAAGTGTGTTCGAAGGTGTCGTAGGACCCCTTAGGACACACTTGAGCATTCTAATGTGTCAAAAGGGGTCACAAAGACTTCCTATGGGTCCTAACACGTGATAAGGCCTATTAGGACCCCTAGGAAGTCCCCATGACCCCTTTTGACACATTTGAATGCTCAAGTGTGTCCGAAGGCATCGTAGGACCCCTTAGGACACACTTGAGCATTCTAATGTGTCAAAAAGGCTCACAGGGACTTCCTACGGGTCCTAATGCGCGATAAGGCCTATTAGGACCCCTAGGAAGTCCCCATGACCCTTTTTGAAATATTTGAATGCTCAAGTGTGTCTGAAGGTTTTGTAGGACCCCTTAGGACACACTTGAGCATTATAATGTGTCAAAAGGGGTCACAGGGACTTCCTAGGGGTCCTAACCCATGATAAGGCCTATTAGGACCCCTAGGAAGTCTCTATGACCCGTTTTGACACATTTGAATGCTCAAATGTGTCCAAAGGGGCCGTAGGACCCCTTAGGACACACTTGAGCATTCCAATGTGTCCATAGGGGTCACGGGGACTTCCTAGGGGTCCTAGCATGTGATAAGGTGTACTAGGACCCCTAGGAAGTCCCCATGACCCCTTTTGACACATTTGAATGTTCAAGTGTGTTTGAAGGCATCGTAGGACCCCTTAGGACACACTTAAGCATTCTAATGTGTCAAAAGAGGTCATGGGGACTTCTTAGGGGTCCTAACATGTGATAAGGCATACTAGGACCCCTAGGAAGTCCTCATGACCCCTTTTGACACATTTGAATGTTCAAGTGTGTCTGAAGGCATTGTAGGACCCCTTAGGACACACTTGAGCATTCTAATGTGTCAAAAGGGGTCATGGGGACTTCCTAGGGGTTCTAACACATGATAAGGCCTATTAGGACCCCTAGGAAGTCACCATGACCCCTTTTGACACATTTGAATGCTCAAGTGTGTTTGAAGGGGCTGTAGGACCCCTTAGGACACACTTGAGCATTCCAATGTGTCCATAGGGGTCACAGGGACTTCCTAGGGGTCCTAACATGCGATAAGGCCTATTAGGACCCCTAGGAAGTCCCCATGACCCCTTTTGACACATTTGAATGCTCAAGTGTATCTGAAGGCATTGTAGGACCCCTTAGGACACACTTGAGCATTCGAATGTGTCAAAAGGGGTCATGGGGACTTCCTAGGGGTCCTAATGCATGATAATGCGTACCAGGACCCCTAGGAAGTCCCCATGACCCCTTTTGACATAGTTGAATGTTGAAGTGTGTCCAAAGGTGTCATAGGACCCCTTAGGACACACTTGAGCATTCTAACATGTCAAAAGGGGTCACAAAGACTTCCTAGGGGTCCTAACACACCATAAGGCCTATTAGGACCCCTAGGAAGTCCCCATGACCCCTTTTGACACATTTGAATGCTCAAGTGTGTCTGAAGGAATTGTAGGACCCCTTAGGACACACTTGAGCTTTCTAATGTATTAAAAAGGGTCACGAGGACTTCCTAGGGGTCCTAACATATGATAAGGCCCATTAGGACCCCTAGGAAGTCCCCATGACCCCTTTTGAAACATTTGAATGCTCAAGTGTGTCTGAAGGTGTCGTAGGACCCCTTAGGACACACTTGAGCATTCCAATGTGTCCATAGGGGTCATGGGGACTTCCTAGGGGTCTTAACATGTGATAAGGTGTACTAGGACCCCTAGGAAGTCCCCATGACCCCTTTTGAGACATTTGAATGCTCAAGTGTGTCCGAAGGCATCGTAGGACCCCTTAGGACACACTTGAGCATTCTAATGTGTCAAAAGGGGTCACGGGGACTTCTTAGGGGTCCTAACACGTGATAAGGCCTATTAGGACCCCTAGGAAGTCCCCATGACCCCTTTTGACACATTTGAATCCTCAAGTGTGTCTGAAGGTGTTGTAGGACCCCTTAAGACACACTTGAGCATTCTAATGTGTCAAAAGGGGTCACAAAGACTTCCTAGGGGTCCTAACATGTGATAAAGCCTATTAGGACCCCTAGGAAGTCCCCATGACCCCTTTTGACAAATTTTAATGCTCAAGTGTGTCCGAAAGTGTCGTAGAACCCCTTAGGACATACTTGAGTGTTTTAATATGTAAAAGGGGGTCACAGGGACTTCCTAGGGGTCCTAATGCGTGATAAGGCCTATTAGGACCCCTAGGAAGTCCCCATGACCCCTTTTGAT
The DNA here is from genome assembly GCA_027943335.1 of Chamaecyparis obtusa. Taxonomy (NCBI): domain Eukaryota; kingdom Viridiplantae; phylum Streptophyta; class Pinopsida; order Cupressales; family Cupressaceae; genus Chamaecyparis; species Chamaecyparis obtusa. Next base: position 3,183,677 of record BSBK01000646.1, read on the forward strand.
ACATTTGAATGCTCAAGTGTGTTTGAAGGTGTCGTCGGACCCCTTAGGACACACTTGAGCATTCTAATGTGTCCATAGGGGTCACAGGGACTTCCTAGGGGTCTTAACGCATGATAAGGCGTACTAGGACCCCTAGGAAGTCCCCATGACCCATTTTGACACATTTAACACTCAAGTGTGTCTGAAGGTGTCTTAGGACCCCTTAGGACACACTTGAGCATTCAAATGTGTCAAAAGGGGTCAAAGGGACTTCCTAGGGGTCCTAACGCGCAATAAGGCTTATTAGGACCCCTAGGAAGTCCCCATGACCCCTTTTGACACATTTGAATGCTCAAGTGTGTTTGAAGGTGTTGTAGGAACCCTTAGGACACACTTGAGCATTCCAATGTGTCAAAAGGGGTCACGAGGACTTCCTAGGGGTCCTAACGCATGATAAGGCGTACTAGGACCCCTAGGAAGTCCCCATGACCCCTTTTGACACATTTGAATGCTCAAGTGTGTCCAAAGGTGTTGTAGGACCCCTTAGGACACACTTGAGAGTTCTAATGTGTCAAAAGGGGTCACGGGGACTTCCTAGGGGTCCTAACATGTGATAAGGCCTACTAGGACCCCTAGGAAATCCCCATGACCCCTTTTGACACATTTGAATGCTTAAGTGTGTCTAAAGGGGCCGTAGGACCCCTTAGGACACACTTGAGAATTCCAGTGTGTCCACAGGGGTCATGGGGACTTCCAAGGGGTCCTAACGTGTGATAAGGCGTACTAGGACCCCTAGGAAGTCATATTATTTTCATGCATTACTTCATTAATGTCTGCTCTGGGAGGAAGATTATAATTTCCATATTTCTACAAGCCCTGAAATATTTTCATTGTTATCACTCTCCACCTTCGCTCTCTCAATTTAGTTCTCTCCCTCTCCACTACACTCAGCTTAGCCATCCTTACCTACTCTTTAACAAAGATTCTCCAAAATTTACAAAATCCTTACCCGCTGTCAAATCCTAGCCTATGTCGTGCAAAATGAGCAAAGCAAGTGAAATGAAAGGGAAGTATGGATAAAATAGCTAAGGTGCATCAAATTGGATCAATATCCTAATATATGCAGAAAATATTTTTACGGACAAAAATGTTTGTATAAATTAATGGGAAAGAGTGGGAAGAGCTTCTTGGACCCATGATAGAAACTATTAAGGAATTGCATGATATATTACTCCATGGTGCAAGGAATATTATTGATGAACATGGGATTGCAACTACATCTATTCAATATATAGAGGAAGATATAGAAAATCTTCTTAATAGAGAGATTAATGTGAGAGAAAAGGACATTTCAGAAGAAATGGTTATCTTGTTGCCATCCAAGGTATGCCAATTACTCAGGACGAAGAGACAAAGTCCATAGTTAATGGGAAAGAATGGGAAGAGCTTCTTGGACCCATGATAGAAGTTACAGATAAGGAGGAAGAGCTAGGAAGGGGAAAACAACAAAGGAAAGAAGTAAGATATGCACATGTGAGCCTATGTCAGATGATGATGATGAGTACTCACCATCTGCTAGTAGCTCAAGTAACAAGTGTTGTGGAATTATCCTCAGAGCAATGTGAAATGAAGCCTCAAATTGGTTTAGCAGGCAAAGAATTTGGTCATGCACTTCATTCTAGCACCACAAATATTTCTATTAGAAATGCCTATTCGTTAATGACCTTGCATTTACGGGACTTGGGAAACCAGGTTACTCATGTTGGGCATTATCCCTCAAATGTAGGTTCATTTCCACCTTTGGCAAGATAGTCTCACTCTTCATTTTACAACAAAGGGAAGCCATCTATGGTCCAAGGTTTTAATTTAGCTGACAAGTGGAGAGCTTCTCAAGGTACTGATCTCTTTCATAGAGAAGTTCTCGATTCATCTCAAGGTTCTCGTTTAGGTCACCAACACCTTGGAGGTCCACAAATAGACCCATTGATTTCCCAAATTGGTAAAAGGGTAGATGCAATTTTGGAAAGAGTATCCCAATTGAAGAGAAATTGAAATTCTAGTGAGCATAAAGTTATTGTAGATCCAATGGGTGTATCTCCTCCACTGATAAATATAACTGCTTCCAAAGACTTGAGTTTAAATGGAGACTGTCTGTTCCCAAACATGCCCCAGTCGAGTAGATGAACCAGGTGTTGCTTGAGTAAAGAAGATAATGGTTTATTAACGCATCTGCATTATCCCACTTGCTATCAGTTACTACTTTTTCAGCGGCTTGCCAGCTGCTTCTGTGCAGGATTTCTGTAATATCTAATGTCATCATGCAAGTACATGACAATTTTTGTAAACATTTTCTGTTGTAAAGGGTTAGTGAGCAATATCAAAGAAAAGGTTCTTGCATGTATTATTTAGACACATATAAATTAGGAAACCATTTTTCTCCCATTACATGGCAGAAATGCCTAGATTCACTTTGTGGGTATCAATAGGCAGCAAGATGAGGGAAGAAATATTTGAGAAGAGGAAGTACAAATGTTACTATCCAAAACCATTTCGAGAGTACTATTCTTCTCCTGATTGTAATAAGAAACTCAAAATGCAGAAGACAACAAATAGCTGGGGCATTTATTTCCTATGACCTATGCCAATTTTAGTTCAATTCCTATTGATGATATTCTGAATGTGTAAAAATAAACTGACGTGTTATTTTAAAATGGTGTTGACTGAAATTTATGAACATATGTCAAATATCTATTTTTTCCAGAATTTAAAATAGAGCCAGCGGTAATATAATCAAATTTGTGAATTTCACATCCAATAATTGGATGTTAATCAAAAGTACAACACAGTAATATTTTTGAACCGATAAACAATCTTAGTCTTACTTCAAACCTATACCCATGTATGTGGGTTCTTGGAGGTATCTACTGATCAATGTGTGGATCTGTAATGTCCCTATCTAGGACCTTATTCACTTTGCTTAAAACTCCTGATTAGAATTTGGATTTCTAATGCCTGTTGTGATATTATTTAAGTTTTCCTTGCTCCTTACTGATTAATATTGTAATGAATTAGTTATCCTTCCCCTTCTCTCTCTCTCTCATACTCTCTCCCCTTCCCTCTCTCTCTCTCTCTCTCTCTCTCTCTCTCTCTCTCTCTCTCCTACTCTCTCCCCTTCCTGTTCTCTCTATCTCTCCTACTCTCTCCCCTTCCCCTTCTCTCTCTACTAATCTCTCCCCATCTCTCTCTCTCTCTCTCATCCCCCACCACCTTCTCACTCTCTCTCTTCCTCAATGGCCGCCCATGAATTTTTTAAATGGTTGATTGATTTCCTTTGCTTCTTTCAATGGCCATTGATGATTTTTCTGCAATCTTCCAACCTTTCGTACATAGTTGTAAAATACATATTAATATATATTATATACATATAAAATAATATGTAATATATGATATATAATGTAACATTTAATATTAATATATATTAAATAATAATATTTAATGTAAAATGTATATTATATAATATTTTATATATAATTGATATTATATAATATTTAATATATATAATATATAATCTAATATATAGTTTTTGATATATAATATATAATCTAATATATAATCTAATCTAATATAGGATGGGGAAATGAGAGGGAGAAAGGGGAGGGAAAAGTGAAAAATCAAAATTCTGCTAGCCTTTTTGGGTACCCGACCTGATTAGGCTCAGTATTGCTTTGTGCACCAAACCTACATGGTCAACTATTGAAATGTCTCAAAAACGTGTTTTTCCCCTATTTCTCTGAGTTCCAGACTTCGACCATGTAGCTGACGACTTTTTTTTCACCCGAATTTGATAAAATGAAAAGGGTATCTTAAGGAGATTATCAACTTTCTATCGATATAATTGCTGTCAAATTTTGAATTCGGTAAGTAATTATTAGTTATTTTCTAATTGAGTTACCTCTAAAGTGTTGATTTATATACTGATTGAAAAATGACTATAACTTTCAGATGGTATAACATTTTTGAAATCCAAAAAATGCTCACATTCTATGCTTCGCCTACTATAAGGAATTTTTTTTTTTGAATTTTGCAAAGTTTTGAACGAGTTAAGATGGTCAGACATGAGAGTTTTTTTATTCTGAAAATGTTGTAGCAAAACAATCATAATTAATTATTTTTTTGGAATAAAATTAAAAAAAAATATGCGTCACATCCGGGCATGAGTCTACTACTTTTATGTAAAATCTTATAATAAAATATTATCATTTGATTATGATTAAGGTGGTCAGACGTACACCTACTTCTTATTTTTTTTAAATTTTTTTTGTACTGCTGCATTGAAATCTATACTTTTCACCAATCATACTAACTTTTTTTCAAAAAATGCCTAGTAGTTTAGAAACTACATTCAATTTTCTACAGATTCTATTCTTACAACTTTTTGATATTAGGTTGATAGCTAGTTGAAATTTTCACGTCAAGTTGACTAACCCTAATTTGCTAATTTTTCATTGTCACTTAAGGGCATAGTTTGGCCCCTCATGATCTTGCACATACCGAGTAATAAATGTTTATAACAGTGCTTTTAATAATGCTCCAAACATTGAGAATGCAAGATACTTGTGTATACACTTAAAAATGGCTTCATTAATTGATTAAATATTTATTATTTAATTAATATTGACTTGATAAATTAATTAAATATTTATTATTTAATTAATAATTATTCCTCTATTTGTTAAATAAATTATTCAATTTATTTAGTAAATTCACTATAGTCTATTCCTCTATCCTAAGTCTTCTAATTAGTCTTATTAAAGTGATTTAATTAAATACACAATCACCTAAAATATGACTAAGTTCCCTAGTCCACCTCACCTACCTAGTCACATGACACATCACTTTGGCTAGAATAAATAATTATTATTAATTATCCTCACCCACACATGTCCTATTCTTAAGGGCTATGTGGCCTCATAGGACTTGGTCTCATGATGACATGTCCTCTCTTAAACTAAGTCAAGAGACAATCCCTATTCCTAAGGGGCTTCTCAAGCCACCTCTAAGGGTCAAAGGTGACTCATAGGACACTTGTGCAAAGAGTCCTCATGAGGAAAAGGTCTCTCCCTCTTTCTCTCTTTGGTCTTTGTGAGACAGTTGACATGTGTCTTTCCCTTCCACCTTGTTCTCGTCCATGTCAATGTGAGAGGAACATCATCCCTATTCTCCCTCTCACATTCCAACTACATCCCCCTTTCTCTCAACTCCTTCAACCAAGTCAATCCTAGCCCTAGGATCTTCCACCTTTCATTCTCAACCATAGGATTGTGCCACCTAGGTCGAGATCCTCCAAAAATCTATAAAAGGAGCTTCATTTCCCCTTTGTGAGCTAATAGGTATTTTGTAATAGACATTCAGGAAATCAAGCAATCAAGCATCCAAGCATTCTAAGAGAAATCAATCCATATTATCATCATTTCATTTGCATTCCATCCATTAGATTGCATAAGCTATTGTGCACTCATTTCATAAAATCTCCACACTTTGGTAGAATCTTGGGAGAAGGCTTCATTTGGAAATTTGAGAGCTCAACCTCTTCAAGAAATCAAGGCTAGGAGGACAATGGAGACAAGCTGCATGGTAGGTGAAGGTAATTGATTTAGTTTCATCATTTTATAGTTACTTTGTATTCTTCATTGTGTTGCATTAGATTGATTCATTGGCTTTTAATAGTTAATTTATCATCTCTAGTTATTAGACATCTAATTAGCATACATTTTTGGCACTAGGAGGGCCCAACTGGGCTTTTCACTTTCAGTTTTTAGTTTTCCGTGTGCAGGTTTTTCCTACAGGTTATTTCTGCACATTCATACATGATTCTTGCACATTCGTTCATTTCTGCTGCGCATCCATTTTCTGATGCCACAGACACCATTTCTCTTTATGCATTTCACTTTCTATCATATTTCTTTGCATTAGTTCAACTTTATTGCGCATATGTATTTTCCTGCTGTGCATCTGTAATAGCTGCGCATATGCATCATCTCACTACACATTAGTATAATTCTGCTACGCATACACATATTCTATGCATTGATTTGTAATTGCTATGCATTTGTTTCACTGTTCTGCTCATTTGTCAGTTGCTGTGGTAAAATTCTATTTTCTATTAGATTTGATTTTAGCTAACATCTTGACAAGTTTCTATTCATTCTGGTAGTCTTTTAGGTTATTTTGCAGGACATTTTTTTTTGAAGACCCCATTGCCAAAATTCCTAACAAGTTTGTTTGCAGGGATTCTTCAAGGGTATTGCAAATTAAACCATAACCTCGTTTGGGCTTAAAATAAGACAAGTTTTTGCTTTGTGTGTATTCTTTAGCATTGCTCAAGTGTTTGTTGTGTCTTGCTTAATAACATATATGTAATCCCAAAATTATAACAACATATCCTCTCCCCTCGCCATTTGTGGACCTTGGGTGTAAGAGAAACTATTATAATTTTTAGAGGGTGGTCTTTGGTGGGAAAAGAGGTACTCACCCCAAGGAACGACCCAACCGATAACATGCTAAAGCTAAGCCCTTCCAAACTGGTATATAAAAAATGCTAGTGTGATTAGTCTCACATTAGACAGGTGTGAATTCATTGTGGCAACCAAAATCTCCTCCAGTACCCTAGTGGTGCATTAAAGTCCTACTTAGTAGAGGTGAAAGCTTTACTTTGAAAGGATTGGGAGAGCCCCCTTAATTAGGAAAATGACTTGATCACAACCACCTGAATGGATGTCTTTACTAAAAGCTTTTGTTTAGTGGCCAAAAACCTTCTATTTGCTGGCTCAAGGGGTCACCCAAGCCCGTGAAAACACCCCACATTACTCACGGTTCATAGTAGAGATAACAGTTCTTTGGGAAGTAATGACCCATTGAATTCAGAACTTGGTGTGCCTGAGAAGTGAGTGCATTGTAAGGATGAGCCCGTGTCTCCAAGTTCCTAGGCTATCCACTATGGATTTGCTTGGCTGGATTTTATTATCCTAGTGGGGATTCAACAGATATTGTCCTTGCCAACCATAGGATTGTAAGCGTGTTTGTGCATTCATATTAGCATAGTTAGATTAAAATCATTTTTTGTCTTACATGCGTGTGTTTATGCATTTTTCATTTGCCAAAAACTAGAAAAGATCAAAAAATTAGACACAAATTTCCAAATCTTGCAGTTCAAATCAATCAGAAACAAAAACCTGTGCATTCTTTCCAATTTGCTGCGCATACATCAAACTGTTCTGCGCATTTGATAATTTTTTCACGCATTGGTCACAATTTTCTGCGCATCTGTCTCATTTTGTTGTGCATTGATCAATCTGTCCTGCGCATTTGTTGCTGCGCATTTACAATAGTGAGCATTTCCACAAACTTTGCAATTTTCAAAATCACTTTTTCAAATACCCATTTTCATCCTCAGTAAGATTCTGGAAAAACAATCGACTTACACAGACCTTTGATCTTTAGTTTGACCATTTTCATCACTTTTCATCATTCCTTCATCAAGACTCATCAAATCATTTTCTTCCAATCTTTGAAATTCTCAATTTAGTGTTGAAACATTACCTTATCTATCAAATTTTGATCTTTGTGAGTTTACCATATTAGGATATATCATCCTTAACCACCAAGCTTACTTAGGTTATTATCTCTTGATTTCCCTTTGTCATATCATAGTGAGATCTATACCTCCTATTGACTTAGAGTTTATCAAGTTGTCTTATCACTTTTCAACACGTTTCAATATCTTTTCTATCAATCACTTTCCATATCTTCTCATAAAAAATCTTTCATCCCAAAATCAATTTTCTCAATTTTATGGTTCAAACTCGATCTCGAAAACTCAAACAAACCATTAATCCAGAATCCCTAGACAAGATGGAAGGAAATACCAGGAACGAAGAAAACCCTTGGTCAAAAGAGCTTCCTAAGAAGACTTCACTTTTTACATCCAATGACGAACCCACTGATGATGAACTTAGGGAAGCTTCACAAGATCCTCAATTTTATCATGTCATGGAAAGACTCTTAGGCTTGGATAGAGAGATGTATTTCCTCATGCTTGCTCAACAAGGAGCTAAGTTGCCAAGTGATTTTGATGTTTCCCATCTTAGAGAACCAGTTCACGCAAATAATCAAGAAAACCCTAAAGGTTCTCAAGATACTCATGGAGCAAAGGAAACCAATCAACAATCCAATGCTTCTCATAGTCATGAACAACGCACTACTTCTCAAAATGATCAGAAAAACCATGCTTCCCAAAATCATGCTTCACAAAAAAATGCTTCCCACAATAATGTTTCCCAAAACTCTCAAGGAAACACACTATCTTTGGATCCCGTTCTAAAACAAATCCAGATGCTTCAACAACAAATTCATGACATCCAAACTGGATCATCAACAAAGAAGTATTCCTTAGATGATATATGTCCTTATCCTTTTGATAAGAACTTAGCAATGATTCCATTCCCTCCTCATTTTGAGGTACCAAAATTTGACAAATACAAAGGGAATTCAGATCCACAAGACCATATTCGTGAGTTTTGTGCTGCTTGTATTGAAGTCACTCACAATGACACTTATCTTATGCGACTATTTCCATGAAGTTTAGGAGGACAAGCTATGGAATGGTTCTCCAAACTACTCCTAGGCATCAAATCTTTCAATGAGCTTCTTGATAAATTTGTGACTCATTATTCATATAACGTCAAACATGAAGTCACTATGCTTGATCTTTGCAATGCACATCAAAAGAATGGAGAACCCTTCCTTACTTTTTTGCAAAGATGGCGTCAATTGTTTGCCAAATATCCATGAATGATTCCTGAACAAGAAAAGATGGATATCTTTGTGCATAACCTTACACCAGAAATGATTTATAGGTTACAATTGCAATGTCCACCAAACTTCAATAATCTCATAGAAAATGGTATTAAGATTGAGGAAGCCATGGTCCGAAAAGGTGAGATCAAAATTTATTCTAAAGACAATGCTGGATCCTCAAATTCAAATTCCAACAACTACAACAATGACAAATTGAAATTCTGGACTAAGAACAAAAACATTGTCAATGATGGGATTGTTGATAATCGTAATGTCAAACCAACACAACCCCTTCTCAATCTCACAAGTCAAGCCAATGCTACTCAAGGTACTTACATCAATCAATTAGTAAATCAAAACACCAACAAAGATTCATCTAAACCATGGTTTCCTTTCATGTCACCTCGAAGAAATTTTACTCCTTTAGGGGAATCTCTCGAATTAGCATTATAGAAGTTAATCACAAAGAAACTCATAATTACGCTTCCTGAAATGAAAGATTTCAAACCTAGAGTAAAGCCTTCTTGGTGGGATGAGAATGATTATTGCAAATTTCATAGAGGCAAAGGACATAAAATCAATGATTGCAAAAGGCTCAAAAATGTAATTCAAGACTTAATTGAAAGCGGTGAAATTAGTGTTGACAGACATACCTCAAATGAATCACATATGGCTTTCAAAGATCCACTTCCTGAGCATGAAAAAGGAGGTTCTTCCAATACTAAGAATGACAATCAAACCAATTATAATTCCACTCCCTATCGATATGTTGGTAACATTTCTGAATGTCATCCTTCCAAGTATTATGCCAATGTCATTACCATCAAAGGAAAATCAGAGAGTGAACTAGTCCATGTTACTACTCATTCTCAATCCAAAGTTACTCTCCAAGGAGTCCAGTCTAAACCAAATGCACCTCACAACAAGTTTGTTTATGTCCCAAAGTCTACAGAAAATATTTCCAACCAATACAACCTTTTGGAACAACTCAAGAAAACACCTGCCCAGATATCCATCTTAGAGCTTTTGTGTCTATCCCCATCTCACAAAGATATCCTTGAAAAAGCTCTCTTAGAAACCCAAGTCCCCACAAATCTAGATCATGATCAATTTCAAGCTATGGTGGGCCATTTAACAACCCCGCATTACCTATCCTTCATTGAGAATCATGACTTAGCTATTACCCAACCTCATAATGCTCCCCTACATATCGAAGTCCTTATCTAGAGTCACAAAATAAAATGAGTACTAATAGATGGATGAGCTGGCTTAAATATCTATACATTGAAACTAGTCCTTGCATTGGGATTCTCTAAAACTGCTGTTGATCCCAAGAAGAAAATCATGATAAAAGCTTATGATGAGGAAGAGTGGTCATCCAAGGGGTCTATTGTTTTACCAATCAGAGTAGGTCCTATAATCAAAGGTGTACCTTGCCAAGTCCTAGACATGGATCTTGCTTATAACATTCTCTTGGGAAGACCATGGATTCATTCCATGCAAGCTATACCATCAACCTATCATCAATGCTTGGAATTCCCTCATAATGGTCAGGAAGTCACTATCAAAGGAGACACTAATCCATTCCAATATTGTAGTTCTGTGAAGACATCTGACTCTTTGATCCCTTATAACCGTACTGGATCTTCTACAACTACACCTAGTGATCCTAGTAATATAGCATCAACTTCAAAATCAAATGGGATCAAGATAGATATAAAAGAAAGAAGTATGGGAGAATACACTTTAGGTCAAGCTCTTTGCATCATAGAGTTACCTTTATCTCCTAGATCATATGGGAGATCTTTGATCACTAAACAACAATCAGAACCCCCTTCAACACTTGTTTATGACATATTTATAAGTGGGGGCACAATATCCAAAGAGGTAGCTAAGCGTAATGCTGATCATTTGCTTAAGTCACAGAAGAATGAAGAGGATATCAAACATGAATATATATCACCTGATGTCTATGGTAAAGGGTATACTTTGCTACAAAAGATGGGATACCAAGGTGCTGGACCTATAGGGTTATAAAGAGAAGGTGTTATCAAACCGATCTTGCAAAATCAAAACTATCAAAGAGACACTACAGGATTAGGATACAAAGGAGAAGGACCAAAAGAACCAAAAGGAAAAGCAAAGATCACACCTTTTCATGAGATATCTAAAGCTCCTGCTTTGCAATTCAGAAAGAATGGTATGTATGTGGATCCAAAGAAACAAAGGATAGCACAGGGAATCATTGATAGACTTGGGGATAATGATGATTCTGACTCAAATGATTATGAATGGGATTCATTATCTGATTGTACTGAAGAGATAGGAGTTGATGTTGTCCATCAATATAGTAATGATTACCATGAGGGAGAGAGTTCAAGGAGTGACTCACTAGGATTGGTCCCATGTAATACTACTCTTGTCGATCATGAGGGAAGTGAGCGTTATCTTGCGATAGATGAATCAAATGAGAGTATGGAAATAGACCTCACTAATACCATCATAAACCTTGACAACTTTTCCATCAATACCATCTCTACCTTTGAAACTGACCCGAATGATCCAATACCCCTTGTATATCTCGAGCTTATTGATTGGGATTCTCCCGATCATCCAGAACTTGATGATGTAATCATTGACTATCTTGGAATTAGAGATCATTTACCACTAGGAGATCACAAGTTATGATTTTTGATAGAACTCAATGACATGGCCTACTTTGGTGAGAGTGCCAATCCTTTTAGTCATAAAAATATAAAAATAATCAACAAATCTAATGGTGAAAACCACTCAGTGGCAGTATTAGATCCAAAAATAGTAAAAACCAATGACACGTCTGATGGTGAAAACCTCTTTGAGGTGCCTGACGATGGAAGGATTGACACTCTTCCCAACTATCTATATCAAGAGCAATCTTCCATTCTTATAGAACCAACAGTACCTCTTAACATTGGAACAAAAGAGTCTCCGCGTGTCCTCAAAGAAGCAGCATCCTTGACAGAATCCAAGAAAGAAGCTTTTGCAAAATTTTTCAAAGAGAGACAAATCAACTTTGCTTGGTCCTATGCTGATATGCCTGGCTTGGATCCAAATCTCATTATGCATCATTTATCTATCAGACTAGGTGTAAAACCAGTTAAGCAGAAGCTCCGCAAGATGCATCCCCACATTGCACTCATGGTTAAAGTAGAATTGAAGAAGCTCCTAGATGTTGGATTCATTCGAGCTATTGATTATGCTAAGTGGATTTCAAATATTGTCCCCATCTCAAAACCAGACAAGTCTATCAGGATTTGTATTGATTTTTGAGATCTTAATAAAGCTTGTCCGAAAGATGACTTTCCTCTGCCAAATATTGACATTATTGTTGACTTGACAGTTGGGCATGAGATGTTATCATTAATGGATGGATTTTATAGCTATAACCAAATCAAGATTGTGCTAGAAGACCAAGAAAAGATTGCTTTTACTTGTCCATGGGGTACATACTGCTGGAATGTGATGCCTTTTGGCCTCAAAAATGCCGGAGCAACTTACCAAAGAGCAATGACTACAATTTTTCATGATATGATGCACACCATTATGGAAGATTATGTTGATGAAATTTTAGCAAAATCCAAAGATAGAGCTGGTCATTTGAGAGTGTTGGATCGAATATTCACCCAGATGGAAAAGTATCAGATTTGACTCAATCCGAAGAAATGTGCATTCAGAGTTACATCTGGTAAACTGTTAGGGTACATTGTCTCAGCCAAAGGAATTGAAGTAGATCCAAAAAAAGTTAAAGCAATATTGGAGATGGCTTCCCCCACTAACATCAGTCAGTTAAGATCCTTGCAGGGACGTCTCCAATCCATCCAAAGATTTGTTTCTCAACTAGCAGATCGAAGTCATCCCTTTCAACATTTGTTGCATAAAAATATCTTATTCCAATGGGATGAGCAATGTGAAGCAGCTTTCAATAAAATCAAGCAATATCTGGTGAATCCTCCAACTCTGATGTCACCAATTTCGGGCAAGCCACTCTTGCTCTACATTTCAGCTATGATAGTTTCACTAAGTGCTCTACTGGCTCAGCAAGATCATGAAGGAAAAGAAAAAGCCATCTATTATATCAGTTGCACCCTAGTGGGCTATGAGCTAAATTATTCTCCTATAGAAAGAGCATGTTTGGCCGTTGTTTTTGCATCACAGAAGTGGCGACATTACATGTTGTCACATTCAATCCAGCTCATCACAAAGATTGATCCTTTAAAGTATTTATTAAGCAAAACAACATTGATAGGTAGATTGGCTAAGTGGGTCATGCTACTTAGTGAATTTGATATTGAATATGTAGACAGGAAGGCTATCAAAGGTCAAGTGATAGCAGATAAGCTAGTAGATGCTCCATTAATGGATGACCAACCTATACACACAGAGTTTCCTGATGCACACATCTTGGCTTTATCTACACAAACCTGGAAACTATATTTTGATGGATCGTATACTCAATAGGGTTCAGGAGATGGTATTCTTTTTGTCACACCACAAGGATACACCATTCTGAAATCTTACAAGCTTCTCTTTCCTTGCACAAACAATGTAGCAGAATATGAAGCCTTGCTGATTGGGTTAAAGATGGCTTTACAATGGAAAGTAACTGAAATAAATGTCTATGGGGATTCTCAGTTGATTATAAACCAGGTTAATGATGATTATTAGACTAAAGATGATAAGTTATTACCATATAAATGTATGGTTGATGATTTCAAACAATATTTCTCAGTCATCACTTTTGAGCAGATTCCTCGGCATGATAACAAGGCTGCCAATGCAATGGCAATGATTGCTTCTTTGTTTGATACAAAAGATACCAAGGTCCATTTTGAGTTCTTGGTGGAATCCCTGACTTGGCCTGCATATGATGATCCTAATATGAGTATTATATGTCATCTAATTGGACACGACTCCCCAATCTATGGAAAAATTTATTCCTATCTGCAAAATGACATCCTACCCCCTGACTTGTCCCAAAATAAAAAATGAACTTTTCTCTGCCAAACCTCCCACTATGTCCTAATATCTGATACCCTTTATCAGCGAGGTCTTGACGGTACTCTCCTATGATGTCTCGAGCATGATGAAGCTCAAACTACCTTGTGAGATGTACATGAGGGTATTTGTGGGACACATTCGAGTGGTCCCTCTTTGGCTAAGAAACTCATGTGTATGGGTTATTATTGGCCTACCATGGAAACAGATTCCTTTCATTTTGCTAGGGCATGTAAGAAATGTCAGATACATGGAAACCTTATTCATGCTCCAGCACAAGAGTTACATCCTTTTACAACTACCTTGCCATTCAGTCAGTGGGGGCTCGACCTCATGGGCGCTATCAACCCTCCATCTTCCAATGGTCACAAATGGATTCTCACTGCAATGGAATATTTACTAAATGGATTGAGGCCGTTCCATTGATAACCACCACAAGGAAACAAATATCCATGTTTATCTTAAATTATATCATTTGTAGATATGGTATACCTATGGATCTCATTACTAATCATGGGAAATAGTTTCAAAATCAGGACATAGATGAATTGTGCACAAAATTCCATATCACCCATAAATATTTCACCATATACTATCCCCAAGGAAATGGCCAAGCTGAGGCGTCAAATAAAACTATTGCTAAAATCCTACAAAAGACTGTCAATGACACTGGCTGTGACTGGCATATCCAACTAAATCCAGCCTTATGGGCTTACTGAATCTCCATTCGTACTCCTACTGGAGCCACCCCATACTCCCTTGTCTATGGATCTGAAGCAGTCTTGCCCCTCGAGGTTGAGTTGCCTTCACTTCGTGTCACTCTCAAAGATTTGATTCCTGATGAAGACTATAGAGTTGCACGGTTGACTGAAGTAGAACTACTGGATGAACGCCGTCAGAGAGCTTATGATCATTTGAAAGTCTATCAGTAGCATATGTCTTGTCAGTATAATAGCAAGGTAAAGATCAAAGACTTTCAGCTGGGTGACTTAGTCCTTCGAGAAAATCCAAAGAATTAATTGCATCATGAAAAGAAGGGCAAGTTCGAACCCAATTGGTTAGGTCCTTTTGTAGTTACAACAGTTTATGGGTTTGGGGCTTATCAATTGTCCACACCTGAGGGAGATCCTTTGGATGAACCTCTTAATAGTATCCATCTCAAGAAGTTCTATCCTTGAAATCCCAATGCAAGGGCTCTGTATATATTATGTAAAAATCATAAAAATCCAAAAAAATAAAAAAATCAAATGAAAAGAAATTTGCAATAAAAGCATGTGGTGAAAACTTGGAAACAGGCACCATGTGTATTAAGTTAGCTCCTTTATCTATTAGGATTCTTCTAGTTTGTCCGTTCATTGTATATATCGACAATAAAATGTCTAGTCAGTCCCCATACCTGTCATGTACATATCATAATAAAATGGCCAGTTCATACACCATCCATTGTATCTACCCATAATAAAACCCCATCATAGCTTGATCATTTGTCATGGTCTTCATCCTAGTCTTGTTGTGTCTTTCTTCATCCATAATAAGTCAGTCCATCACCTAGCTGGGGGCATGTCCTTGACCTAGTTCAGGAAGTGGATCTATGATAGTCATGACTCTTAGAGGACACAATGGAGTATTTTCACCAGACAAAGCAAATGCCATCAAACATTCTTTCACAATGATATCTTTATGATGAATTAGAATCTGTAATCTATCCTTCGAAACATGACTGTTTATCTATCGAATCTTGACTATACATCATCACTTGAGCTGATCACTATATCTTATGCTATCTTTTGGCAAAAGAAACGTATATTCATGACAGGTATGTTTAGGATGATTTGTTGTAAATTATGCATTCATATCTGGATTTCATTGTTATCATGTTTCCTATGCTATTCCATGATATCTTTTGACATGAGTTTGAAACTCTAAAATGCCATTGATTAGGATAGCCATGATGGGGCATGGTATTTTCTTTGATTGCTATTTGTGGGATATTTTCTGATGAAATTTAAGGAACAAATAATTGGGGTGTCTGTGCATAAGTGCCTTCATCCATTTAATAGTATTGACAACATCCAGATCATGTTGCTCTTCATATGCTATTTATGGTGATACACCAGCACATACCTCGATTCCAAATATTTGTTCCCCGATGGAGGGGGGGAATATTCCTTGTCTATTACACAAATGAAACTCAGGTCATCTTGGTTCAATTATACCTAGATGCTTGTCAAGTTTGCAATATTAAACTCCATGCACAAAGTGCTCAGGTCATCCTAGTTTAATTATACCATGATGCTTGCATTTTCTTGCAACATAACGAGCTCAATGATGAAAATCAAGTTCCAGTTATTATGAAGTTCTAAGATGTTACCTAAAGTTGTGGAGATACATTCATTTCCTATTGCATTTCATTTAAACAGTTCATGACTTACATATCAGTGCTCCTTTTATAGAGATTTATAGGTTACCTTTCTTATTAGGTTATCTGTTCTCTTAGTCCATTCTTCTTGTGTTAGATACATTATTATTTAAGTTGAGGACATTTGGACAACTAAAAATATTAAGACTTTTTGCATTTAACATTTTGCACTTAATCATTTAGAGACATGTGTTATCTTCATTAGGAGTGTTCATTTGTATATAATTTGATCATTTATTATAGCTATCATTTCATCTCATTTTCTTTTATCATGTTATCAGTTATTATATTCAATTATCTTAGGCACATTATCATTTATTACATTAGATATCATTTGCATTACACTGTCATTTATTATCCATTATATGTGTTTCACATCATCATCATTTATATCATGCATTTACATCATTTATTTATTATCCATTATCCACATTGTTCATCACATCATTGCATTGATAATCACATAGCATTAGTAAACTCATTTAAGACATGCATTTATACCACCATCATATGATTATTAACCATTAAGTATCGAAAATATCAAATCGGATATAAATCATTTTGTATTCTAAGACATACATTCTATGCATATTAAAATAAATCATCACATCCTGCTTATGTCAGTACGCACATGTATATAAATCATTAAAGTAAATCATGATAGAACTACATCACTGTAAATATAGAATCAATCATATAAAGTCCATCATATAAAGTCCATAAAATAACCAAATTGTCCAACTGTCCAATGATATAAATCAATAACAATATATCCAATGTCTGTGTCCATCAAGTCAAAAATATAATGATACAATGAAACATAATGGTACAATAGTGTATACAATGATCTCTCAAATCTATGAGCCACTGCCTCCAGACTCTGTCTGCCACTATCTCCAAGATGCAATGTGGCCCTATGCTACTGAACTACCTGATGCTGAGGATCCACCCTGATCTCCCAAACCTGTCGGTGCTCTAGGAGGGTGTGATGATACACCCCCTCCACTAGCTGGTGCCTCTCTGTCATGAACTACCATCCTGATAGCTACTGAGCTCTCCCTATAACTCCCAATCCACTCATCCCTTGGGACCGCCTATCTATAAGCCTCTCATCAGTAGGATATCTCCTTCCCGACATGTATCATGGCTCTAATGCTATCTCCATGAGGATCCAAATCCTCTGTGCACTGTAGCTCATCTAGTAACATCTCCAACTCCTCAAGTCTCTCAAGCACTACATCCCGCTTAGCTCTCAACACTCCCATCTTCCTATCCATCCTCTCAATCTACCACTCTAGACTAGGAACACGGTCTGCCTGCACCTGTGTCATTGCTAGTCGGACTAGCAATGAGTCTATATCTAGATCCTCCTCCTCTGCAGCATCTCTCTGTAAGTAGGGATCCTATCCCCCAATATCCATCTCTGCTTCCTACTCCTAAGCATCCACATCCTCCATCGGGGCATTCTACTCATCTAATCCATCACCAGGGATCTGTCCACCCTGTACTACTCCACCCCGAGCTAATAGTATGTCTATCTCATCCTATGCTGGTACAACTGGTCCCTGTACTGGGGCAACTAGTATCTGTGCTTGTGCTACTAGAACCTGTAGTGAAGCTCCTACAACTGGCTATGCCAGAGGCTATCTCTGTCCATGTCTAGCTGGGGGTGGCATCACTCCCCTTTGTCTAACACCGCCTCCTCTCATCCGAGGACCAGCCCTATCACCTCTCCCCCCATATCCTCCATCACCTCCTCCATCACCTCCTCCACCATCACCGCCATCACCTCTCCCTCATCCTCGCCTATCTCTCCCTTAGCATCTCCCGCGATGTCTGTCTGCTGGATCTCTCTCTGGTGGCCTAGCTTTTGGATCAATCAATCATGGTATAGGAAAATCTCTCAAGAACTGCTCTAGATCCGCTGTCATCCCAGGGTCTACAACTGTCTGCCTCATGGTCCATGCCTGAAATGGCATGTCCAAAAACTCCTATCAGGCCACATCAAATGATGCCATAGGTCCCCAATCTCATCTCTCCTGATGAGTCCTCGCGAACTCTGTCACACCCTGGGGCATGCCCTGGATCCTACCAAACTGGCGTAGAACCCGGCTGACCAACTGTCTCTCCAAAACAAAGGGCGTCCACCCTATAAGCCATCACGAATCAAAATAGAATCCTAGTTTTTGCTCATCGTCCCATGGCTCACAACCTAGGTAGGGTCTCCATGTCACTGTATCTAGTGTATCAAAAGTATAATGCCAGAACTCTAAATGTCCCAGTTTTGCCTGAGACAAAACTGAGGAGTATAAATGTATGTAGGGCTATCCTGCACCCCAGAATCTGATCGCTATTGGTCTCGTAACTGCAATATGCTCCCATGCCCATACATGGAGCAATGTAACCCCAGTTGATAATGATGCACCCCTATGGTATACCACCTGATGCAAATCATGATACAGATGTGCTAATAAACACACACCCCAAGAAAATCGGGTCCTGTCCATCATCCACTATAGAGTGCGGCCCCATCCAACTACACATCCATGTGACCTATGATCTGGGCATACAAATCCCCCAATCACCCCTACTAGAACTACTAGTAGCGGGTCATATAAATCGACCATATCCTCCCAGCTAATCTCTCCATCCTTAATATCATCATCACCAAATATGGTTCTACACTCCGTCACTCCGCCATGCTAATCATACTGTACTAAATCTCCTGTGATAGGAAGCTAGAGGATATGATATACATCCTCTAAGGTCACTGTCATCTCCCCTGTCGGAAGATGGAGGGTACTTGTCTCCAAGTGCCACCGCTCTGCCAGTGCTGTCATCATACTGCGATTCACCTGAATCTCAGGTGTATAAATCACGTAATACAAACCAGACACTCCGATCAGGAGTCTGTCAGTCTCTGATAGTGCTGGTCTCAGATTCTGTGTGACGGAATATCTCTCCTGTGACATCAGAATATCAGTAATGTCCTCCTGTACAAATCAAATAAAATCAAGCTATCAGATTTTGATAAACTGATCTACAACATCTATCTATCTTATTATATCAACTACAAACATGTTCTATCACATGTTTTAACAGATGATTTTATCAATCATCTAGTATCAAGACTGGTTAACTAGCAGCCATGCTACAATGTTGCCTATCTTGACCTACTCAATCAAATTTAATCACCGACGGATCAAATCAGCTTATCGACATCTAGTTTGACCTAATTGACTATCTACTTTGACCAAATTCTACAACCTAAAACACATGCGCAACATTGAAACATGCATGCACAACATTATTCAACATTTGCACCAGTTTTTACATTTGCACAGTTTTCCTTCACATTTGCACAACAATTCTAAACCAATGCACAGTTTTTACATATGCGTGCTTTTATTTTATATTTGCACCGCACTAACTTTCCTCTATGATGTATGCGCCATTTCCCTACATGAATGCGCAATAATTTTAAATTTATGCGCAAACGTAGCTATTTGCTGCGCATTGATGTGCCGCAACAGCGCATTCATTTTTGGCCCAAGAACAAAATTTTTCTAATCTATTTCTATCATTCAATCTACCCTAAACATGCTAAAATTCTATTCTAACATGCATCAAATCATGAAATCAAAAAGTAGGATCGAGTCACCTACAGGTTCACCCGAATCGGGTGGTCACTGGAAGTGTCTGACCCTCTCAAAGTGGTGATTTGACAGCGGAAATGACATCCTGGCAGCTCTGCTCTTCTCTCTCTCACGCTCTGATCTCTAAATGACAAGTGTGCACAATGAGCTTATTGTGGACCCCTTAGCCCTATTTATAGCTTGTGGACCCTATGTGCTTGGTGTGTGGACCCTACCTCTCATTTTTATTTCATTTCACCCCATTTTCACCCATCTTTTCTCCCGTTTCTTTCGTGAGATTGATTATCCCAGAAAAACCAAAAATAGAAAAATAATAATAATTTTTTTTTTCTTTTTTTCCAATCATCTTTTTTGTTAATCAATCTCTCAAGGGGGCATGCTTAGGTCATTTCAGACATTGTCTAGGGCAGGGGCAAAAATACTTAAAATTTCTTTGAAACAATGTGACACACACATTATTTCAAAGAGGGGCAAAATGTATACACTTAAAAATGGCTTCATTAATTGATTAAATATTTATTATTTAATTAATATTGACTTGATAAATTAATCAAATATTTATTATTTAATTAATAATTATTCCTCTATTTGTTAAATAAATTATTCAATTTATTTAGTAAATTCACTATAGTCTATTCCTCTATCCTAAGTCTTCTAATTAGTCTTATTAAAGTGATTTAATTAAATACACAATCACCTAAAATATGACTAAGTTCCCTAGTCCACCTCACCTACCTAGTCACATGACACATCACTTTGGCTAGAATAAATAATTATTATTAATTATTTATTAGTAATTATCCTCACCCACACATGTCCTATTCTTAAGGGCTATGTTGCATCATAGGACTTGGTCTCATGACGACATGTCCTCTCTTAAACTAAGTCAAGAGACAATCCCTATTCCTAAGGGGCTTCTCAAGCCACCTCTAAGGGTCAAAGGTGACTCATAGGACACTTGTGCAAAGAGTCCTCATGAGGAAAAGGTCTCTCCCTCTTTCTCTCTTTGGTCTTTGTGAGACAGTTGACATGTGTCTTTCCCTTCCACCTTGTTCTCGTCCATGTCAATGTGAGAGGAACATCATCCCTATTCTCCCTCTCACATTCCAACTACATCCCCCTTTCTCTCAACTCCTTCAACCAAGTCAATCCTAGCCCTAGGATCTTTCACCTTTCATTCTCAACCATAGGATTGTGCCACCTAGGTCTAGATCCTCCAAAAATCTATAAAAGGAGCTTCATTTCCCCTTTGTGAGCTAATAGGTATTTTGTAACAGACATTCAGGAAATCAAGCAATCAAGCATCCAAGCATCCAAGCATTCTAAGAGAAATCAATCCATATTATCATCATTTCATTTGCATTCCATCCATTAGATTGCATAAGCTATTGTGCACTCATTTCATAAAATCTCCACACTTTGGTAGAATCTTGGGAGAAGGCTTCATTTGGAAATCTAAGAGCTCAACCTCTTCAAGAAATCAAGGCTAGAAGGACAATGGAGACAATCTGCATGGTAGGTGAAGGTAATTGATTTAGTTTCATCATTTTATAGTTACTTTGTATTCTTCATTGTGTTGCATTAGATTGATTCATTGGCTTTTAATAGTTAATTTATCATCTCTAGTTATTAGACATCTAATTTTCATACAACTTGTAACGATGAACTTCATTTCGACTTGCTAATTGGTTGTCACTATTAACTCTAAGCTTATCTTTAAAGTTTGAGCTTCACTTGGTTTCGAGAATAGTTTAATATTCTCTACTTAACAAGGCTAACCACGTGAAGGTGTAAGCTCATTTTTCCCCTCTCCCCCCCCCTAACATCACTCTAAATTCCCCATTAACATCTAATAAGATTCATTCATTCATCCATTTTTTCAAAATATAACATTCAATCATTATAATCACATGATAACATTCATTAACACACAACATTCATGAATAATTCATTAACACATCATTCATCAACATTACTAGTACAAAATTACATTCATTAAGACAACATTCTTTCATTACCAACAAATGTTAATTATAATAATTTCTTTTTGGGTTTCTTGCTATTTTTTTTCATGTAATTTCTAAGAGGAAGATCAATGTCCTCGTCATTCCCCTCCTCTACTGATTCTAAAGGCAACACATGTCTCCTCATCATCTGTTCAGGAATAGAAGGCCGCTATGCCAAAGGGGGGTCCATTGCAATAACAACTATGTCATGAGTTAAATTCACACATAATTAATTTAAAAGAACAAAACATAGATTTTCTTTACTTGAATGTGTCACATGATCTACATGGTGATCACTTTGAACATCCTCCGGCACTTGTTCAGCATGACATTTTGTATCCTCTAAAATATACACAAAAATGGTTACACCAAGTTCAATTTAAGATGTTAAATTGTATTAATAATTACATAATTAATTTTTAAGTTAGACCACAGTCTAGCAATTGTCTCCCTATTTTGTTTTGCGTTGATATCGTCAGACATGGTCTTTCTTGACGTTGCAAGAAGAGCATTGCTTGGAACTTATAGGCCCGATTTGAAGAAATCAACAAATAAAAACTAACATCCAAAATGTTAAATTGAATGACATTTTATTATAGAGATAAATGTGTTGTCTAGATTAGTACATTTCAAAATTAGTCTCTCAAGGATCTTGTTGCTAATCATTATGAACAACTCAAGAATTCTCCCAAGTAAGATGAATAATTTTCATTTTGAATCTTGTAGGTTATCTAGCTATGCTTGAAATAGAATTAAATCTATCTGATATGATCTTTGACATTTAAGATTTAACTTTATAAGTAGTAATTTGAATTAAAAAAACTAGAAATTAAAACAAAAACATTTAAGAGTCTCAAAGAGAGGAACACATTGAGGAATTAATATTTCGTTCAGGCTATACTTGGGACTGCCATCAACATTTATCATCATTAAAGGGGATTAATTCATATTCAGCAGATAACTATGGTAAGCAATGAAATAAAAACATTTCATTTCCAATTATTATCGGTGAGATAAATAAATTTGGGCTAAGAGTACGGAATATGGAGAAGAATCCAAACATAGGTGAGTTGGCAGTCAAAATGTCTTAATAGAATTTACATCAAAACCAAAAATATTAATCAGTTGATTATTATATAAGCTCCTCAAGCATGAGTTGGAGAGGACTACATTACACGTTGAGACACAATATTGTTTTCACAAGCTAGTGACTATTATAATCATCAAGCAGATTAGGCTATAACTGGTGGAGAGAAGTATGCATCTAGATCAGAAAGCATAGAGTACACACCAGTGTCTTGCATAAGTGAAAGATGAAATGTAGATTTCATGTAAAGAATAGAAGCATTCTTTGGACATTCAAAGGCGTGTTTCAAACATAGAAAAAGAGTAAATTGTTGAAGGAAGTAACAAGGAATGGCATATGCCAAAGAAAGAGAAGTAGTTTTCATTAAAATGTTCATAGGGAGATACATCTTTTGTTTTGCGAAAATAAAATCTCTACTATTTTGAGAAGGGTTTCTAAGAGTTTTGAATTCTTAGATCTCTGGCAGTCATGGTAAGTGACAAAAACACTCTTGTGAAGAACAGTGATAGTCACTGTAAAAGAGAAGAGAAGGCAATGATACTCTGTAGAACACATGATCCACCACATTCAAAGTAACTTCCAAGAATGTATGTCAAAGAAAAGAGTAGACATAGATGATAAGGCAGAGAATGGCATTGTCTACAAAAGTAGAGAGAAAAGGCCAAAATTGAAAGATGACTATTAAAGGAGACACTAGCTAAATGGGAGGGCATTCAACATGCATCAAAAGCAGTGGTATACACTACAAATGGAAAAGACAATGTTGATGAAGTTGGAATGGCACTTTTAGAGTGTCATAGAGTTCCTCATGACAGTGAGTGCAAAAGATGATCAGTCATGTAAAGGAATAGTAAGAACGAAAGAAAAAAATGCATCCAAGAGTCTTGAGAAGTGACTATCAAAAGGATGTCAATAAATGATGATCGAATTTGTAAGCAAAGATTAGTCACAATGACAAACAACACTTTTGAGTTCTTAGTTATAGACAAGGTTGACTGTCAAATAGGCTTGATGAGGTGACGATAAGTGTAACAATTCATGATTTAAAAAGATGCCAAAATAATGTGGATAAGAAATGTTTAAAGAAAGTTCTTCTTCAATGCTTATCCACTGTCATAGTGGTATAAAGTGATAAAAAATAATGATTCATATGGTTTATGATAAGTCACAAAGACACTCTTATAATAGTCATCAAGAGATAATAGAGGTCATGCATGCATGATTGCAAAGCACAATGAATAAAGAATGGGCACTGTTATGAAGGCTCATAGCCACAGTAAGGAATGATGTCATTAAAATCAAAAGAGGGACAGTTTCTAAAAGGCAGTGATATTCAAAGATTGAAACGAGGGTACTATATCATGACAAAGATGCAAGCATTAATATATTTTCATGAATGTGAAGGTGCGGTGATCAACAATGCCATAAAGACACTATTGTTAGTGTTTCTACAAAATGGAATGACAATGTTGTGAAAGAAAAGATTCATGTTCAAGAAGAGTGCCTCAAAACAATGTTATTCAATGCTTGAGGGATGATATTTACTACTTTCATAATGACTACATGATGAAAAGATGGTCAGATTAAAAGATGTAAATCTTACCCACTGATATGACAGTCAGCTACAGGGCCACATTGTATGTAATGAGAGGTGTCATATTGTCTTTCAAAGCTTTATGTTTAAGTGTATGAAATCTTATACCTATCTTTATTTATTGTCTTTGTGTAGTTTTCACTACTTATGGGACAAGAGACAATTCAAGTCACATGTGCAAGAAGGTTAATTAATTGGGAAAAAAGATATTGACTTTAGATTCAAAATAACCTTTCAAAAATTAAACAATTCCAACCAAACACCACTATCAACTTATAGACATCCATTCACTAAAAGAAAAACTTGAACCAATAAAATTAACCTCGCATTTTAATACTAGACCAATCAATCATATATAAATTTACTACTCCAAAAATTGCATCACCCAATAACACGATACAATAAAATGCTTCAACTTTACTCATCACAAATTATTTACCAACTATCAAGAGTACAATTTACCACATGTTCTTAACTTCCCAAGTACAATGCAAATTTGTGATGATCCCTAAGGATGCCCTTGCATCAAACATGCTCTTAAACCCCAAAGTTTGAGCCATGTAAATTTGGCTCTACAGTCTAAACTTCTTACAATTTAGACCTTGAATCCCAAGCTAGTGTAAGATTGTCTTGTTGGTTCCATTTTCCAAGATGCCAAAAGTGCACACCTTGGTAGGCAAGTTGGCAAGGTTTATAAGTTAGCCTTGAGAATTTGACTCTCCTCCATATCTCAATGTTTGAGTTGATCATGTTATTTTGTCCTATGATATTCTAAGCATTTTGCTTCTCGCATCTTGCATTTTGTATTGGTGTATATGCCAAGCGTTTCATTATTTGGTTTGAAGTGTTTCATTATTTGGTTTGATGACCTTGTGCATGAAAGAATGCATTATGACTTGCATTACACGTTATTCTTGTATCATAAATTGGTCATCATATTTTTTACCAATAATGTCTTGGGTAAAAACTTGAGGCATTAAAATATTTTATTGTTTGTATTGGACTATGCTGGAAGGGAAATTTCAAGATGATATTTCATCAAAAGTGTTAGATAAAGTAATTATCTAGCTTAATATAAAGATTGTTAGAGCTATGAAGGAGTGTGTAAAAGTATTCCAAAGCATAATCTTTTGGAGTGCAAGGGAAAATTTTAACAAGCAAGTAGCCATCATAGAGGAACTCAAGGAAAGTGGCATTAAAGGAGTGAATATGGGTCATGGGAACCCCCTTACCATTATATATTTCAAATTGGGAGTCGCAAAACACATAGGGAAAGCATGTAAGAGAGAATATTCTAAGAGGAAATTATGCTCAAGGTCCATAGTGATGATGTCTTCGTAGAAGTGGAGAGGGGAGGTGGTATAGGATTAGCATTTAGCTTAGTTTACAAGGATTCTAATTGATGTAGGATATGTTCAAGGATGATCTCAATGGGACACTTGATGGAAATATCAAAGTGATGAGTAACAAAAGTGTTATTGGAGTGCAATATCACTAAGAGGGGAGAGGGGGCACAAATTAGTGATATAACAATTTACAAGTCATTTTTCACTTAAACAAAACTTGAAGTATTATGTAATGAAAATAAAAATGGATAACAAAATAGATAAGACACACAAAGAATATAACATGGATTTTGTCTTGAGTAGAAACCCTCTAGAGAATAAAACTACTCGAATTGCCTCACTGGCTTATGTGAAATATCCTTTTACAATGCCTCACTGGCTTGACATAGGTCTCAATAACAATGATATCTCACTGATAGACTTTTCAATGTCTCATTGGCTTTTTCTCTCTTTACCTTTGATTTTTATACAACGTCAAAATATCTAAGAGAAATGGTAATCATAATCCAATATAATACATTCTTGGGTACATGTGATACTTATGTACCAAATAGTGTATCATAGTAAATTAGGACTACAATATTCTCAACCATATATTTATGATTTTGAAAACTAGTGTGCACAATGAACAATGAATGTTTATTGAATAAACAAAACCTTTTTTTGTACATTGCTAATGTCCCCACTAACATGTTTATATAATATTCTTCACTGTCCAACTGAAATACAACTACCTTGTAGAAATGATATTCTTCATTGTCCAACTGAAATACAACTACCTTGTAGAAATGATATTCTTCATTGTCCAACTGAAATACAACTAACTTGTAGAAATGATTTGCAAGTTATTCAAACTATCTTTGCGCATGTGTCTGATTATACAAAAAAATATGATTATCATTTTCCTTAAGAAAACCTTTAAGAAATGTGTAGGTTTGTCTCTGCTTTTCTCATAATAAATCAGAGTAAGTAAATCATTAATCACAAACCAATTATATGTCTTGATCTTCAAACAAGTACAAATAACTTTTCTTCAAACTAAATAATCTTTGCAACAAGACCTCAACAGTAGTTAAGGATAAAAAATAGTGTATATACAAACCAAAATAAAGATACCTTACTCAATACCGACAAACCTTGACTAGGGTTTAGAATAGAATAAAACAAATACTTAAAGCATGTATGGAATAGGTTTGGACAAAACCCTCACTCTCAAATTAACATAAAATATTTTCAATGCATGTGAAGGTTTATAAACAGTCTACTCACTTTAGTCACAGACTAAATTCCACTAATCAATAGGGTACCTCCAATTCTTCCACTTCTTGATTTGATTGTAACAAGGTTCTTTCCCGAGAGTTTATTAACATATTCGGGCATAGTTATTTAGCATTGAATTGTTGTTTCCTCTATTTCTTGTTTGAATCCACAAACAACAACAACAATCTTCCTCGACACCTTTGAATGGTCTCAGGAACGTTTAACCTAGTTGATCAGGCTAGGTCAACTTCGATTGGAATAATTCGAGGGTGGTTACGGGAGGTTGGTATTGATGCTTATTGTCTTCGATGAATCTAGACCTCGGAATCAATAGGTTCAATACTCATTCCATTCACTCACTGTTACAACGTTATTTATTCCGTTAACTAAATACATGTAATGCATCTGGTTTAGGGCATCGACCCTGAAGCAGTTTAACATCCCCTACAAATCTGAGTGTTGAGCTTATTGAAATATTCTACCTTAACTTGACTTTCATCCATCGGTCTTAAGTATTCCGTGGAGAAGATACAAGTTAGGGCCGTAACTTCATGATAGGCCGAGAACAATAGTCTTGTTTTGGTCTGTCATAAATTTACTTTGCTTTGAAAATTAACAAAACTAAAACAACTTAAATCTGTCAACGAAGTTGCATGACCAATTTTGACAGTCAACAGTGACTTCCTTCCTCGACAGAGATATAGATATCAAACAAACTAAGACACACAAACTCCACAAAACCGTGGGTACATTAACACATCTTCCCGAATACTAACACTGTTTGCCACTACATAATCGATTTCACAACAATGGAAACAGAGAAGAGTGGTTCTTACAAGTGGAGTCGAGGCCTTTTCTTTCACCTTTGCTTTGTCACGTGCTGAATATAAAATGAAATCTCTATGTTTTTTTAAAAAGTTATATTCCCGTGTTCGTCGGAATTTCGACAACCTGTATGGTTGTCGAAATACCGACCAACACGGGACTGGATTAAAAAAAAATCAAATTTTTCCTTCTATAAACCAACCAAAGAAAACCATTTTAATGCTTGGTCGGAAATGTTGGTCTAAAAAGTGGGTCTAATGTACTAGTGAGGTAAGTCAAGTAGATCACAACTGTTTAATGACAACAATGGAACTCCCAATTTATTTTACTATAGTAGGGATTTGGAGAACAAGAAGGAAAGAGTTCTCTGGCCATTCAATAACAAAAGAAAATTGTTTATTAGAAAGAAATTGTATATAGCATTGAAGCAGATGTCTTCAAAACCGGTAGGGTTCGCAAAATTTTCAGGAAAATATCAGTGGTTATTGAATTTAGCATTGACTGAAAAGCTGACCCATATATCATGATAATGCTGGCAATACTTCTGATATTAAATTTATTGTGATATTGTCAATATGATCGCAATGTTTTTTTCCTTTGCTTTCTACAAAACCCTCTGAACTGTGATTTTTTCACTGTTTTTGTGCAGTTTTTGTCTGCCAAAAATCTGCCTGTTTTTACCCAATTGTATAAGTTTAGACCTTCTACAAACATGTTATGTCTCTTTCTTATCAGCATTTCGAACAATTAAATTATGCTGGATCTGTAGACATCTCCCTCTAGTTACTCTCCCTCCCATCCCATATCTGCATTCATGACAGTCAATAGTGGGATCACTGAAAATCCATAGCCTGTCAGGTCTTTGTCTGAAAGGAAATTCTCAGGTTTTAAGTCACAAAAGACTACTTGTTCATAATGACATTTGCTATGTTAATGACAATGCCCAGTTGTCTTTTCAATTCCAATTCACAATCATTTTTTCAAGATACTAACGCTTCTCTAAGCTTCCATTTGACATAAATTCAAAAACTAGAGCTTTCAATTGTTAAGTTAGAATTTTATGTACCATGTTACGAGATTCAATATATTTATTTGGATACTACCACTGAAATTAATATCATCTTTCACTCATGAAAATTTCACGTGACATCCGAATGCATGGTGATCAAACTCAGTCTATCCATAAAGTTTTAAAAGTGTATATCAATTAATTGATATGCAATGAACATGACATCCTTAATTATTTAATTACAACTTTATCAAACAATCAGTTCTAGTTGTCAATTTATACTAACAATCATCCTACATGACAATAATTTGCAACATTTTTGTACATGCCAATAAACAAACAACTTGATATCTTTCCTAAGATGATTAGAAGCGAGGATATAAACATTATGTACATGACATCAAATGTAAAATATATTTGAGTTTTTAAAATTTAACCTTCCAAAATATTGTATCATAATTTGCATAGTAAAAGTAATGGTCATTTGCATTGGTGACCTTCAAAATTATACCTGTGCAATTCATCATTTAAGATACGTTCTTATCTACTTTAGATATAGTCTCGGCTAGCACAATTTGCTGGAATTGTATATCCAGTATATATCTTCTGATACGATCTATAGCTTCTTGCTGGGTTTTAATTCCATTCTTGAGCGTAGCCACAAGCCTAGCTTGTTCAACTTGAATAGTTACCATCTCTGAATTTATTTTATGAATATCCTCTTGTAAATTAAGAAAGTGAAACTTGATGTATTCACATTCTTGCTCAGTTGTTGATGGGAAGGAACACATTTTATTTTCCCTATATCATCAATTTATTTGTACAATCTCAATTAGTCATTTGCATTACAAGATTATGTTTATTTATTCAAAACATTATTGTATAATATTATTAATTTACCTCTTTGGTGTTTGATGTACTTGTCTCTTGGGTACACTTGATGATTCAATCTCCTCTATATAACAGCTCTTCTTACTCTTCTCCTCTATATAACTGCTCTTCTTAGGGGGTCTTCCCCTAGGTCGTTTCGGTTGGTCTAAATTTTTTGCTTCAATTCCCATCTTTTCCTTCTCTGCTCATAAAAAAAAACATTCGAAGTTATGTCGTATAATGACTATGATGAATCAATGTGTCAATAATAATGTGACAACTTAGGAAACCAATAATTAATTAAGTAGAATATTTTACACTGATTGTTTGGTTGCAAAATGTATACTCAAGTTATAAATAAGCATATGCTTAATACAGATTGTTATAACATAATTGTAAAACATGAAAAGTATATTGGATTGAATTAAGCTATCCGTTGTGTGAATTTAAGGAGGTTCACTATAATTATTGAAGTTTGTTAATTAAGTAGACTATCGATAGCACATGCATTCAGTTTACTTGTGGTTGGCATTTACATAGTAATAATTGTTATATCTATGATGAGAACCTCATTTTCCTGGACTATCCTATTTAGTAAATGAAGTTCAAAGTACATAAATAAATATTAGATGTTATATTTGTAACATTTGAGTTAAATATTCAAGGTTATAATTCTCTTAAATATTAAGATAGAGTGGAGTTCCAATATTAGAAGTTACAGTTCTCTTCTTAAATAACTCTAAAATTCTTTACTAACTCATCATCTACTTACAAACATTTAACATATATTTGTTCTAAACAACAAAATCAATTTCAAGTGTACTATTCATACATGTACAAATCAAACTTAAGACCCCATATTAGCTATATTAACTTATCTGTTCCTCAATTAAACTATTATTACAGTACTATTAATGTTGGATTTCATACCCTTCTAATTCAAGGGTACCTCTTTTTATCACTCAAATTTTTATGTTAATATTATAGTATGATCTTTTAATTAAAAAAAAACTAAACAAGACTTATTCATAAGAAATGAATGTAAATCTTCTTATGAATGTAAATCCTTAAAATAAAAACATAACACAACTTACTTGTGGCAGATGTTTTTCTTGTCCTCTTGTCAATGCCGTCATTTCTACCCTTCTTCATTGAGACAAGCTGTGAGAAGACAAGAAAAATAAGAAAATAAAATTCTATATATAAGAAAAGAAAATTGGATCCTTAGTCTTACGAGAGATTGATGGAAAAAAACTAATGAAATAGAGCATGCATTTGCAGTCAATAGTCATATTCAAGCTTACACAATGACTAAAGTAGAAGCATGACACCAGACATATATGAATGGCCTCACCATTTGAATGAAAACATGGATGCAGAATGATTAAATGTGGTGCAAGTGAGAAGAATGAATGACAACATGGGCTATACATTTAAATTGTAAACTAGCATTGCATAAAACCATGGATCCCACAGAGGGAATCAATGAAAAGCCACCTATTTGTAGAGGTATAAAATATATATATGGGAGTAAAAGATCATCTATAGTGCAAAAATAGATAAAACTTAGTGCAATCAATTTGAATGAAGTAGCAAGGATAAAGGATCACAGGCCTGTAACCATGTTTTCTGTCAGCATGGGATTACCAACATGGGAAAATTAGGAATGTTATGCAGCATTTCAACATGGTGCTAGAGTTTAACGTTTGGCAAGGCTCAAACAAGTTCAAGCCAGCCGTGAAAGCATTTTAAATTTATTGTGCAGCCAAAAAAGCATATGGTGCAAGCAAAGATAATGCAGTGTATCATATTTTGATTAAGTGTTTTTGATTAAAGTTATGAATCGGAAAAAGAGATTTAAGATAAGCAAGTTATGAATCAGAATTTGGGATTTAAGATCTGTGTTTTTTATTGAAGCTATAACCCAGGCCAATGGAGTTAAGACTAGTGTGACATATGCCATGAATATGTAGTTGTGGAAGTTAAGGAGATTCTCGAAGTTTTGCACTTAAATAAGGGGTTTAAGATAAGTGTTTGTGTTATGAAAGGAGACAAAAAGATTTAAGAAATATTTTTATCATCAAAGTTATGAATCAGAACAAGGATTTAAGATTAGTGTTTTTCATTGAAGTAAGAAACTAGAACAATAGACTTTAAGACTAGTGTGACATGATATGTCAAGAATATGTAATTGTGGAAGTTCAAGAGGTTTAAGTAAGATTCTTTTGTCCAAGTTAAGGACTGAAATAAAGGATTTGAGATTAGTGTTTTTTGTTTTTAAGGGGAACAAAAAGGTTTAAGATAAAAATTTGTGATCGAAGTTATGAACCAGAAGGAGGGATTGGAGACTAGTGTCATGAATATGAATAGGAGAGCACATATGCTTGAAAGCCCAAGGAGTAAGTCACTACAAAATTATCTCTGACTTGGGGAAAAACATCCTAAAAAAGATTTTAATTCAAAAGCTGGGTATATGTTTTTATTTCAGAAATCAGAGTAAAAAATGGACAAAGCTGGCTGTGATTCCTGTAAACAACAGTCCTAGTACCATCCCAACTCCAAGGCACATTAAGGAATCATGAAACAAAAACCCAAAAATACACAGTAAACCAAACAAAAGAAAGGCATATAATAAGTGCAC
This sequence comes from Chamaecyparis obtusa, assembly GCA_027943335.1. NCBI lineage: Eukaryota > Viridiplantae > Streptophyta > Pinopsida > Cupressales > Cupressaceae > Chamaecyparis > Chamaecyparis obtusa. Next base: position 3,216,259 of record BSBK01000646.1, read on the forward strand.
ATTGATATTGGGCATCTGTTTTTGAAACAATTAATGGAAAATCAGAGCCACAGAATTATCCTCACAAAAAACAACGATGATACAGAAGAATCATGGAGCTCGATCAAATTCAAAAGAATGTCAACAAAACCATAAAACATTTCATACCTGGGCAAATGAGTTTACAGAGCAAATAGAGAGCAGCAGAATGGAACAGAAAAATATAAAACCTCAACTCACACTTTCCTTACTTCCATTGACTGAATAGGTTGCAGGTCATGTGGGCCCCACTCAAAGCCGACTCCTCCTCAGTTAATTACTGAAAAATAATAACACCCATTTGTTTTTAAATCAGTTTAATAATGTAGTTTAAACTTTAAACAACTTCCCTGGCTGAAAGCATTCACTATTATTCTATAGTAAATGCCTATCATTCAGAAAGAGAATGCAATCATATTGTACAGCAGAAAGAAGCAGCGAATGCAGGCTTTTCAGTTTCAGTACTAACACCTAAAATGATTTACAATCATCTATTCCTCTCATCAAAATTGCATGAGCTAAAACTAGAAATATTTTGGCTCAAGTACTTTTTCTTTTTTCTCTTTTATTAGACTGATGATAACTGACAGTTGGGATTTTCTTGATTGCGTTTGATTGTGATTCTCACATGTCATATTCAGATTTCCTTAATTATAAATGTGTAAAGAAGTAGCTACCTGCACAAATATGTTCTATGATAATTCAAATTATAAACGTGGATAAACAAATATTTATGAGGAACTTTGAAAAATGTTTTTATTAATAATCAACTAAATATATATTGATAAACATATATTGAAGAGTAAGAGAGTAATCGTCCCTGTTATCCAGCTGCCAATTGTTGAGAACAAACCCTTGACTTTCTTTCTGTTCTTCAGTTGTTATTTTTTCTGCACCCACAATGCTTCAATGTTATCAGGATTTCACTTGGATTTTCCAGTTGAGAGAGCATAAAAACCATCCCCAGATTTTCCAGCTGAGAAGATGTAACCTTCTGTAAAATCAAGATTAACACAGCCAACTGAGATTTATTATACTTTATGTGAACAATCTAAATAAGGTCAGTGTCAATAAAAAATGCATTCCTATACAATAAGGCATAGAAGATAGAAGACCAACATCCCGGAAAAATCTAAGGTAATTTACAGGCTGAACATTTCGAACAAGGCAATTTGAGCCTTAAATATAGTAAAAGCAAAAATCAAAACATAGAAAGAACGAAATGGAAGAGCAAAGAAGGTAAAGAGACTTGCCTACAGAAATTCAGGCTGTTGAATAATTTTATGAACTTTGCCAAATCAAATCTTCCCTCAAAGAGCATGTTGAAAACGACATAGTCATGGCAAACTCTACTTATGATTTAGGCCTTGTTCGTAATTTTTTAGACTCCTTAATGAAGCCATGATACCCCTCATTAGTTGAACACGTGGAGTGTCTAAGGCAATACGTGCCTTCTCTATATTTAGCACACTAACCTGTGATTTTTTAATTTTAATTTTTCTATTTAATTCATTTATATAGTATAATATTATAATTATATTTGTTATATATTTATGAATTATAAATTATTCAATGTTTTTAAAATAAATTGGATTATATATAGTTTATATAAAATTTATATTATAATTACATCATATTATATCTTAGGTAAATATTAAATTATATTAAATGACAAATATAATTTATAAATAGTTATTCTATTTTTTAAATTTTAATTAATAATTGTATTATAATATGTAATAAAATATTATTAATTTTAGAGATGATTCCACAATGCAAGGATAATAGTAAATCCATGTTAATACGGTTGTCACTAGTTTGAGTGTTTTGCAGGTTGATTAACCAAGGAATATCTACACCCTTTCACCAAGAAGTACTTGACACACCACCCAATGCCTTGAATGAGGGACACATTTGGGGTGGTGAAGTGACATGGGGGAGTGCACATCGATATAGTTGTGATCACCTTCCACATTTTCCTCACCTCTACTTTCCTTAGTTCTCTATTTTCCCATGTGCGTGAGAGCAGGAAGGGGTGAATATGACTCAAGTAACCAAGCATATGTACCTAGTTCCCTAGCACCATGACAAAACCCCTCCCTAGCTCAACATGATTGAGTAGGGCATCTAATCCTTGCCTCCATGCTAACTTGACACATCACTTCACCACCATCGTTACCTCATCAAGCCCATCCACTTCAAGCCCCCATGCATAAAAAAATGGAAGAGATATCAGTGCTGGTTCTGTATTTGTATTTGGCAATCAAATACTTGACCCCCAACAATTCCCTCACCCTAATCATGAAGAATGGACCATTTATGGAAAAAATAATTTTTAGTCTTTCATTTGAAACCTTGTCCCAAAAGTACATTTTCTGCTTGGTTGCATGCAAATTGAAGTTGGCTTCCATTTTCACTGGAAATCTTCTTTATTCTTCATTCACCTTCACAATTTCAAATGTGGATTTTCTAGGAACTCATTCCTTTACAATATCCTAGATTACGGGCAACATGCATATTAATGGGTTGTACTCTGCATCACGTATCAACTTTATTTTCCATTATTTCTTCATAAATGAGGTTTCATCTCTCAAGCATCATCCACACCAACAATCAACATACCAAAATCATTGCCAACATGGGTAATGCGTTATCAAATGCTTCATGTCTACATGTCAAAGAGCCATGTCAACTACTAAGTTGGATAGTGTGTTAGCAAGAGAATTACCTTCTATATATATATATATGAGATATTTTGAAATTACAAAAAATCATCAACTTCTTTTGAGTAATTGTAATGATCTTGTCCATTTTTCATACATGTGACTGACCATTTGCAATGACATTTATAATAATCCATGAAACACCTTTAAGGTGGAGTTGTTCCACACTAATTCACTTAGCCATCTCAACTACCAAAAGGGAAACTTGAGTTTCCACCTCATTATTGGTTTCGTTAACAAGCTTCTTTGACTCAACTACCAATATGTTACATGTTGCATCTCTAGACACACAACCAACACCTGATGGACTCGGGTTGCCTTTTGAAGCTCCATCAAAATTAATTTTAATCCATCCATCATTTGGTTTCATCTACTCCACTTCATCCTTCGATCTACTAATAGGATTAACCCTAGGCTCCCCATTAATGAGCTATTTTTAAATATATATTAAACATATATAATATATAGAGATACAATATAAAATATTAATATATGTAAATAAATTAGCATAGACCCATAACACAATGGTAGTTGCGATCCCCTGATGATAGGGGTGTCTTAGGTTTGAATCACATAAAGGAACTGATTGAGGAACAATTCGATTGCAAAGATGCTAGCTCACACACAGGAGGAAACAATCTACCAACCTTAGGACGAAGTCACATATATGCTATTGTTGATGGTAGGCCTTGTACACATTGCTGTCATGGAGTAGATGACTGGTGAATGGTTAGTTGATGTTGGCAAGTTGAATGGAGATGGTGAATGATTGAAAAAGTGCTTTGGTGGGTCAAAGGTTTGTTAGTGGGTGGTTTGGTGAGCATGACAACTTCAACAAAGAGATAGGGAGGCCTATGGTAGTTGGAGATATAAGGGGCTTTGAGGGATAAGGGACGATTTTTACATGGAGGAAAGAGAAGGGAGATATGAGGGTATTCAGAGCGATAATGAGGGGAAGCATAAGAACATTTTAGAGTGATAAAGAGGGGAGGCATAAGGAGAGTTTAGAGCGATAAGAAGGGGATGCATAAGGATATTTTTGGAGAGATAAGGAGATTTCAAAGAGATAATGAGAGATTAGAGGGGAGATAAATAGGATAGGACAAATCTAGGAGGTGTTAATGCCTCAACAACCACACGTATCACCTCAAGGATGGGGTGCCCCTACTACATGACCACACTGGTTCAAAGATCCAGTCAAAAGAAGGACCAAATCAAAAAATAAAAATAAGTAAATATGTGTGTGTGTGTGTGTGTATGCACGCATGTGTGTGATTTCTATTATATTATTTTTTTGATCGGTAAATTTGTATTTCATTTATTGATTAAAAGATAATTATATAGATATAAAAAACAAAAAAGAAAGTTCATCATCAAAATAGTCCATGGAACAATAGTAAGACCCAAAATCACCTAAACAGCCTCACTCAAAATAGAGATTTCCCTATGAAACTAGCCCCAAAACCTCAAATGCAAGAGCCTACATGCACATAAATAAACAATTCAAGTCAAGACCAAAACATGTACCCATAAGCACCGATAAATCATGAAGAGATCTAAAAAACCATTGCAGAATCTATATACACAAAAAATACCATGACCAAAACATAGAAATCCATCATCACCAAAATGCCTAACTTGGATTATTTTCAACATTCATAGGAACCACCACAACCAGCTACATGTTCATGCTTTTTATTGTATGCACCCTAAAATGGTCACCTAAACTTTGGGCCCCATTTATTCAATTATCAAAAATCAATCCCTGAATCAATGCTTTGCAACATATCCGAATTAAACTTCTTTGATCAAATCGTAACCATTTGAATTATTTCATTTCTTCCTGAGGTTTGAATATTTAATTAATTTTATTTAATTAATTAAGAAAAATAAATCCCTTTTAAATAAATAAAATAATATTATTTATTTGAAATAAATATTTCTTAACTGAAATAAAGTTATTTAATTAAAATTTATTTTTAATTAAATGATTTTATTTCATTAATATTTATCTTTAAATTATATTATATTATTTTATTTTATTTAATTAGGAGAGATATTCTTTTTTTAAATTAAATAAATAAAATATCTTCTCCAAAATATCTTTTGTGATGGAAAAGGAAACAAATCGATTATTAAAAAAATGAAATAAATGAAAATTCCATTTTCCTACAAACCTTCTAAAAATGACATTTGTTTCCTCTTTTCCATTTATCCCACATTGCTATTGAATTCGCATTCAAATCCACATTTTGTTATAAAAGGAGCCCTCTCGCTCTTAGTTAAGGATCCGAATTTTTATATCATCCTTATGCTGCAAATTTTCATAGAGCTTTGAATTTTATTATTGCATATTTACATACTCATAGCATTTTAATTTGATTGATCTCATTGTTTTAGTTTAAATTTCATATAGATTAATCTCATATAGACTATTTTAGATTGCATATTTTAGTTTGATTTTCATATAGTTTAATCTCCATTTCAGTAATTTAGTTTATTACTTGCATTTGCAATCATATTAGATTAATTGTCATTTGCATGCATGAGCTAGGTTCAATGGAGATTAGCATGCTTGCTATTCATCCTTGAATCTCTCATTCCGGGGTGTACTTGCATGGGTTGACTAGGTCGATCTGAGGGCCTCAATATCAATCCCTGCACATACTCGGATAGAGAGCTGTGAGTCGGTTTGCGAGGACTCATTATTGAGTCTCCTTGCATGCAAGGATTCACAGAAGTGTCACAATTTCTGTGATACATTTTGGCGCCCACCGTGTATTTGCTGTTATTCGATATTATTTGAAGTTGATGTTATTTGATATTGTCATTATTTGTTGTTATTAGATGTTATTTGTTGCATTGAAATCCAACGTTGTTGCTTAGAGGCTAAGCATTTCTGCTGCTGCTAGCAATATTGACATTAGTGTTCGCTCTTATGCATCAAACTCTCAATAATAATTTCTATCTTCAAACCATATAACTTCACAATTTGTTCTCTATTAATTCAGAATGGCTATGCTTTTGTTCTCTATTAATTCCGAATGGCTATGGTATATTAGAGCTTCATTTTGATAACTCAAGGCCGTAACTTTCATGGTATTTGCTGGAAATACAAATGTAAAATATGGGTTCTTTTATTCTGTTGTAGCTTCCATTGAACTGTTACTGCTGGAGTTTATTCTTGCACACTATCCTTTATCAAATGTGTTATATCAAACCTATCCTTCACTTGCTCTTTTGATAATGTTGATTAATCATTGGTAATGAGATATAAGGTTGTCCTTGATTTGCATTATTTCTGAAATTTTGTGCTCTGTTTAGAAAACAATAAGTAAAAAACCCAGAAAGATCTTTTCATGATTTTTAATGGGTTTTTTCATTTTCAAATTCTCTAAATTTTTGTGAAAATTTCATGAAAACCCAGTTTTTGGTTTGTGAGATATGGATGAAACACTAACCTGCTGTTCATGAAAATTGAAATTTCATTCCAAAGCCATCTCAGTCCAAAATTAAACCAAAATTAAATTAGACTAGAATGAAGAAGGATAATGAATCACTGTTTGCAAAGTGTTGAATACGTTTTAATGTGAAGCTCAGTTGTTGCTAAGAAATTCCATTTAAATTCAGAAGATTGGCGGTGGAGCATCTAAAGATTTCAAATTTCTTTGCTTTGCTTAATGCTTCACAAAATTTATTTAGAATATCTGTCTCCTTTGTTACGTCTTCTATTTTTGTGACAACAACATTTTATTTGCCTACAGGCTTTGCATCTGAGAGAAAGAAAGAATATAATACATGACAATCTGTTGCAGGGAATAATACATGACAATAATATTTTTCTGGATGAAGATGTGTCTTTTTTTATTACTTCAGAGATTTCTTAGATTTTAACTCTCATGAGTTTATGGTTTTGTGATCCGTTGTCCATTAAATTGTACTCACATTTACCAAACAAAATTGGGATTGTACGACAGCCTACGGATCGCAACTGGTTGTTTTCATTACACCATTAAATTCTTGTCGAGAATGTTAGGTTTCAGTATACTCACAATCTACACAAGAAACATACCATGTTTAGATTTATAAGATCTTAAAATATTGCTTCCGTATTTACTTGTCTATACATGAAATTAGAAGTTTCTATTGTTAAATGAAGTGATATTTTACCTGCATGCATCACTCTAAGAAGAAATTCATTGTACGTTGATTACACTTTCAATATGAATGTTCATGCAAACCGTATATTGGAAGCAAAATCTGAATACATAACTATTCACGTCAACAAACGGACATAATATTTTTTGGTATGCCATTGTCTTCGGCTGCAATCTGGAAGCTAGATCTTCGAATATACGGACACTACACACTAACACGGCAACGTCTATGCAGCGTCTATTCACCATTATCAATCTTTCATTTATTCGGTCGTTGCTGTCAATCTTTCATTTATTCTGACATGACTCCTTACAAGAGAGGTTGATTCCTTTTCTTGAGCGCTAGAAATGCGTAGAACATTTCAGATTATCCAAACTCTTCAAATTGGGTGCAATATTTTGTGTTGTTGCTACTGATATTGTTGTGTGTTAAGTCCAAGTGGGAAGTATATTTATGATTATTCATGTCGACTAGACCTTCCAAAATGCCTCAACTTTGATGATTGTCAAGAGCAGATTGTAATATTTGCAACTTGGCCTATCCACAACAATCAGACAACTATTAGATTTGGCAGGATGCAGAAAGTTTTTTTTTTAAACAAGTAAAGGCGACAAATTAAAAGTTACTCATATTTGGTGAAGCTACTTTGCCTTTTCTCACTTTGGATGGTAACAGGAAATTATCACTGTTTAGTTTTTAGTTTTTAGTTTTTTAGTTTAATTTTTTTTAGTTTAGTTTTTAGTTTTTAGATTAGATTTCTAGTTTTTAGTTTTTAGATTAGATTTTTTTTTAATTTTTTTTTTTTAGATTAGATTTTTTTAATTTTGTTAAATTAGATTAGGTTTTTTTAATCTTCATTAATTAGATTAGATTTTTTTTAATTTTTTTAATTAGTTGTTAGATTTTGGTAATCCCGTTAGTTTTAGATTTTTTTTTAATTAAATTAGTTTTTTTAAGTACTCTTTTTGTTTGTTTTTGTGGGGAACTAAGTTTTTTTTTTTTTTTTCTTGTGGGCATTTGCAAGTGCTTATCTTTTTGGATTGCAGATCTTTGGACTTAAGGTACATTCTTAACATCCCTATAACATTTGGTTTGGGCATTAAAATTAAGCTCTCGTGTTTGTCTTGAGTGTTACATGCTTTCCTAGAACACCTTTTTTATGCTTTTAATGAGAAATAAACGAACATAGATTTTCTTTCATAGAAGTTTGTGTTTAAGTGCATGCTTGTCTTTTAACATTAAGTAATTCTTGATTTCAAATATCAGTAGTATTGATTAGCAGTCTTAGATTACTTGTGATTGATCTAGATTGCTATCTTGGGTTATTGGACTCGCTCATCTGCCGGCCCCTTGTTCCACCCCATGGTTGCAATCTCATTGCCACATTAAAGGGGAGGGGTCAAGAGGAAAGAAGCGTTAATTGTTCCACCAGGTAACCCTTTTGTGCTTTCTGCAACTCACTTGTTTTCTAGGTTGTGGACTCGTTTGTAGCTTGTGTGAGGTGTTAAGTGTTCCACCTTGTGGACTCACCTCATATTTGCTCTAAGCATTAAGTGTTCCACCTTTAGTGCTTTCCAATACTTTTTTATAGAGCATTACTTACTTTTTCATTTTTAGAAGGCCTGCTTGGGGATTTCATCACCTCAAGGGACGACCTTGGTCCTTAACTCCCATGTTTTGGCGGAGTATAAATATCAGGAGGTGAATCCAAAGACACCTCTCTTGGGAATGAGTTAGATTTCACTCTTGGCTAAGCCTCAAAGAACTTTATACCTTTGAGAAGTGAAGGAGGAGATTTGGGTTACCGTCTCCCCTTGGCTATGTGATTTTTGATTCTTCTCATCTACGGATTTGGGCCTCACGTACCTTGCGTATATTGAGGACGCTCTTTAGAAAAGCCATGTATATCCTTCTAGACAACTTGCTAGGATGTTGTTGTGTTCTGAGTGCCTGCTAAAACATTCTCAAGAACATACACAAGTAGCATCTTTAAGGAGTAGCATACTAAGTCACTATTCTTGTTCATGTGAAAGGTTGCTTTGCCCCTTGCTCATTGTTTGAAGATAATTGCTTGCTTGAACTCCCTGATTGCTATCTTATGTGCTTGATACAAATCCGTTGATATACTTGCTTGATCTTTGAAAATGAACAACAAATTAAAATACCGAGTTCTTCAATTCAGTGACTTGTCCCAGTTCTAGAGACCTGTTCTGTATTTAGGGTTCTTGTGTCCTTAACCTTTTGAGTTAGTGATCCTTGATCCCATAAGAAATTTCTCTTGAGATTGACAAATTAGGAATTGTTCCTGTCAAATAGATAAATTTTTAGACTCTTTGATAACACACTTGGAGAGTGCTAGTAATCTCTTCGTCCACCCATTTTTCTCACATTCAAATTCAGTACTTTGTGTAAGTCATCCTCCTGATCCATATGTGCTAGGGTATTCACCCAAGAATTGAGCACCTCTGTGGCAGTATTGGTTTGCACCTACTTGCAACAGTTCTATTTCACCATCTCTCTCGGACAAGAGAAAACTTTTACTATCCTAGTCTGATATTAACGTTTCCTAGAATTGTCTGTTTGCCTGAACTCTCCCTTTCATGTTAGTAACAACAAGATATCAAGTGAGCCAAGGAAAGTGACCTCAAATAGTCTTCAACCAACTACCCCCAGTTCAGATTCGTCAAAAGAGAAAGGAAAAGGAACCAATATTTGACCAATCGCTTAGGAGTAAGTCTGAAACTTGGTTTGACCCAAAGAGCCATTTTAGTGATTTGAGTACCCCCTCAGCACCTTCCCACTCAGGTATGGATATGAGTTATACTATCACTTGGTGGGAGAGGGAAGCCATGGATCAAACCCTTGATGATATCTATGAAAGGCACAGAGACAAGATTTTGTTTGGTAATTCCTCTCATGATGCTCAACCTAGTTCACTCCCCATCAGCACTAGGTACCTAAATGCACATCAAAGAGCTGAAAGGCATGAGAGACAAGCTCACCCAGAACAATGGTCACAACACGAAGACCAAGACAATGAACCTGGTGATGCTCATGTCAATGCAACGTATACCAATGATTTGTACAAACATTCAAGGCCAAACTCTCCACTTCGAAGAACCTCAAGGCATACAAGTGAAAGGCTTAAAAGGATTGAGTGCGAGAAGAAAGCCTTTTTAGATGAGCAAGCTGCACAACAAGAAAAATTTAGATAGCTTGAGGCAGAGAGCCAAGCTTTATTGAAAGTACAAAGGAAACTTGCTCAAGAAGAGCAAGATAGGCTTTTAGCCCAACAAATTAATACCCAATTCAACAATAGGGGTGCCAATAGTGGAAATAATTCTTCTCCCTCCACCCCTTCCAGAACACCAAGAAGTAGAAGGCGGTCAAGAGCCCCTTCTAGATCTCCTAGTCCTAGAGGAAGAAGGGCCTCTTAGTATGCTCACTATAGGAGGCAAACCCCTCCCAGAAACTCAAGACCACACTCCCAACATGTACATCATGGTTCCCAACATGGAGGTGGTAGCTCGCATTATGACCTTGATACTCAAGACTTCATGCGAATGCAACAAGAGCCTATCTTCCAACAGTATGTGGAGAGGTATTTGGAACAAAACAAAGATAAGTTCTTGGAAAGTCTAATCAACAAGGGCACCAGAGTCCCTTATAATTTTGATGTGGACAACAAAATACAAAAGCAAAATCCCTCTCAAGAGGAAGAAATCTGCCAAATGAAGCAAATGATGGAGAAAATGATGCAACCTAAGAGCTCATTCTCACTAGACTCGATCTGTCCTAATCCATTCGACAAGAGTGTGAGTATGAAGGATTTTCCAAGGAGGGTGGAATTCCCTCAATACGATAAATATGAAAGCAGTGGTGATCCAGATGACCATGTGCGCCAGTTCTATACTATGAGCTTTGAATTCCATCAAGATGACTCCTATTTGATGAGGTTGTTCCCTAGAAGTCTTAAAGGACAAGCAATGGAATGGTTTACCAATATCACTCCCCCTGTCAAGACTTTTAGAGAACTTGTTCATAGATTCGTTCAACACTTTGCATATAATCTATCATGATCTGTTACTATGTTGGACCTATGCAACTTGAAACAAAATCAAGGGGAACCCTTTGTTACCTTCTTGCAAAGGTGGAGAAGACAGTGCTCTCGGTATCCTAGGACAATCCATGAGGATGAAAAGATTGACATACTTGTCAATAACTTGGTGCCTGAAATGAGATATGAGATCAAAAAGATAGTCTTCAATTCCTTTGATACCATGATTGAAACTGCATGCCGCATTGAGGATGTTCTAAAAGAACAAGGCATTTTGACCAAACATAGCAACAATGGCAACAATGGTCAACACAAAAACAAGGATAAAGGGAAGAACAACAATTGGAACAAGAACAAACAAGTTGTCAATGATGGAGTTGTAGACTCTCCCCAACCTAAAGATCAAGGTGTCCTTCACTTGTCCAGTGCAATTCAAGCTATGAAGCTTAATGCACCTCCTTATCAAGAAAGTAAACCAAGATATCAGGAGAGGCCCAAAAAGGAGAAGTGGAAATTTACCAAATTGGGTGACTCATATGAGGATGTTCTCAAAAATCTCATTGCTAACAACTTGGAACATCCTCAGGATCCTGCAAAACATTACATCCCTGACATTAAGCCACATTGGTGGGATGAGAAGGCTTTCTGCATGTTTCATAATGGCATTGGGCATACCATTGAGAATTGTTGGAAACTCAAGCACATTATCCAAGATCTCATTGAGAATGGAAAGCTTAAGGTGGATGGACTGAACACCAATGCTGATCAGAAAGCATTTAAAGAGCCATTGCCTAAGTATGACAAGGGGGAAACCTCTAAACCAAAGGATGGGAAGGCTGCAATCAACTACACTTACACAGTGGCAGAAAATGTGGTAAACATGCTTGAAGTTGTGGAGCCAAGTGTTAATATGATGAGGAGTAAGGACCCACATGGTTATAACTCTCCCCCTATCTTTGACAAAGAACCTGTTGTGGTGCTGAGGGGTCCTCATTCTAGGTTATCTTCTCAAGCCCTTAATGCTGTTACCAAGAGTCAAGGCCCTATTGTTCTTAGAGGTCCTAGTTCAGGTCCATCCAATAAACCCAAGCAAGTGGCATCTAAAAATGTCACTAAGTCTGCCATTTCTCCCAAACCAAACTACAATCTTGTAGATTAGTTACAGAAAACTCCAGCACAGATCTCAATCTTGGAGCTTCTAGAGTTGTCCCCTAGACATAAGCAGATCCTTGAGGACACTTTGCGCATAGAAAATGTCCCCAACAACATAGATATAGACCAATTTCAAGGCATGGTGAATCACATTACTAGCCCACATTACCTCTCTTTCTCAGAAGATGATGACAAATCCCTAAGCCATCCACACAATCTTGCCCTTCACATTGAAGTAATGATTCATAAAAAACATGTTAGGCACGTGTTGATAGATGGGGGTGCTAGGCTAAATATTTGTACTTTAAGTTTGTTAAAAACTTTGGGCTATTCAGAGGAAGTGATCGACACTAAAAAGAAGATCACTATAAAGGCCTATGATGAGGCAGAACGAAGTTCTAAGGGGTTGGCTGTCCTTCCTGTCGGGATTGGCCCAGTTGAAAAAGATATCTTGTTTCAAATTGTTGATACTGGACCCCTTGCATACAACAATTTACTAGGTAGACCATGGATTCATGACATGCAGGTAGTGTCATCTACCTACCACCAGTGTGTTAAGTTCCCCTACAATGGAGTAGAAATTTGCATACCAAGGGATAGCACCTTATCAGTCAATTCAATCTCAACCAATGTTCATGTCCCTCTTAATCGAGAAGCAGAGGATTATCAAGCAACTTTAGCAGACTGTCAAGACAAGTTTAAATCAATAGACCTTGGCATGGGGGGGTATCAACTTGACTCTTTTGCAAAGATGCCTGTTTCCCCTAGGTCCTATGGAAAACCTTCATAGGAGATGAAACTGTCTTCTTCGGTAATGACACTATTTGACAAGTTTGTGGAATCCTCAGTACCAATACAAGATGAAAAAGAGGAAGTAGCTATTCAAGATTGGATATACAAAGAGGAGAAGTACCAGCACAATGAAAATTTCTCCCCCTCTCCTAAGTCCTATGGGAGAGGATATACTTTTGTCAAGAAGATGGGTTATCCAAGATATGGCCCTCTTAGTCACAGGTTAGATGCTAGAGCCAAACCACTTAATCATGATCTTTTTGGACGTAAGTCTAAGAAACTGGTTGGCCTAGGCTTTATGAAGAATAATAAGTGCACTGTCCCCTTTCCTGATAGGTAGGATAGTGAAGATGACACAGAATATGTACCAGATTTGACAAATCAAAAAGACATGACAGATGATTGGGTACCTTCAAAAAATCTCCTTTGGGGAGATTCTAGAGATTTAACAATTGACAGTCCTCCTATCCTAGCTATGATAGATAGTGACTATATGAATGCAAGATTGACTATGGATAGTGTCTCCATCCCAACTACAATAGATGGTGATAATTCAAATAATTTTGTGATTGAGAAAATTGCTAGAGGAGAGGAAACTCTTCCAAATCTCGAGGCTTCTACATCATGAGGCCCCAACAACAATTCAGAAATAGACTCTCATGAGTTTGAATGGGATTCACTCTCAGACGCAATGGTTGACTTGGATATGGATGTTGTCCACACTTATAGTTCTCAACCTGATGTAGCTGATGAGTCATGTGTCAGATTAGAAGATTGGAACCCACATGTCACATTAGTAGATGATTCTTCGCTCGATAGGGTAAATTCTAATTTAGACACCTTAGAGGTATACTTGACAGACTCCAATTTTGTAGTCACTAGAGATGACACCACCTATATCCTTAATATTGAACCAGTCATTAACCTAGCCCTTATTGACCCTAACCTTATTGATTGGTCTCAATGTTATCAAGAGCCTCAACTCTTGACATTTCACAATGACTATGAGATCACCTGCTATCTAAATGCCACTGAACCTGTAGTCTCTTCCACTAGTGAACCGGCTACCAGTATGACAAAACTTGACATCAAGTACCTTAGTCACAAGATAAAAAGAAAAGAAAAAAAGAATAAGAGTTATGATGGCGAAAACCACTGTGTGGCGGTGTTAGAACCAAAAAAAGTAAAAATAAAAGATGTATCCAAAGGTGAAAACCTCTCTGAGGCACCTACAGATGAGGTACTTGATAGTCTCCCAAGCTATTTTCAAGACAGATCATCAGTAGTGGTTGAACCTACAGAAGCTGTTAATTTGGGTACAGAAGTGGCTCCAAAAATTGTACACTTGGCTAAATCTTTATCACCTCAAGAAAATAAAGCCTACACTGAGTTCCTCCAAAAGAAGAAAATTAATTTTGTATGGACATATTCAGACATGCCAGGGTTGGACACTAATCTCATTATGCATCATTTGTCCATAGCTCCAGGTGTGAAACCAATCAAACAAAAGTTGAGAAAAATGCACCCTCATATAGCTCTTTTAGTGAAAGCTGAATTAGAAAAGCTCCTTGGTGCAGGATTCATTAGAGCCATAGACTATGCTGACTGGATTTCCAACATTGTACCTATTTCTAAACATGATAAATCCATTCGAATCTGCACAAATTTTGGAGATCTTAACAGAGAATGCCCAAAGGATGATTTTCCACTTCCTAACATAGACATGATAGTGGACATGACGGCGGGCTATGAGATCTATTCCTTGATGGATGGTTTTTCTGGGTATAATCAAATCAAGATTGCTCCTGAGGATAAGGAAAAGACTGCATTCACATGCACATGGGGTACTTATTATTGGAATGTCATGCCCTTTGGATTGAAAAATGTAGGAGCTACTTACCAAAGAGCTATGACAACCATCTTCCATGACATGATGCATAAGAATATGGAAGATTATGTGGATGACACCCTCACTAAGTCTAAGAAAAGAGGAACACATTTGGTTGATTTAGAAGTAATTCTGGATCGCATGGAACAATTTCAACTAAGATTAAAGCTCAAAAAGTGTGCAATTGGTGTTACTTCTGACAAATTATTGGGATTCATCATTTTAGCCAAAGGTTTAGAAGTGGACCCTAAAAAGGTCCAAGCCATTATAGACATGCCACCTCCCAAAAATATCAGTCAAATGAGGAGTCTTCAAGGATGCCTTCAATCCATAAGGAGGTTTATTTTACAATTGGCAGATAGAGTGCAACCCTTTAACAAAAACTTGCATAAAGGTGTTCAATGTGTTTGGAATGAGGATTGCCAGAAGAGCATGGATCAAATTAAGGAATACTTGGCAAGTCCTCCCATTTTAATGCCTCCCATTCCAGGAAAATCTCTCATTTTGTATGTCTCAGCTACTAAATCTTCACTGGGGGCATTGTTGGCTCAATTAGATGAACAAGGGAAAGAAAGGGCCATATATTATATTAGCCGCACTCTTTTTGCTTATGAGGTCACTTATACTAGTATTGAAAAAGCTTGCCTTGCAGTAGTGTTTGCTTCTCAAAAATTGTGACACTATATGCTTACGCACACCATACACCTCATAGCAAAAATTGATCCTCTCAAATACTTGCTGGATAAAGCTGCTCTCACAGGTAGACCTTCTAAATGGATGATGATTCTTTCTGAATTTGACATAGAGTATATTGAGCGCAAGGCAATCAAAGGCCAGGCTATTGCAGATCAACTGGCTAATTTCCCAATTCAAGATAATATGCCCATTCAAGTCAATTTCCTAGATGAACATCTTATGTACATGACTGAGAGATCTTGGAAACTGTTCTTTGATGGTTCCTACATGCAAAATGGTTCTGGAGCTGGTGTGTTGTTTGTCTCTCCACATGGGTACACTATTCCCAAATCTTACAAGTTACTCTTCCCATGCACAAACAACATAGCCGAGTATGAGGCTTTAACAAATGGACTAAAAATGGCTATAGAGTGGAATATCACAGAACTACATATCTACGGGGATTCTCAGCTGATCATTAATCAAGTCAATGAGCAATATCAAACAAAAGATGACAAGTTGATACCTTACAAAAAAATGGTTGATTCATTAAGACGGTATTTTACTTTTGTCACTTTTCAGCAAATCCCTAGGGCTGAGAACAAAGCAGCTGATGCTATGGCCACCCTTGCTTCGCTTCTCTAGTTAGAAGAACATGAGTCTAGATATGAATTCCTGGTGGAAGAGCTACGTCATCCCATATTTGACTCACCTGAAAACCATGTCATTTGCACCCTTGTCAATCATGAATCCTCTCGCTATGGTGCTATTTACTCATATCTCCATGATGGCATCATCCCCAACACATTTAACCAATCTAAAAGAAGAAACCTTGTCCATAATGCCTCTTGCCATTCCCTAATCTCTGGTGATTTGTATAGGAGGGGTCTAGATGGAACACTTCTTAGGTGCTTAGAAAAGGAGAAATCCGATCAAGCGCTAGCTGACATCCACAAGGGCATATGTGGGGGAAATTCTAATGGTCTTTCCATGGCTAGAAGGTTGCTTAGGGTGGGGTACTATTGGCCTATAATGTAGATAGATGCAGTAGCTTTTGCCAAGTCTTGTGAAAAATGTCAGAAACATGGACACCTGGTACATGCTCCAGGTAGGGAGCTAATTCCTTCTATATCTCACTAGCCATTTCAGCGGTGGGCCTTTGACCTTGTTGGGTAGATTCATCCCAACTCATCAAGTGGACATAAGTTCATTATCACTACTACTGACTACTTCACAAAATGGGTAGAGGCTGTTCCACTTTCTATTGCCTCAGGCAAGATAGTGTCTTTATTCATTTTAAACCATATCATCTATCGATATGGAGTGCCATCTGAGATCATCACTGACAATGGAGGTCAGTTCAAAAACAAGGACCTTACACAACTCTACCAAAGATTTAAGATAAAGCAACATTGGTCCTCCATTTACTTCCCACAAGGAAATGGTCAGGCAGAGGCTTCGAATAAAACCATTCTCAAGATTTTACATAGAACAGTTCATAAGAATGGTAGAGACTAGCACCTACAGATAAACCCGACCTTGTGGGCCTATAGAATGAGTATTCATACTCTAACTGGGGCTACTCCTTTTTCCCTCACATACGGCGTTGAAGCAGTGTTACCTTTAGAGGTTGAGATTCCGTCACTTAGAGTCTCTCTCAAAGGTCTAGTTACAGATGAAGATTATCGCGCCATGAGATTACAAGAATTGGAACTTCTGGATGAAAAGCGTAAAGCATCATTTGACCATATGCAGGTCTACCAAAAGTGGATGTCCAAGGTATTCAACAAAAAGGTCCACCCTAGAGAATTCCACGTAGGAGATCTTGTCCTGCGAGAGAATCCTAAGAACCAACAAAATAGAGAACAAAAGGGCAAATTCGAACCTAATTGGCTTGGACCCTACATTATCACAGCAGCTTTTGGTACAGGTGCCTATCTACTATCTACTGAAGAGGGGGAGCAGCTCCCTGAGCCTATTAATGTTTTACACCTGAAGAAGTTCTATCCTTGATGCCCATTCTATCTGGGGGCATCCTTCGTATATACCTTATTGATCCTGAAAAAATTTCAAAAAAATTCATATATGATGTTGAAAAAATTCTAAAAATTAGAAAATGTCTTGAAAAAATGATCATCTTAGTGAAAACCTAGCAATAGGCACTTTGATGTATCTCCAAAAAAATTATATATTCCAAAAATACAAAAAAAAAAAAAAATTAAAAAAAAAATTAAAAATAGAAAAAGTGCCTTGGTGAAAACCTGGAAACAGGCGCCTTGGTAGCAAAAAGTACAAAAAAATTATAAAAAGCCCTCAAAAAAATTCTTCCAAGTGGTGAAAACCTGGAAATAGGCGCTACTTGAGGCCTTCACACCCCTATTTCTTAGCATGCGTCCTCGACACTTAGCCTTTCTCCATCATGCTTTGTCCTTGTTGCCTTGGTTTGGAATTGGTCTTTGTCTTTGTCTTTGTCTAGGGGGCATCACTGTGTTAGCTTTGGTCTCTTGGATATGCTTGTCTTTAGGACACCTCACAAATGGTGTTTTTCAACACCAACCCAACTGTGTTTTTCAACACAACCCCTGACATCGAGTGTTTTTCAACACTTATCAGTTTGGTCTTATCCAGTTTGGTCATGTGATCTTACCTACTAGCAAACATTCGATCCTTATCCTTGAAACTTAGTATCAGTTTCCACACTTAAAATTTTTAAACGCAACACTTAATGCTTGAGATATGTCATGATTTTTACTTTGTGTGATGACTGTTACTGATTTTTGTTGAATGTCCTTGTCTAATAAGTCTCTCCATGATGCATCGCTAGAAGACTTGGGGCATGGGGCATGTTTTTATTTGCTTTCTGCTTGTGAGTGTTGTCTTGAACTTCTTCAGTGTCTCTTGTTGTCTCCTTGACACACTTAGGAGATTTAAGGCATCATCCTTGACTGTTTTTGCACAACCGTTCTCATGGTCATCCTGGCATTTATGCCTTGACGCGAGTGTGGTTTTGCTACATTAAATTGGGTAAGCTAACATTGCAGTCATCTTGAACTTTATGTCTTTGATGCTCATGTTAGAATCTTTCCACATTCCAATTTGATATAAATCACATTCATATCTTCATAGTTGCATTTTTGACTAGTGATGATTGTGTGATCGTTCGATGTCCGGTAATAATGGCCCAATGATGAAAATAAGTTCTCTTACATTCTCTAATGAATGATGAACACAAAAAACCTATGTTACCCATGCAAGTACACCTTTGCATTTTCATATAGCTTGCATTATTTAGACTTCATGTTAAATTTGCACTTTTAGGCTGCATTAAGAGTTTGAGAGGGTTTCCTTCATCTTTCTTGTGGACTTTCAGTCAACTGTGGTCACGATTTGATCTTCATTTCCTTATCTTCTTTCGTGATCTCAATCAAAATTTCCTATCTTAAACAGTTGATTGATTTTGATGCATCCTCTTTCTTGAGGCAAATTCTCTTTCTTCTCTCCATTCCTTTCCATTTCTTCCAAACTTCTATCTTCCATTCGCCTTCACCCCACTTCTTTTCTTCTTAATTCAACCTTGGGGCATAATCTTTCTTGGTAAGCTACCTTATTTCTATGATTCTTATATCTTTCATCTTACATCAAGAACCTTATCTTTAGTTCAATTTGATCAAATTTTTTAATTTACTGTTTCTTCTCTATCTCATTTCAATTTCGATCACGAGGGGGCAGTACCTACCAAACTTCAATCCTTGATTCAGCTTTATCAATTTATCAATTGCTTCTCTTGGGGCAACCTTGTTTGAGATTCTTATCTCCTATTTTGGACTTGATTCAGCTATGTCTTGTCCTTCAGCTTTAGCTTATGCTTGTCCTGATGTGTTCCCATACGTCGAACACACATCTGGGTTGTTTTGTGATCCCAAATCGATCTCACACTACAATTTCAATCTTTGACTGCATGTGATCCCGAGTCGACCTCACATTAGTCAAAGAGGGGCAAATGTATGCACCCTAAAATGGTCACCTAAACTTTGGGCCCCATTTATTCAATTATCAAAAATCAATCCCTGAATCAATGCTTTGCAACATATCCGAATTAAACTTCTTTGATCAAATCGTAACCATTTGAATTATTTCATTTCTTCCTGAGGTTTGAATATTTAATTAATTAAGAAAAATAAATCCCTTTTAAATAGATAAAATAATATTATTTATTTGAAATAAATATTTCTTAACTGAAATAAAGTTATTTAATTAAAATTCATTTTTAATTAAATGATTTTATTTCATTAATATTTATCTTTAAATTATATTATATTATTTTATTTAATTAGGAGAGATATTATTTTTTTAAATTAAATAAATAAAATATCTTCTCCAAAATATCTTTTGTGATGGAAAAGGAAACAAATCGATTATTAAAAAAATGAAATAAATGAAAATTCCATTTTCCTACAAACCTTCTAAAAATGATATTTGTTTCCTCTTTTCCATTTATCCCACATTGCTGTTGAATTCGCATTCAAATCCACATTTTGTTATAAAAGGAGCCCTCTTGCTCTCAGTTAAGGATCCGAATTTTTATATCATCCTTATGCTGCAAATTTTCATAGAGCTTTGAATTTCATTATTGTATATTTACATACTCATAGCATTTTAATTTGATTGATCTCATTGTTTTAGTTTAAATTTCATATAGATTAATCTCATATAGACTATTTTAGATTGCATATTTTAGTTTGATTTTCATATAGTTTAATCTCCATTTCAGTAATTTAGTTTATTACTTGCATTTGCAATCATATTAGATTAATTGTCATTTGCATGCATGAGCTAGGTTCAATGGAGATTAGCATGCTTGCTATTCATCCTTGAATCTCTCATTCTGGGGTGTACTTGCATGGGTTGACTAGGTCGATCTGAGGGCCTCAATATCAATCCCTGCGCATACTCGGATAGAGAGCTGTGAGTCGGTTTGTGAAAACTCATTATTGAGTCTCCTTGCATGCAAGGATTCACAGAAGTGTCACAATTTCTGTGATACATTTATGTGTAGCAAAAAATCATCCAAAAAAACTAGCACCAAGAATACTTTTTTCATGTGTGGAAAAAAATTATCATCTTCATGAATGGAGATATTCCTCAATCCCTCCTCTAATACACAACCCGAAAAAGCCATCATAGGCTTTTCTCCTCTAAGGGAAAAATTTGCCTACATTTTCCTTTGAAATGCCAAACCCTGCACACAACTTTACCAGACTTCCTACAAAACCAAATTGTTGTCTTGAGAATGCATAGAGAAAAGATGAAGACTTCATAAATGAAAAGAAGTAGAATGCTTGACATATGTAAAACGTCCCTTATACAAGCACCATAAAGTCTTACATAAATGCATAAATTGCCAAATCGATCTCCTAGACCTAGAGGCTATACCTGCTTCATTAATGCTCTGCACATTTCTTACAACTTCTCTACCTTTGGAAAAAGATACTAACTTGACATCATCCACCAAACCAACTACCAAATGTGAAAATTCTATTGCAGTTACTAATTATTAATCGACTATCTTATACACATTATTTAATTGTCAAAACATAATTCACAGTTAATATTAAATAATAACACAACTGCAAATTCACAAATAAAAATACAAATGAAAAATATGCAACACAACAAACACAATATTTTTGGACAAATTGTCCTTAAAAAAACCCTGAAGGGAAAACTAGTTCTACAGATGAGGAACTTATATTAAACTTCAGTGAATTAAGAGATAAAAAAACTGCTTGCCTCTTTCTGGCAGACCTCTGAAAATCTCCCAATTTCCCTTGCTGAGATCCCACAACTGCTATCCCCAACACTATCACTGTGCCCTTGCTATCAATGCAAGACTGTTTGTTAATGTAATACCCCAAAATTGGCACCTTGCAATTCTAATCAGTTTTGGCGTATTTAGTCCTATTTCTTCAAATTTCTACATCATCAAAGTCCTATTGTACTAGGCAATTCTGTCTCCTAATTGACTTTATTTGACTTGGTGTCAAATGCAGAAAACCTCAAATTTGCATTAATCAAATACTATATTTAATTCCTAAATATCGACCATTTATTGGCTAAATAAACCCTATGATTAATTAATTTAATTACAAAGTCCTAGTGCTTTTATTAAATTAATTCCACCCCCTTTAGCTAATACACATCAAAAGGAATTAAATAATTATTCAATTCTTTAAGTGAAATATCCTCCTTTGAATTTAATTATTCAAATATTTTGAAAAGCCACCCATGTGGCAATATTTCATTTAATTAATTAGATAATTCCTCCAATTTGTTTCACCTCCCACCAAGGAGATGAAGAGTCGACTGTTTCTTTGCAAGAAACTCTTCAGTCTCCACCCAGGCTCTTCTATATTAGAGACCTCTCTTTCCTCATTTGGGGAGGCAATTTTTGAGTATCGAATCACTGTCAAATTGTTGTCTCATCTTTTGCATTCTCAAAGCTTTCCATTTTGTACATTAGATTAATTTCGTTCTTAGATTATGATGCAATTTCAATTCTTAATTTAGTTTATTTTATCATGTTCTTAGCTTAATTCTCATTTCCTTTCAAGTTTATAGTTTAATTTGCACTATCATTCTTAGATTAGCTTCAATTTTGCATTCTCATGCTAGCTTAATTCATTTCAATCTCTCTCTGCATTTACATCCTCCATTTTAGAGTATGGTCTATGGTTGTTGGGATCTCAATTTTGAGAGTGATTCAAAACCCCGTCTAAATAGGAGGCAATAGTTCGATTCATGTGAGTGTGCGAATTTGACAATTCATGTTCATCTTCGAATATGATCATTGAGCAATGACTATGTTGAAGTCTATGGCTGAATTCAAGGTCCACGTTCAGTTGTAAACATTTTGGCACCCACTGTGGGGAAGAAAATTCATTTCTAGTCTCATTCTTTTCAAATTTTCTGTCAGCATTTAATACTCTATCTGTACGGCCATACAACTGTGTATGAAAATCTCACGCAAAGATTCCCACTATGCCACATGAAGTTGTGCCTTCATTAGCACTTTCTCATGTGAAAAAGCACCATCTCGCGTAGGTTCCTGCATTTGCTCGTAGAGAGCCAGGCATTTGCTCGCGTGAAACTTGCCATCGAAATTTCAAAATTTATAGTTTTTTGTACTGTTTTGTTGTTTTTTTTCCTGACATTGTTTTCTGCTATGATTTTGATATCTTTATTTTCTGCTTCAGCATAATAGTGGGCTGTAGGACGTTTGATGAAGACTATAAACTTACTGATAGTTTTCTTGCAGGACTGTTGTCAAAGGCATTTAAAAAACATTGTGCTTTTTTATTGCTTTATTCACATAGTATAATTAGGGCCTTATGAAGATTTCTTAAGGGTCTTGATAGCAAGATAGGGTAATAGGCTCTTCATTACATGGAAGTGATACCCATGGATGAATCCGAGACCCAAATTTTTCTAGCATGATAGATACCTGGGGAAGCAAGGAAAGGTAACGAATCTTTAGCACTTCCATTTGTTAGTGGATTATGTTCTTCTCTCTTTGAGAGAACCAGAAACCCAAAAGCTTGTGGATTGGTTGAAGAGGAGTTAGCTCGGTGATAGAAATGTCTTGTGTGTTTGGGTAAGGTGGAGAGGTAGAGAAGTATGCTCTTCTCTCTTTGAGAGAATAAAAAAATTTGACCCTTGGATCCAAGCCAAAGTTCGTGTCACCTTTAGAGGGCCTGCCAAAAGTTGAACCTCTGGGAATGACCCAAGTGAGTACACACCTATTGCCAGTGATTCCACCTCACTATAATAAAGTAGCTTTGTTGAGTCTAAAAACTCCAAAGCCATGTTAACTTCTTTCTCTTGATTATGACTATCATCTTGAGAAAGCTCTGTCTATTGTACTGAGCGGTGCCGCTCCTAGCCCTACTCGCGGGGGTGTATGAATTTTAGGTGTCAGTGTGGCTGCAAGGCCCCAACCCTATATCAGGGGAATTGAAGCTTAGTGTGAACAGAAGCCCACTAAACACTCTCTTAGTTAGTTACCTACCTGGATCACCTCCGAAAGGAGACATAATCTTTGCGCAGGGAGGGGGAAGAATCTCTCCCCTAGATTCTCACCATAGGCATGCACCTGGACATTTGAAGGTGGTATATGACACTGGCCCCTACTTCAAGGGTAACCTTTGAACATATATTATTGAGTCCTTGGAAACACCAAAAATACGGGCACCCTCTAGGGGGTGATAGGACTGTGTGAGGTGAACACATGCACATAAGTTGTGAGGCACAAATTTTGTCTTCTCTACCATTTTATTTGTAGGGATAATTGAGTGTTTGTTTTGAGTCTTAAACTGTCCAACATGATCAAACTTGTCAAAGACTCCCATGATTCTTCTGAGTTGCTTTGTCCTCGGTAGAACTATTTGTGACTATTGATTGCGTCACTATTGCTTGGTCCAAACTTTGTGCTTGTAAACGATTGGTTTTAACATCCAAACTGAGATTTGCTGATTCAAACTATCTTAAAACTATCCAAAAACTCAAAATCCTGCTAGAGAATAGTCCACACAGTGTCTCAAAATCTATTTTTTGTCTCAAAAATTTTGTCAATTTGTCAAACCCTAGTCTTTTCATGTGTGAGATTTTGGGAAACTATGCATTTCCTCACGTGAGATAGCACATCTTTGCACACATTCCAAAATTTCTTTGTGTGAGACAACTATTCTTCATGCGAGACTGTCCCTTGATTTTCAAAACAACAAGCTATTTCCCGTTACTAGTCAACTTTCTACCTAATCTGGTTTTTACCTGGGGTTTATTTTTTTATTCTCCTATTGTCTACTATCTGAAATTGGGTGCCTTGGGTCGAGAACCAAACGATTAATACTTAAACTCACATTGTCTCTTTGTTGTCTATCCTACCCTACTGTGCTTTTGTTCCTTGCAACGTGATAGTCATATCTTGGCTATTCTAGCCTTACTCTCAACGATTCATGCCGGGTGCATCTCACTTTTATCATCTTTTTTCTATCCCAGAGATAGAGTTATGAGCATAATCCTAAGTCCTCCCTTGTTACTTAATCTTTGTCTATGAATGTTATGACTAGAAGTGGCAACGTATTCCCCATACGTGGTACCAGACAAGGTAGAGGTAGATCTCGCAATCCAGGAAGAGGTCATTCTGAACCTATCACACAACCTGAGTGTCAAGAGGGATCTTCACATTGCTCCTCACTGAGAGTCTTAAGAGAGAGTATGCCTCAATCCTCATCTCCTATTAGTTGGCCTAGGGTCAAGTGAATGTTTCATGTAGACATTAGTTCAAATCAAAATCCAGTGTTCCAAGAACATTACAATTCATTTTTTCAAACACAACCTGACTTATTATTTCAAGAACAACATAACCCATTGTTCCAAGATTAGAAAAACTCCAAAAGGTCACTTTCTCAAACTAGCCCTATTGACACTATTGATCCTATTGACCCTTTCGATCCTATTGACCCTATTGATCCTATTGATCACATCAAATCTATTGCCATGAACTCTCGGTATACTACTACACACGTTCATACTAAGTCTATGTACTTTACACACTCACACACCAACAAGATGGGAGACTTGTTCCATTTCCTAGAGGGGGAGTACAAAAAAAGTCATGATCAATCTCGAAATGACCAACGTCATGATCAATCTCAAAATGACTGGCAACAATATCATTATCACTCTCAAAATGACCAGAATCAAGATCAAGCCCCAAGAATTTTTGAAATTCTTGGTAATGATGATGAGACGATAACCCAAAATGACATAGATGCTGCAAAAGCCAAAAAAAGTCTTCTCAGGATGATGGAAATCCTCCTTCTAGAGGAAAAGGAGAAATATTTTATATAACTGGCTAAACAAGGAGCCAAGTTACCCCTAGATTTCAAAGTAGAGACACTCGTGGTCAAAGAAGAGGAGACTGAGACCGCTAAACTGCAAAAGATGATTTAAGACATGCAAGACCAAATTAGCCAACTTGTGAAGGATAAGAATAAACTAGCACAACAGTTCACGATGGAAAGCATCTATCCTTTCCCCTTCGATAAGAGTCTTGAAATGCCACCTTTTCCCAAAGGTGTGGAACTCCCCAAGTACGACAAATATATGGGTACTATTGACCCCAGGATCACTTGCGAGAGTTTGGCGCTCTATCCATGGAGTTCATACATGATTAGATGTATCTCATGTGCCTCTTTCCTCATAGTTTGGGTGGGTCAGCTATGGAGTGGTTCTCTTGACTACCCACCGGTATCAAGTCTTTTGATGAAGTTGCTAATTTGTTCCTCCAGCATTATTTGCACAATATCTAGCATCCCGTCAATATTTGAGATCTTTGTAATCGAAAACAACAACAAGGGGAGCCTTTCTTGGCATTTCTCTAGATATGGAGACAACTCTGTACAAAATATCCTCACAAACTACTTGAGTTTGAAAAGCTTGATATCGTCTTAGATAATCTCATCCCTGATTTTGGATATCAAGTACAGTTGCAAGGTCCCCTAACTTTTGATAATATGATTAAACAAGCTGTGAGGATAGAAGCATTTATGGTCAAGAAAGGAGAGTTGACTTTGAACAAGGATAACAAACAAGTGTCTTCCTCCTTCAACAAAGAGAAAAGTAAGTTTGTCAACAAAAATAGAGATGTTGTAAATGATGGGTTGTTGATAATGTGACCCCAAAACCTTCAAAGTCTATTTTCAACCTTAGCTCTAGTTTACAGGCGGCCAAAGCCATTGAGAAGGCCGCGACAGATACTCACCAACCTTCAAGATTTTCCAGAAACAAACCTTGGGCCTCTCAACCCAAGCGTGAGTTTACTTCCTTGGGAGAACCCCTTGATGTGGTTTACAAGACTCTTGTGCAAAACTAGATACTCACTCCTTTGGAAAATTTACGTCTCTATGACCCACAACCGTGACCTGCTTGGTGGAATGAAACCACATACTGTGATTATCACCAAAACAAGGGTCATAAGACCTCTAGCTACATTTAGCTTAGACATAAGATCCAAGATTTTATCAACAATTGGGATATTGTTGTAAGCAGTCATAATAAAAAATTAGATCATCAGGCATTCAAAGACCCCTTTCCTTCTCACAAAAAGGGTGAATCTTCCAAGACCAAGAATGCAAACGCTAAGGTTAACTACACATACGCTACCAATGACAACACCATTAATATGGTTGTGTAATACCCCAAAAATGGGCTATATGTTCATTAACCTCCTACATCGACAAATCAAACAAAATCGACATCAAAGTCCTAATCTAAGGCACATCTAAACATCATCAAATCATAATTGATTATCTTAAATTCTACATCGGGGAATATTCCTAGTAATATTCCTAATCATCATAATTATCTTTAATTTTATAATTATTTGGCAATAAATCACATTTATCCTAAAATTTGATTAATTAAATATTTTGCATATTTAATTAATCAGATTTAATATTTGCCACTTAATTGTTTAATTAATTATATCTATTATTAATTGTATTATTTAATTTTGACAATAAATCAAAATTCCTATGAATAATTGATTAAATTCTTATTTAATTAATTAAAGCATGTTGTCATTATTTAATAATATAATTTTTAATAAAAGTTTGGTAAAATAGTTAATTAACCCATAAATTAATTATTTTATTTCAAAAAGCAGTTAAGTTGAGAATAAATCACTTTATTTATTTATTAAATCATAATTATCCATGTGCACATTCAAGGACCAGTTAAACTCAAAATTGGAAAATCAATGCAAGTTGTTAGCTTTTTGAAACTCAACATCTTTTCGAGTTTTAAAGTTGATCTAAACTTCTAATTCAAGTTGAACTGTGCTTTTGCATGATTTTTGTGACTTAATTATCTTTATTTAAAAATAACTCAAAAATCAAGTTGAGTTATTTGAGTGATTTATGGCTTTTTCTCATGCACCTCCAACGCCTTGGATTTCTATAAAAACAAGGCTCAGCTCTTCATAATTCATCTCATATTTTTGCACAATTACGCTGGAGAATTGGAGGCTGAGGAATCAACTTGCGAATTCAAAGCTTTGTGAGATCAATTTCAATTGCATAGTTTTTATATCTTAGCATAGAATTTCATAGTTTTCATATCATTGTTAGAATCTTCATTGTTAGATCATTTAGCATTCATTTCATATCAGTTTTCAATAGCATTCATAGCATATCAGTTTATCATTCTTATTGCATAGAAAATATCAAAAATATAGATTAATTGCATTCAATTTCATATCCATCTTTTGCATTCAAATCCTTCATTTAGGTGTCGTTTAGGTCACTGATCTCGATTACAATCTGAGAACATCAATCTCGCACCTACTAGAAGGCAGTAAATCGCTTGGTTAGATATATTTTAATTTTGCACGATTTTGATTATAGCTAACCTCTAATGTTTTAGTGAAGTTTTGTGTCTATAGATCAGGTACAATTTTCACACACACATTTCTGACGCCCACCATGGGGCAACCCACCTTTGCATGCTGGTTTTGATTTTTTTGGGAGCTAAAACCCCAAAGTTTCAAAGATTTACTTTTATCTCCCAAACGGCTTGGAGTTTTGGTTTGAAATGTTTTTTGCAGGTTGGTGACATATCAAAGAAGCTACAGTAAAAAATTTAGAATTTTCTGAGATGTTTTGAATTTTTAATAATTTTTTCTCAAAATTCTAGAAAAAATTAATATCTGACGCAAATCAGCATATTTTTTGGAAATTTTTATATTTTCAAAAATCTCTTTAAATTATATAGGGGGTCCATTCTTTTTGTTTTAAATTTGGACATGATATAATAGCTCAAATAGTCAATTTACAAAAACTGGTCTATTTTGATAAAACGGGTCTCTAGGGCACAAATGAAGAGATTTTTCAAAAATTTTTGCATTTTTGGAAAGCTCTCTATTTTTTAGTATGGGTCTCTATTCTGAATTTCTATTTTTGTGACCAAAATCATATCAAAAAAATTAGATCTTGTTGACTAGGTCAAATGCAGTGCAAAAAACTTAAAATTTTGTGATGGGTATGCACTTATTTTTCATATGATTCAATGCATGATATGAGTTGTCATTTGGATCAATTTCTAGTTATTATTTCTCCTAACAATTTATTTTTAGATCTAACCCTAGGGTTTTCATAAGTTGAATATACCTTGCATATCTTGTTTGCTTGTTGGCTTGTTGGAGAGTTCGTAGCTTGCTTGCATAGTAAAGGTCAACAAAAATTGCTAAAAATCAGGTAAAATCTACTAAGTGCATTGCAAGGATTGAAGGTATTAACATTTCAATTTGGACTTAAAATAAATCTCTTATGTGTCTGGCTTGTGTGCATCCTTTCATGCTTTTATCTATTTCTACACACTTGCATAATTGATACTAGGTTGTGACCCCTTAAGGATTCATTAAGTAGTCTTAGAATACTTGTGATTGATCTTGATTGCTATCTTGGGTTATTGGACTCGCTAATCTGCCGGCCCCTCATTTTCACCCCATGGTTGCAATCTCAGCGCCATAAAGGGGAGGGATCAACAGAACATAAGCGTTAAGTGTTCCACTTGGCAACCCTTTTGTGCTTTTAGGAACTCACTTGTTTTCTAAGTTGGGGACTCATTTTTAGCTTGTGTGAGGTGTTAAGTGTTCCACCTTGTGGACTCATCTCATATTCACTTTAAGCATTAAGTGTTCCTCTTTCTACTTTTTGGGTACTTTTGGTAGATTTGCTTTCAGGAATATATCTGTGCTCACATAGTAATTAGGCCCTATGAACACTATTCGTGATTCTTGAGAGATTGGATTCCTAGTGAAATCTTTCTTGATGACAGAATCCTTGTAGGTAGGGAGGATACTTAGTGCGTTTCACATTCAACTTGGTTAGTGTGTCTTCTCTTATTGATCGATACATTCTCTCCCAGGAGAGGTTGATAGATCACGTGGGGTTGACATCACGAGCTTTGGTGAATCGAAATTGGTTAGTGTGTCTTCTCTTATTGATTGATACATTCTCTCCCCAGAGAGGTTGATAGATATGTGGAGTTGGCATCATAGACCTTGGTGAAGCAAAACTTTGTCTTAGCGTGTCGGATTAATCTGCTTGCTTTGTTTGGGTTAAAAGTGAAAAGGTGTCAAAAACCTTGGATCTGGAGCCAAGTCCCCTTGTGGTATGCTATTGTGAGTCATCTTTAGAGAGGGTTAACCGTAGTGGACAATCCCTTCACAGGGAAAACTACGTTGATAGAACCTCAAGCGATAATAGCCATTTTCGCCATGGTAGTGACAACCGCTATATAAATGTCCTTGTGGAAGAAATCTCCACGGGTATGGTTCATTGTTGGGTTGTCAGATCTCCCTAGAAGCTCTTGAAGATTAAGTTCTCGGACTGTGTCAAAACCCTGGTGCACCAAGATTGGAGTTCACCCCTTTGAATCATAAAAGTTGCAGAGTCAAACCATTACTAAAAACCCTAGAGAGGCCAATTTTTCATTCTCAGGTATATGTGTGTTATTGCAAAACTTTTCAGAACATACACGATTAGTACTCTCAGGGATTAGCACAATTTGGTCACTTGATTGTTCATGCGTAAGGTTGCTTTTGCCCTTGTTCATTATTTTCAGACATGCTTGGAATCACTTGCTTGCTATTCTGCATGTTTTTTTATCTACTTGGCTATTAAAAATGATCAAATCTAGTATAACCTTCAAAATCTGGACAGTACAATTTGCAAACAATTCAAATCTGAAAACTCAAAATTTGTAAAATTTGAAGTAAAATTCTTTTCTGGAGTCAAAAGTCATCTCAGGAGGTCAGAAAGTCATACGAGTTTTGTCAACTATCGTTTCATTGCTACCCAACTATCGTATGAGTTTAGCAACTATCATTTCATAGACTACCCAGTGTCATAGGAGTCTGCAGAGTGTCGTTTGGAAAAATTTGAGAGAGTTGTTAGAAATTGTCAAATTGCAAGATATCCAATGTTTCCAGCCTAGTTCCAGAATCTGTCAAAAATATCATTGTGTCAGGAATAGAGCAGTAGCTATTGAGCATTCTACCATTTTTCGAGATTAATCTTTTGAATCTGATCTAGCCTTCTGTTCAATCAATTTGAGTCCTTTTTATCTCATGTCAAAACCTTGTCATAACTATCAATCTTCAATTAATCAATCTTCAAAAATAGACTAAGTGTTGAGAACTCATGTCCGCTATCTTTTGGGCGATCTATCCCATACATCTAGGGCACAGTTTCCTTCACCCACATCTCATCAGATCTTCAAAATTATCATAATCTTGACAAGGTTGCATCATCTGATTTTCTCAAATCAAATTGTTCTTCAGTTGTCTTCGTCCTTTTCTTCTGTTTCATTCAAAGTTAATGGTGGAGACCAGAGCTTCTTCACACAAGAAATCAGAAGAAATATCTCAGAACTTACTTTTGACCAATACCCCGGGTCCAACTCTTGAACAACTCATCAAGTCAGGTATTTACGAAGATGACGGTCTCGGTAACTTTCGATTGAAAACTGGTTACATACCTCCTTTATCAACTCACAGAGGTAATCAGCAAACTCCTCCTCAATCTGTTCTAGGGAGCCCAAAAACTCCTATCATGTCTTAAGTAGGGACAAACCACAATTCTCTAGGAGGAGGATCCCAGGGACACCATTCTCAACATAAGGCTAACCAAGAACCTACACCCTCTGAAATCCATCAATGTCAAAATGACGATGAATTCAAGAGAATGATGAGGCATTTCTTGAAAGTGGATAGAGAGGCATACTTTTTACAATTAGCCCAGGAAGGGGCTAAGCTTCCTCCCAACTTTAACATTGATGATATAATCACACATGAGGAAGAAAATCCACTCACAGCTATGACAAAATAGATGCATGCTATACAAGTCAAATTTAACAATCTTAAGAAGGAGAAGGAACCCAAGGAGTTCTCCATGGAGGCCCTATGTCCTTTCCCGTTCGAAAAAAACTTGTATATGCCACCATTCCCAAAAAGAGTGGAGATACCAAAGTATGACAAATATGATGGACACTCTGATCCTCAAGATCATGTCAGAGAGTTCTGTACGCAATCCATGGAATTCATGCATGAACTGACTTATCTAATGCATCTTTTTCCTAGATCCTTGGGAGGAGCATCCATTCAGTGGTTTTCAAGATTACCTTCTACGATCAAAACTTTTGAGGAATTGATTAAATTGTTTTATCAACAATATTCCTACAATATTCAACATCCGGTCACCATGATTGATATCTGTAACCTCAAGCAATATCTAGGGGAATCATTCCTAACTTTCCTCAAGAGGTGGAGAAAGAAGTTCTCTCTATATGCTAGACAAATTCCCGAAATGGAGAAACTTGAAATCTTTATCAATAACCTTGTTCCAGAGCTCAATTATCCATTACAAATGCAAGATCATGTATCTTTTGATAAAATGGTGGATAATGCAATCAAGATTGAGAAAGTACTTGTCAAGAAAGGAGAAATCACACTTCAAAAGGACAAGTCTAAATCTGGATCTAGCTCAAAAGATAAAAACAAGAGCTGGAATAGAAACAAAGGTATCGTCTCTGATGGTGTTGTTGATACTATCCGTACCCCATCAAAGGCACCGGCCTACAATCTCACCCTTGCCACCAAAGCCATTGAAGCTTCAGAGCAAAAATCTGCTGAACCATCTCCAAAGAAGCCATTCAAACGATGGGATAATAAATGAAAGTTTACTCCCCTGGGAGAATCTTTGGAATCTGCCCCGAGAACCCTGATAGCTAATAACATGATCTCTTTACCACCAATCTGAAAACCTGATCCGGATCCAAAACCATATTGGTGGAAAGATAATGAATTCTGTGCTTTCCATCGGACTAAAGGCCACAAAACTAATGGATGCTTCCACTTGAAGCATACCATTCAAGACTTGATAGATCAAGGGGACATCACAATCGATAATCCTACCAGCAATAATGATCACACAACATTTACAGAACCATTTCCACAACATGGCAAGGGAGTTTCCACTTCTCAGCCTAACATGGGGGCAAAAGTCAACTATGCCTACCCTGGAAACAATGCTGTCATCAATATGGTTGAACCATGTCTCTCTGAGAGCTGCAATGTCATCATGATTGTATGAAGAGATAGAAATCATTCCTCAGCTAATGCGGTTACTAGATCACAATCTCAGGCTCATCTGAAAGGACAAACACCAAGTTCATCTAATGTCCCTAAGATACCTTTCAATCTCACATCTGCTTCTAAACAGAAGGCTGCCTTGAAATCTTCCAATCCAAAGGATACAAGACCTACATCTTACAACATCGTCCAACAACTCCAGCATACCAATGCCAAAATCTCTATGTTTGAGTTACTTCGAATATCTCCAGCTCATAGAGATATCCTAGACAAAGCTTTGCTCAGCTCTAATGTTCCTGATGATCTAGATCTAGACAGGTTCCAGACTATGGTTGGTCATCTAATGTCTCCGCAATATATCTCCTTTTCAGAGGAAGATGACAACTCCCTAAGTCACCCACATAATCAGCCCTTGCACATAGAAGTCTTGATCCAGAACCGTCGAGTCAAACATGTGTTGATAGATGGGGGCACAGGCCTCAACATTTGTTCTTACAACTTAATCACACAGTTGGGATTCTCAGAGATGGCTATTGATCCTCGAAAGAAGATCACCATAAAAGCCTATGATGAACAAGAAAGAGCTTCTAAAGGCACCATTGTCTTACCTATCCGAGTGGGTCCAGTCATCAAAGATACCACATGTCAAGTGCTTGATCTACCATTGGCTTACAATATCCTTCTAGGGAGACCCTAGATACATGAAATGCAAGCTATTCCTTCTACGTACCATCAATGCTTGAAATTTCCCTATGAAGGAGTGGAGGTTACTATCCCAGTAGATTTGAGTACAACTTGCAATACATTGAAGGAAAGTGTCGATAAGCTTGTTCCCAATAACAGAGAATCTTCCATCAAGCAACAAAATGTGGCTTCCACATCTAAGATGGACGACATTGCTAAAGAGATCAATATCAAAGAAAATGGGATGGGAGAATACACTATAGAGCCAGTCTTGTCTCTGACATCTCTCCCAATCTCACCTAAGTCGTATGGACAATCCTTGAAGCAGTCTAAATCAGAACCTAAGGAACCTATGGAAGCATACAAAAGAAATTTTGTGGCGGAGAAAGTATCCAAACAAGAATTTGAAGAGGATGAAGCTGTGCTGGCATGGCTATATAAAGAGGATTCTGAATCTAAAATTGTTCAACCTAGTGAATCTATAGCACCTACAATCCCTTCTAATTCATATGGTCTGGGAAACAACTTGATAGCCAAGATGGGATATTCCGGTCAAGGACCTCTAGATATCAGAGGAAAGGGTCTTGTGACACCCATTCCACATGTTGGTAGAGCCAGCAAAGATACTGGTGGCTTAGGCTTTAAGAAGAAACCCTATCATCTCAAAGGTGGTTGTTCTCATGTCATAGAACAAATTGCACCAGGAGAACCCCTTCTCAAGAAAGAAGAGACAGAACCCTCAGATGATGATTCAGATAGTTCAGAACTCATCCCCTATGAAAAATTGCCTAAAGAGATCAAAGATCTTCTTGATGATAAAGATGATCCTATCAAAAGAATCAATGTAGTAGACACACAAGAACCTACTGTAGCACAAGAGATGGTTGCACCACAAGAACCAGCCAATCTCGAAGGCAATCAAACTGATCAAGAAGAAGGGGGTAGTTATTCTGACACTAATTCCCATGAATATGAATTCAAGTCAGAGATTGAGGGTAATCCTTCTTGGGGTATTCATCCTGATTTCACACATTTTCTAAGATTTCCTAGAGATCCTGAATCAGAAGCTGAGTCAAATGACTATGAATGTGGTGCCATTCCAGAAGAAGATGAGCTTATCACAGAGACATATATTGATGTTATTCACCAATATGTATCTCAACCCAACGTAGGTCTAGAGCGAAACAATGAACTTAATGTGTCTGATCCACCTCTGGCTGAAGAAGACTCCCATGATGATGTTGAGCCTATTCATGAATTGAACATTTTGAGCTGTAATATCACCTTTGAACTTGAGTGTCAGGTTAGGACCAATGATGACATATCCATGTTTGTGAACACCATATCCCAAGCCTTTCCCACTTTGACTATCCAACACCTTGATCTTATCGACCAAACTTCCACAACCCCAAGCCATGGTGTTTACACCTTTTCCAGTGACTATGCCCTTGCTTGTTACCTCAATGCAGTTGAGCCTATGAGGACTTCCATCAGCGAACCGAGCGTCAACATGACTGAGTCAGACATCAAATATCTTAGTCAAAAAAATAAAAATAAAAAGAAAAAGAGTTCTGAGGGTGAAAACCTCTTTATGGCAGTCTTAGATCCTACAAAAGTAAAAAGAAAAGACGTATCTGAAGGTGAAAACCTCTCTGAGGCACCTAAGGATGAGATATTTGATGTCCTTCCGAGCCATTTATAGGATAGATCTCCAATTCTGATTGAGCCCACTCAATGCATCAATTTGGGTACAACAGAGGAACCAAAATTGGTACATGTAGCACAATCTCTATCAGAAGAAGAGAAATAGAAATTCACTACATTCTTATCAGAAAAAAAGATCAATTTTGCATGGAAATATTTAGATATGCCAGGATTGGATCCCAATTTCATTATGCACCATCTATCCATTGCTCCTGGAGTAAAACCAATCAAGCAAAAATTGAGAAAGATGCATCCTCATGTTGCACTCTTAGTCAAAGCAGAACTAGAAAAAATCCTAAAAGCTGGATTCATCTGTGTCATAGACTATGCTGAGTGGATCTCTAACATTGTACCTATTTCAAAACTAGATGGTTCCATTAGAGTGTGCATATACTTTAGAGATGTGAATAGAGCATGCCCTAAGGATGATTTTCCACTACCTAACATTGATATGATAGTGGACATGACTGCGGGCTATGAAATGTATTCTTTAATGGATGGCTTTTCTGGGTACAACCAAATCAAAATTGCTCCAGAAGATCAAGAGAAAATAGCTTTCACATGTGCGTGGGGAACCTTCTGTTGGAATGTTATGCCATTCGGACTCAAAAATGCGGGAGCTACATACCAAAGAGAAATGACATCTATTTTTCATGATATGATGCATAGAACAATGGAGGATTATGTTGATGATACCTTAGCAAAATCAATGATCAGAACTGAACATCTAACTGACTTGAGCATGATCCTTGACAGAATGGAAAAATTTAGTCTCCGACTAAATCCTAAGAAGTGTGCTTTTGGTGTCACTTTTGGAAAGCTCTTAGGATACATAGTTTCAAAGAAAGGCATTGAAGTTGATCCGGCTAAAGTCAAGGCTATAATAGAGATGCAACCTCCCACAAATATCAGTCAAATGAGGATGTTGCAAGGCAGAGTTCAATCTATCAGAAGATTCATATCATAGCTAGCGGACATATCACAGCCTTTTACAAAAATATTACATAAAGGTGTGACCTTTGCATGGAATGAAGAATGCGAGAACAACTTTAACCATATCAAGAAGTATCTATCAAATCCGCCTATCTTGATGCCTCCTATTCATGGGAAGCCATTGATCTTGTATGTCTCTGCAACAGCCACATCACTGGGGGCATTGCTAGCACAACATGATGAAGACAAAAAGGAAAGAGCCATCTACTATATAGGTAGAACATTGGTGGCATATGAAAAGAACTATTCTATGATTGAGAAAGCTTGTCTCGCTATGATCTTTGCATCATAGAAACTGAGACACTACATGTTAGCTCATACTACTCATTTGGTAGCTAAAATTGATCCACTGAAATATCTCCTAAGCAAATCTGCCCTCATAGGTAGACTAGCTAAATGGGTCATGCTCTTGAGCGAATTTGACATTGAATATGTTGAAAGAAAAGCTATCAAAGGACAAGTCATTGCTGATCAATTAGCTGAAGCACCACTGTTTGATGATACACCCATGCAAATAGAATTTTCTGATTCCTCTATCATGCACCTCTCTTCTAGAGCATGACGGTTATTCTTTGATGGATCCTACACACAGAATGGATCTGGAGCAGGCATATTGTTCATCACTCCTCAAGGATACTCGATGCCCAAAGCATTTAGATTAAAGTTTCCTTGCACAAACAATATTGCTAAATATGAGGCACTTCTCAATGGTATGAAAATGGCAATACAGTGGAGAGTTACAAAGATGCACATCCATGGAGACTCACAATTGGTTATCCACCAAGTCAATGATGTGTACCAAACCAAAGATGAAAAGCTCATTCCTTACAAGAGAATGGTAGATGATTTAAAGAAATACTTCATCTCTATCACATTTGAGAAAATACCCAGAATGAAGAATAAGGCTGCTGATGCAATGGCGACACTATCTACTCTCTTACAGTAGCTCGAACATGAGCTACGCTACGAGTTCTTGGTGGAAGCCCTATCCTATCCTGCATATGACTCCCCTGAAACCCGCATGATCTGGACTGTTGTAGGTTATGACTCATCTCGCTACAAAAATCTATTCTCCTATCTCCATGACCAAATCATCCCTGAGTCCTTTAACCGTTTTGAGAAATGAAACCTTATCTGATCCGCATCCCAATATGTCATCATTGGTAATGATCTGTACAAATGAGGTCTAGATGGTACACTGCTTAGATGTTTAGAACGGGAAGAGTCTCAATGTGCATTAGAGGAAGTCCACGAGGGTATATGTGGGTCACACTCAAATGGTTTAATGTTAGCTCAAAAACTTATTAGGGCCGGGTACTATTGGGTTGAAATGGAGAAAGAGGCTATTAAATTTGCTAAAAACTATCAACAGTGTCAAGTACATGGCAACTTGATTCATGCTCCAGGGAGAGATCTAATTCCCTTTACTACACAATGGCCTTTTCAACAATGGGCATTTGATCTCATAGGCACTATCCATCCGCACTCTTCTAATGGACATACCCATATCATCAAAGCTACAGATTATTTTACAAAATGGGTAGAAGCAGTTCCTCTAACACAAGCAACGGGGAAACAGATCTCTATGTTCATCCTGAACTACATCATTTGCAGATATGGGATCCCTCATTCCATAGTCACAGACAATGGGGGACAATTCAAAAATAAGGACCTAGATGACTTATGTGCCAAATTCAAGATTACTCAACATTGGTCATCTATCTACTATCCTCAAGGGAATGGACAAGCTGAAGCTTCAAACAAAAATCTCTTGAAAATCTTGCACATAACAGTGAATAAAATAGGAAGAGACTGGCATCTCATGATCAATCCAGCTCTCTGGGCATACAGAACTAGTATCAGAACACCTACAGGGGCTACACCTTTCACTTTAGTTTATGGGTCTGAAGCGGTACTGCCTATTGAGGTTGAAATCCCATCACTCATAATCAGAATGCATGGACTTGTCACTGATGAAGACTACAGAGTGTCTAGGTTACAAGAACTTGAATTACTAGATGAACGCAGGCAAGTAGCGTATGATCATCTCAGAGTGTATCAGAAAAGAATGTCTAGAGGCTACAACAAGAAAGTCAGACATAGAGAATTTCAGGTTGGCGATCTAGTGTTGAGAGAAAATCCTAAAAATCAATCACATCGAGAACGCAAGGGGAAGTTCGAACCCAATTGGCTGGGTCCCTTTGTTATCACTGCTACTTTTAGCTCTGGTGCCTATCAACTCTCAATAACTGAAGGAGAAAAGCTCTAAGAACCAATCAACATTCTCCATCTGAAGAAATTCTACGCCTAAGGCATTCAGTCTATGGTTAAATATCCTGAAAAAATCCTAAAAATCGGAAAAAGTCCTAAAAAATGAACATCTTGGTGAAAACCTAGCAATAGGCACCTTGATGATTCACAAAAAAATTAAAAAATATCAAAAATTCAAAAAAATCAAAAAAATATCAAAAGTACAAAAAAAAATGAAAAATACAAAAAAAAAGAAAAAAAAAGAAAAAGTGCCTTGGTGAAAACCTGGAAACAGGCGCCTTGGTAGCAAAAATAGAATCTCTGCCAAGATGGTGAAAACCTGGCAAACGGGTTCCACTTGTTCCAAATGCTCCATCTATCAGCACAATCTTGGTCTTTCCCAGCTTTCAGTCTGCTTTAGTTTATACATATCTCCCGGTTTGTTTCTGCATTTTCAGTTTTCAATAAGTCGGTCTATACACCAACCAGCTCAAGCGTCTGTATCCTATCAATGTTTAACACTTGGGGGAAATCAATGTCATATCTTATAGTCTCCAATGTATCTTAGATGTGTCATATCCACTCAGAGTTCTTTGAAGCTTCATTTGAGTCAGTCAAGTCTGTCTTGTCTCCAGAAAGGATTTTGCATCTACAACAACGCAATCAAACATCAAAACTCAACTGAAAACAATCTATGCTTTTTACATGCTTTTATCTCCTTGTATGCTTACTGATTCACATTGAGATTTTTGCATATTGTGTCCCTTCGAGCTCTTCAATGATGTCCTTTATAGGATTTAGAGAGTGATGACTGGGGCATAATTTTTTTTTTTTTTTTCTGCTTGTATGTGAAATCTAACAGCTTTGGAAATTTTGGATTGAAATGGTGTCCGACTGTAAGAGCCTCTATCTCGAATTGGATGGCCATGCGTACCTCGGCCATTGATACTCAGAAAATTCAAGGAAGTTTGATCTAACTATTATCTTTTTGAAGTGAGTTCTTTCTCCTAATGTGAAATGTGATCTTGCCTAAGGATGTGAACGATAAAGGGTCACTACGGGCAATTCACATTGGATTTCGAATGATCTCTAAAACTATTTGATGTGTTTGCAACACAAGGCGTACTCAGGTCATCATGAAATTTATGTTTTGATGCTTGTACAAATTGCTATATCAAAATGGACATGATATTCAGGTCATCCTAGCGTTTGTGCCTTGGTGCTTATATCTAATCTGACATTCTGAAAACAAAATCAATATTCATATATCCATGGTTGTCTGACTAGTGGGTGTTGTATTGATTCTTGTGCATACAAATCAATATTCATATGTCTATGGTTTCATAGCTAGTGGGCATTGTATTGATTTATCTGGTTACCTAAAAGTTCAATGATGATAACAAAT
This sequence comes from Chamaecyparis obtusa, assembly GCA_027943335.1. Classification (NCBI taxonomy): domain Eukaryota; kingdom Viridiplantae; phylum Streptophyta; class Pinopsida; order Cupressales; family Cupressaceae; genus Chamaecyparis; species Chamaecyparis obtusa. The sequence goes on from BSBK01000646.1 coordinate 3,255,970, forward strand.
CGACACATGATCAGTGACTAGGTCCTAGGTCTTAGGTTGCATTTCATATTGCATGCTTCTTTGCATTTTTCATCTTTGCATGATCTCACAATGACTAAACAAACTTCAATGCTTAAACAATTCTCCACTTGTCTCTTCAAATCTAACAAGAGCTAAATCTCACACGAAGGTTCCTCCAACGAAATAGCAAGTAGAATCCTTTTTCAGGATCAAAATCAAAATCTGAGATCATTCATATTGTCAACTACTTGCATAATCAACCTTCAATCATAGTAGAAATCCAGTATTCAACTTAACTGATTAGCTTTCATCAAACTATCGAAATTTCAACTTGGTCAACCATGGTCAAACTCATGGTCAAACCTAGTCAAATTCGGTCTCCAGGACCTCCAAACGATGCAGAATGCATTCCCGGACGTGTTTAACCACTTCTCAAATCAATTAACATACTTCTAAACTATAACGCTGACTTTTCTTGTCAGATTTCAATTTTAATCCCGAAGGGGGCATGGTATTGCACATCATTCAAAGTCTGTCAATCAAATCTATCAATATCTTTCATCAGTAATCAAGACAAACAATCACGTCTAGTTACTGATTCATCAAAAAAAAAAAAGACCTCATCGCTCGGGGCAAATCTATCATCACTTGGGGCATATCAGATTCATCAAGATCCATATCAATTTGGTATTCTCCTAATCTTGTAATCTGTATAAGTTTTTGCAACCATCAGATCATAGTGTTCTTTCCTTGGTTCTTCGGCAACTAAAGGATTTGGATGTGATACTGCTAGTTCTGCTAAGACAATCAAGTCTAGAACCGGTCACTCACTTCTTATCAATCCTAAGGTTCAGAATCAGGCATTTTGACACTTTTTCGCAATCATCGGTTCATTGCTATTATAGTGAACATTATCTTTGGTCATTCAGGACCTCCTATCTCAATATCTTTCAATCGGTTTCTATCTTGAGATCGGTTTATCTTTTGAATCAGTTTCATATTTTTATCAAACACAGACTATCTTTGAACCACTGCGCTTCACATAGTAATTCAAAGAGGGGCAAAATGTAATACCCCAAAAATGGGCTATATGTTCATTAACCTCCTACATCGACAAATCGAACAAAATCGACATCAAAGTCCTAATCTAAGGCACTTCTAAACATCATCAAATCATAATTGATTATCTTAAATTCTACATCGGGGAATATTCCTAGTAATATTCCTAATCATCATAATTATCTTTAATTTTATAATTATTTGGCAATAAATCACATTTATCCTAAAATTTGATTAATTAAATATTTTGCATATTTAATTAATTAGATTTAATATTTGCCACTTAATTGTTTAATTAATTATATCTATTATTAATTGTATTATTTAATTTTGACAATAAATCAAAATTCCTATGAATAATTGATTAAATTCTTATTTAATTAATTAAAGCATGTTGTCATTATTTAATAATATAATTTTTAATAAAAATTTGGTAAAATAGTTAATTAACCCATAAATTAATTATTTTATTTCAAAAAGCAGTTAAGTTGAGAATAAATCACTTTATTTATTTATTAAATCATAATTATCCATGTGCACATTCAAGGACCAGTTAAACCCAAAATTGGAAAATCAATGCAAGTTGTTAGCTTTTTGAAACTCAACATCTTTTCAAGTTTTAAAGTTGATCTAAACTTCTAATTCAAGCTGAACTGTGCTTTTGCATGATTTTTGTGACTTAATTATCTTTATTTAAAAATAACTCAAAAATCAAGTTGAGTTATTTGAGTGATTTATGACTTTTTCTCATGCACCTCCAAAGCCTTGGATTTCTATAAAAACAAGGCTCAGCTCTTCATAATTCATCTCATATTTTTGCACAATTACGTTGGAGAATTAGAGGCTGAGGAATCAACTTGCGAATTCAAAGCTTTCTGAGATTAATTTCAATTGCATAGTTTTTATATCTTAGCATAGAATTTCATAGTTTTCATATCATTGTTAGAATCTTCATTGTTAGATCATTTAGCATTCATTTCATATCAGTTTTCAATAGCATTCATAGCATATCAGTTTATCATTCTTATTGCATAGAAAATATAAAAAATATAGATTAATTGCATTCAATTTCATATCCATCTTTTGCATTCAAATCCTTCATTTAGGTGTCGTCTAGGTCACTGATCTCGATTACAATCTGAGAACATCAATCTCGCACCTACTAGAAGGCAGTAAATTGCTTGGTTAGATAGATTTCAATTTTGCACGATTTTGATTATAGCTAACCTCTAATGTTTTACTGAAGTGTTGTGTCTACAGATCAGGTACAATTTTCACACACACAGGTTGAACTTGTTGAGGTCAAATATTATGATGTGATCACTATCAAGGGGAGCGAGGATGCTCCTAAGCCTAAGACTCCATTTGTCTTGTGAGGCCCTGTGCCTCATTCTTCCAAACCAAAATCATCTCAGGATTGTGTGAATGTTGTTACCTGGTCTCGTGCGAAGATCACCATAAAGGGTCCCGACCCTTCTACATCCACACCAAAACAACATGCAGATAAAGCTGCTAGTGGCCCTGCTAACAAGAACTTGAAATCAGTCCCCACACCTAGTACTACTAATTACAACATTCTAGACTAGTTGCAACATACCAACACTCATATCACTATCTTTGAGCTGTTGAAGATATCGCCTGCTCATAGGAAGATTCTTGATAAAGCCCTCACCGAGGAAAATGTCCCAAAATATTTGGATCTTGATCAGTTTCAATCCATGGTGGGTCACCTAACCTCACCGCATTATTTTTCTTTCTCTGAAGAAGATGATCATTCGCTGAGCCATCCGCACAATGCCCCTTTGCATATTGAAGTCATGATAGGCCCAAAGTGCATCTGCCGCATCCTCATTGACAATGGTGCTAGCCTTAATATTTTCTCTGCTAAGCTGCTCACCCAATTAGGCTATGATGAAGATTGTATAGATGCCTGCAAGAAAATTACCATTAAGGTATATGATGAAGAGGAACGAAAATCCAAAGGTCTGGTTGTGCTACCCATCCAAGTTGGACCTGTAGAGAGGGATGTTATTTGTCAAGTTCTAGATATTCCTCTTGCATATAATATATTGTTAGGTAGACCATGGATCCATGAAATGTAGGTAGTTCCATCCACATATCACCAATGTATCAAGTTTCCATTCCACAGAGAAGAAGTGACAGTACCTGCCAATGCAAACTATTCTTGCAATATGTTCACATAGTCTGCAGATAGTCTTGTCCCAACTAATAGGGAGTCTACTAAATTCTATGATGCCAAACTCAAAGAAATGGAATAGACTCTAAAGCTCAAAGACATAGGCATGGGAGGGTATCAGATAGAACCTATGTTATCATTAGCAGCTTTTCCTCCATCTTTGTGTTCCTATGGGAGACCCTTTGAGAGCAATAAACCCTTTGCCAATTCTCCTCAAATAGTCTATGATGGTGCCTTTGTATGGGCCACAATGCCACTATAAGATGAGGATGAGGAAAGATCTATTACAACTTGTCTTTACAAAGATAAAAACACAACTAAAAAAATCACTCCTGCTCGTGATATAGAACATGAACCAAATAGTGAAGGTTTCAAGCTCATGAATCACTTCAGTTATAAAGGGAGTAGCCCTATAGGGGTGAATGATAATGGATTACTTGAACCAATTGATGCCATAGGTCATCAAACCAAGGACACCACAGGTCTAGGCTTCATGAAAATCCCATTTCATTTAGGGATTAACAAGTTTATACCAGAACCAAAACCCGAATTCCAACCAGAACTTGAAAACACTGCCATAGTTGCAAATCCAAGAGACAAATCTGATGAGGATATCTTTCCCTATCCTATTCCTCCATATTTTGCTACATTCCTTGTAGAACTAGATGATTTTGTACCATGTGTTAGTATGATAGAAACTGACAATGATTCTGATGAAATCGCCTTGGGTACTCCACTGACATATGAGCGGTTGATAGAAATCCAAACTAATGATCCTAATTATGCAGGTGAGTTGTACATGCATGCCACCATCCTTTCAAGAGCAGTTCAAGAAAGAAAAAAACCATCAAAATACTACAAGAGATGAAAATGAGTCAGATGGTACAACAAGTGTTGATGGAATTCCTAGATCAAGCATCATTGATTCACATGAATATGAGTTTGATTCTCTATCTGATGCAACTTTTGATAAAGATATAGATGTTGTTCATATGTATGAAAATATTCTCAAAGTAGGTGAAGGGTCTAGTGTTAGGATGACCGAGTGTGATTCCACTAATGCTAACATTCCCTCTACTTCTGCTGTGAGGACTCGAGAGGAATCAAACACACCTTTGGATGAGATTGCTTTAGGTCTCAACTTACTTGTCTGCACTTTCGATGACTATAATGTGAACGCACTTGAACCTGCCACTTCACTTTCACTCCAAAATCCCGAGCTCATCGACTGGAACTCTCCCTCTCCATCTAGTGAAGTCCTTATGTTCTAGAATGACTATACTCTTTCCTATTATCTCAATGCTGTCGAACCTGTAATATTCTCCACCAATGAAGATAGTATCAACATGACTGAAGCTGATATCAAGTATCTCAATCAAAAAATTAAAAGAAAAAAGAATAGGTTCTCTAATGGTGAAAACCACATTGTGGAAGTGTCATAGCCAAAAAAAGTAAAAATAAAAGACGTATCCGAGGGTGAAAACCTCTCTGAGGCACCCAAGGATGAGATACTTGATACACTTTCCAATCATTTTCAAGAGAGATCATTAGTGCTGATTGAGCCAAACCAACTAGTAAACTTGGGCATGGAAGCTGCACCTCAGATTATTCATTTGGCATAGTCACTATCTACAAAAGAGAAAGAAGAGTTCACCAATTTCTTTGAAAGCAAGAAAATCAATTTGGCATGGACTTACTTTGATATGCCTAGATTGGATCCTAATCTAATCATGCATCATCTGTCTATTGCACCAGGCATTAAGCTTGTCAAACAAAAGCTTCGTAAAATGCATCCACACGTGGCACTCTTAGTCAAGGCATAGTTAGAAACACTTCTCAAAGCTGGTTTTGTCAGAGCCATTGACTACGCAGAATGGATTTCCCAATATTGTTCCAGTTACTAAGCATGATAAATCCATTTGAGTTTGCATAGAATTTTAGGACCTGAATAAAGCATGTCCCAAAGATGACTTTCCATTACCCAATATTGACATGATTGTGGATATGATGGTAGGCTATGAAATGTATTCTCTAATGGACAATTTCTCTAGTTACAATTAGATAAAGATCACGCCAGAAGACCAAGAAGTTAGAATAACTAAGAGAGGGGTGAATCAGTTATCCAATGTCCTAAAACAAAATGTATAATCCAAAACAAATTCTTCAACTTCTGCTACTTGGTAAACATAAAATACTTTCACTGTTTGTGTTTTTACTGATTGTCAGTCTAAAACTTATAATAGTTACCGATCAAATCTAACATGTAATATGCAAAGTATGATAACAAAAAAATATCACAATCAACACATAACACAAGAGATTTAATGTGGAAACCCTATGAAGAGAAAAACCACTTGGGACTAGCAACCCAAAATTGTTCACTCTTCTAAAGTGAGGTCGGTGAAGACCCAACCTTGTTAAAGATTACAAACACACTGTTAGGTGTGACCTTGTTAGAGGATTTTAGACCAGAAGTTATTGTCCAACCAACAGTCACTCTGGGGTTGACAAGATAACAATGTTCACTCTATGAATGAAACATCAAAAGACTTTCATAGTCCACTCGGTTAAGAGATTTGACTGTGTACAATGGTTAAATATGTAACAATAGATGATCTACCTTGAAACAACATCAATTGCAATTTACAGATCAATGTTCAGCTCATTCAAATCTTTCTGATCAATATACCACTTCAGATTCAATACTATATCAACTTACTATCCATCGATAATTACTCTTTGTAGCTTAGTAATTGTTCTGCAGCTCAGTTCTCATTAACTAGTATGATAAAAATGCATGAAAACTTGTTCATGCAATAATTCTATAGTATCTTCTTCTTCCGACTCTTTTCAATAATGAAATCAATGTCTCTTATATAGATGAGTAAATCATTTTCTTTTCCTCCATCAGATTTTGCCACTTAATCATATTTATTGATTTTGCTACTTTAGGCTTCTTCAGCTGATGTGTCAGTAACACATTTCAATCTGCTCCATTAGATCCTTCTTGATTTATGTTAGCCGTCAATCTTCATAACAAACCTTATCTGTTACCTTGATTTCATACACTTTACAGCTCATCACTTTATCGACTAAACTGATCATTTAATTCCTTTCTGTTCTACTTGGTTAACAAAGAAATGCATCGGTGAACACAAGCTCAGTTAACACTATGCTCGATATACACTACATTCCGTCGGTGTATACTGAAATGCTTTATTTACTGAACACTGCTTTGTGTCTTTCAATTCTATTCTTCATCATAGATGAATGCAACATAATAAAGTCAATTTCATCAAGTCATAGACTCATCAACAAGTTACTCAGTGTATTCCTTATCCTCATCTGATATATACATCTTCCTCATGTAGATATTTTTGATCTTCATCTCTTTCTCCTTTCTTCAAATGTGTCGGTATAGTAACTTACAAGATAAGTACTGTCAAGCTAGTTAACATCAATGACAACATAATACTGATTTAATCATCTTGCATATCTAATCAGCAACTCCTTAGTAATCTTGAATTATAGATTCTCCATTCAGTGTTCTAAATCAGTTTTAGTTCATCAAAGACTACCTTCACATGAGCTTGGGGAACTTTCTGTTGGAATGTCATGCCCTTTGGACTTAAAAATGCTGGAGCTACATATCAAAGGGTTGTCATGACTATCTTTCATGACATGATGCACAAAACAATGGAAGATTATGTAGATGAAACTTTGGCTAAGAGTATGCAATGGAAAACACATCTTATAGATCTATGTGCTATTCTAGATCGAATGGAACAATTTAGTCTAAGTCTCAACCCAAAAAAGTGTGCATTTGGTGTCACTTCTGGAAAGCTATTGGGTTATATCATATCTGCTAAAGGCCTAGAGGTAGATCCTAAGAAAGTTCAAGCTATCATGGAAATGCCTCCACCAAAGAACATCAGTCAGATGAGAGGACTTTAGGGAAGACTACAATCCATTTGGTGCTTCATTGCATAACTAGCCGATAAGTCGCAATCATTCACCAAGACTCTGCATAAAGGGGTGACTTATGAATGGAACAAGGAATGTGACAAAGGGCTCACTCAGATCAAATAATACCTTGAAAATCCACCAATCTTGATGCTTCCTATTCATGGGAAGCCACTCATCCTCTATATCTCAACTACAGACACATCTCTGGGTGCCATGTTGGCTCAAGAAGACCAAAATAACAAAGAAAGAGCCACTTATTACATCAGCAGAACTCTGGTCTCTTATGAGATGAACTATTTAGTCATTGAAAAAGCTTGTCTAGCAGTGGTGTTTGCTTCATAGAAATTATGATAGTATATGCTTGCTCAAACTACAAGACTCATTGCTAAGATTGATCGATTAAAGTACTTACTCAGCAAAGCTACCCTCAAAGGTAGACTGGAAAAATGGGTCATGATACTCAGTGAGTTTGACGTTGAGTATGTAGAGAGAAAGGCTATCAAAGGACAAGTGATTACAGATCAGTTAGCAGAAGATCCTCTCAAGGATCATCAACCATTGAACATTGAATTTCCAAATGAGTATATAATGCTTCTCACACATCAAACATGGAGCATGTTCTTCGATGGATCTTTCACCCAGCAGGGGTCAGGTGCCAGAATATTATTCATTACCCCATAGAGATATTCTTTACCTAAAGCTTACAAAATGTTGTTTCCTTGCACAAACAACATTGCTGAGTATGAAGCTTTAATCAATGGCACAAAGATAGCCATCGAATGGCACATGGATGAACTTAAGGTCTTTGGAGACTCAAAATTGGTCATCAATTAGGTTAATGACATCTATCAAACAAAGGATGAAAAGTTGGTGCCTTATAAACGGATGGTCTATGATCTGAGAAAATACTTTACACATGTCACTTTCCAGCAAGTTCCAACAGCAGATAACAAAGTAGCTGATGCCATGGCCACTCTTGCCTCTATGTTACAGATGCTAGAAATGACTTTACACATGAATTCCTAGTGGAGACATTACACTACCCAGCCTACAATACCCCCGAGTCTAGGATGATCTGTTCAGTCATTGGACATGATTCATCCTGCTACCATCATATCTACTCCTACCTCTGGGACCAGATTATTATAGACACCTACACCCAAAATGAAAAATGTAACCTTATCCATAGTGCTTCACACTATGTCATTGTAGTTAATGACTTGTATAGGCGAGGTCTAGATGATACCCTCCTTAGGTGTTTAGATCCTGATGAGTCCAAACATGCGTTAGCTGAGGTGCATGAAGGCATCTATGGTTCTCATTTGAGTGGCCTGATATTAGCTCGTAAACTTATTAGAGCTGGTTACTATTGGCCGGATATGGAAAAAGAATCTATACAATATGCCAAATCTTGCAAATAGTGTCAGCTCCATGGAAATATGATTCACGCTCCTGCTAAGGAGCTCATTCCCTTCATCAGTTTCTAGCCATTTCAACAATGGGCCTTTGATTTGGTGGGTCAGATTCATCCATCTTCCTCTAGAGGCCACAAGTTCATTATCACTGCTATAGATTATTTTACTAAATGGGTTGAGGCAGTTTCTCTGACTATAGCTGATGGCAAGTCTGTAGCTAGGTTTATACTGAATTACATCATCTATAGATATGGTGTACCCTCCTCAATAATCACTGACAATAGGGGGCAATTCAAGAACAAGGATATGAAGGAATTATGCACTAAGTTCAAAATCATTCAGCACTGGTCTTCTATCTATTATCCCCAGGGTAATGGATAGGAAGAAGCATCCAACAAGATGATTCTCAAGATCCTACACCGCATAGTTCACAAATCTGGTAGAGATTGGCACCTCCAAATTAATCCAGCTTTATGGGCCTATAGAAAAAGCATTCAAACACCAACAAGAGCCATGCCCTTTGCCTTAGTTTATGACATAGATGCTATGTTGCCTATTGAGGTCAAGATTCCTACATTGCGAGTCTCTCTGAGGGGCCTCATTACTGATGAAGATATTAGAATGTCTCAGCTACAAGAGCTAGAGTTACTGGATGAATGTCGGCAAGTGGCATTCGATCATCTCAGAGCATACCAGAAGAGGATGTCTAAAAGCTACAATAAGAAGGTCAGACCAAGGAAATTCCAATTAGGTGCTCTCGTCCTAAGAGAGAACCCCAAGAATCAACAACAGGGGATCTAGAAGGGAAAGTTTGAACCAAATTGGCTTGGTCTATACATTATCACTGTAACATTTGGGTCTGGTGCTTATCAAATCTCTACTAATGAAGGAGAACAACTCAAAGAGCCGATCAACACTCTGCACCTAAAGCGGTTCTACAAATGAGACATTTTTTTGTGTGCTCTTATACATATTCTATTATGAAAAAATCCTCAAAATTGCAAAATGTCCTAAAAAAATGATCATCTTAGTGAAAACCTGGTAAACAGGTTCTTTGATGTATCTATTATCTTGGTGAAAACTTGGTAAACAAGCGCCTTGATAATACAAAAAAAAATTCAAAATTCAAAAAATATAAAAAAAAAGAAAAAATACAAAAATACAAAAAGAAAAATAAAAATTCAAAAAATACAAAAAAAAATAAAAATTCAAAAAAGTACAAAAAAAATTGCAAAAAGAAAAAATGTGCCATTGATGAAAACCTGGCAAACAGGCGTCATGGTAGCAAAAATAGAATCTTTGCCAAGATGGTGAAAACCTGGTAAACAGGCACCTCTTGTTCCCCAAAGCTATCCCCTTTTCAACACCGCTTGGCTCTGTACAACTATTCTTCGCTTTCCTGCTTTAGTTTTCTTTCTCGCTTTTCTACTTTCCTGCCTTAGTTGCTAGCTCATGCATTCACTCTCAGTTGTTTTTGAGATTATGCTCGACTCTACATGGATTGAAACTGGTCACACTTGGGGGCACCTTCCTGGTCTAGGGGGCATTGTCCTATTTCTTTCAAAGGATTTCCCTTGCATCAGTCACTAGTGGTTCTCACTATGTCTACCTACTAATGCCTAGCTATTATTGAGATTTCTCTCCTTGAGGATCACTCATGTATTAGTCAACAGTGGTTCTTACTATGTCCGCCTGCTGATACCTAGCTATCACTTTGATCTCTCTTCTTGAGGATCCATCATACATCAGTCACCAGTGGTTCTCACCGCGTCTGCCTACTGATGTTTTGTTAGCACTCCAATTTCTCCTTGAAACTGTCTCTCGTGCCAGTCATTAGTGATTCTCACTGTGTTCGACTACTATTGCCATCCTGTTGAGACTTCTCATGTTATATACTTCTGATCTGACATCAATCTATTGAAATTGAAATTGAAAACTAGATTTGTAACTCTTTGAGACATGCTGAGCTTTCATTTTGTGTGCTTGTTCTTTCACTTTATCATTCCTCCTCGATCAACTCAAAGACGTCTATCTTGATTGAGAGAAGTGAAGAATGGGAGCATGATCTTTTCTTTTCTTTCTATTTTCTAGTTTAGTTCCAATGATCCAACTGATTCATATAAGAGGGGTGTCCACTATGAGAGCCTCCATCTTGTGTTGGATGGTCATGTGTACCTTGACTCCTTTTATATGGAAACTTTGGCGAGGTTGGTTCTTCTCCTTGTTTGTTTGAGTGACTTCTTTATGCTACAAGTGGAATTGCAAACACTCATCCTGTGAAGTGAACGTAAGGGTCACTGTGAGCACCTTTGATATGCTTATCATTCACTTAGCAAAAGGAGGAATTCTCGCGTGTCTGGTGTGTTTGTATGCAAGAAACATTTAGGTCATTCTAGCAATTGTGCTTTGATGCTTATGTTAACTTGCAAAATCAAAAGGAATAGGAGTTTAGGTCATTCTGGCTTCTTGTGCCTTAATGCTTACACCCCATTCCGACAAATCTAAGACTAATGTCATATTCATATTCTCATGATTGCAATGTCAGTGAGGGTTGTATGGCATCCTATGATCATCTGATACTAAAAACTCTGTGATGATAACCTAATGGGTCCAACAACCAAGTCCTAGGGATTGCATCTAGCTTAGGCTTGCATTTTCATTCTAGGCTTGCATTGAGACAATATTCTGATGCTCACTTCATTACACTCTTCTGGATTTATTCATCAAGGGTTCTCATCTTTCATCCTGGGTTCATCTTGGCTACACAAGTGTCTAATCCTCGCTCTTGATCTTCAAACAATCTTTTGGTTAGTACTCATTGTATATTGCAACATCCTGCAAGAGATGATTAGTACCATATACATTTCTTTTCCATTTCATTCACAACTACATTATCATAAACTCATTTACATACATTTACATTTGCATATCCATATACATGTGCATCCATAATAAATATAAATCAAATTAGACATTGCATACATATACATCATATAAAGCATGTGCACATTCATTTGCATATTCATAAAGAAACCATGTACATCTCATATCTAATCTACTCATTCATCATATAGGAAATATCTCATAAAGCATAAACATCCAAAGCAATATGTAACATGTACAATGATATCAAAAGATGAGCTCATATATATATATATATCGATCAATGGAATGTCAGTGTACACAAACAATGGTGCTACTAGAGCACAAACTATAAAAAATGGGCTACAATGTATCATCATGTATCTCCTAAACTAGCTCTGACCATCACCACCCGGAGGAGGTAGAGGGGGTGGCACATCCTACTATGGTGGTCCCTGTGGAGGTTGTCCCTATGGAGGTGGTCCTTGTGGAACTACCCGTGCCCCAACATACTTTGAAAATGATGGAACCTACTCTGCTAAGTCTAGAACTACACCGACATATGCTGCATAATAATATGCTGCCTGTGCAGCCTCATATCGGGTCTCTATTTGAGCCCTAGCCAATGCCTCCTGCAGCCCTCTGATCTCTCAATATCTCTCTACTACTCGGGTCTCCTACATGATGACCTATGTATGAAAATCATCTCTCTCTCTACACCTGTTAGACTCTATCTTAGCTCTTTTGTAGAGCCTCATGTAACTATGCAACCTGACCTCTGGGAGGTGGACCCTATGTGGTCTGATCCTGCATATCTGTGTCCTCGACCTATGTATCCTTTTTAGGAGATTTTTTCTACTATGAGGAATCACCCATCCTCTACCTAATAGATCTCTGCTAGCCTCCACTACTCCCTGCACTAGAATCTATGCCCATCTGTCTTGGCAGAATAGCCATCTGCCTAGTCCTTGGTCTAAGTACCCGCTACTGCCGAGCCACCTATTGAGTAGCCTACTACTATGCTGGCTGCTACTACTATGGTGGAGGTTGCACCACCTAATGTTCCCTTTGACCCATGCCAATAGGATCTGTGAATCTTGGATATGGGTGTGCCAATATGTGATCCCTATATGCGGGTGTCATCCTTGCATTGGTCACACCTGCTAGATAATCCCACTGAGCTGGTGGTACTCATGCCTCGATCATGCAGTGTCCCTGATCCAACCTCGACTGCTAGCCCTTCTTTGCCTCATTGACAAAGTGGGCATATATATAATACTCCTGGGAGACGCCCTGTGGCCTCCCAAACTGCCTCAAGACCCGTGAAAGAGGGAATCTCTCAATAATGCTAATAGTGCACCCGATCAGAGGACATGAGAAAAACATATGTAGAAGCTCATGTCGGGCATCATCCCGTACCTCTATCACTACCCATGGCCACCAAACCACTACTATCATGTCATCAATCTGTGCTCACCACTGCTCGATCTTACCCAGCACTGGTTGGGTCATCAGTCCCGCATACATGTAGATATAAGGTTCTAATGGCTACCTAGTATTGTGAAAAACTAGCCTGCATATGGGGAGATGGTCCCAGGACCATATCTGTAGTACAAAAAATCCTACGGCCATGGTCCAAGAACCCTGATACATGATCTCGTGCATCTCATGATACATATGGGCTAGCATACACTCACCCCATCTGAACCTCATAGCTGGCCTATCTAGCATCCACTGTAGCATGCGCCCCCAACCACACTCTAGCCCGAGCTATCCCTAATCTGACATCATATAGCAACCCAGAAATGCTGCTAGAATAATGACTAATCTATGCCTTGCTCCATATCGATAGACCAACTCATCCCAAGAGATAGCCCTACCCATCACCAGCTTGTCCTGGAAGATCACCCATAGCACCAAAGTGCCTGCTCTTGGCTACACATCATACTCCACATGTGCACCATGGAATGGTATCCTAAGAATCTTGTAAATTTCCTCTGGGGTGACGGTCATCTCCCCCATAGGCAAGTGGAAAGTGTTCATCTTTGAGTGGAAATGCTCAACCAGTGCACGTAATAGACCATGATTTACCTGAATGTCAGGTATATCACGCAAGTAAGATAAGCCTAATCCGTTAAGGTGTGCCCCCTCTGCATCATCTAGCCACTGCACCAGCTCCCCTATGACTGGATGGTGGGATCAAAACATGATGTTTGGGAAGTCAACCTGCAATGCAAGTGACAACACTTGATCAGTATCTCAATCATGATGGTTTTCATGCAAGACATCAAGTGAAAGTACGCACCTATCCTAAACTTCCTATCAGACACTCTACTTGGCTGAACTTATGCAATTTTGATGCAATTTGGATAAACACTCAAAAAATTTGCAACAGTTTTTCACATGAGGATGTAGGATCCTCACGCGAGGTTTCACAGCCGTGCGAGACTTTATCTCAGTTCGCGCGAGAAATCCTCACTGAGGGAGGCTTCTCGCACGACATCGACAACCACCTCACGTGAGCTCATGGAGGTGCCCTGCACGAGGAAGCCCTCTTAGGGTCTTTCCTCACATGAGACATGCTTGAGGCCCATGCAAGGAAATCATTCCCTCGCATGAACTTTGGCGGGGCAAGCCTAAAAAAGCCCTAAAACTAGCCTAAATCTCTAAAAAGTGATAAAAATTGAAATGCAAGCTGGGTTTTTGACTACTTATAGGTGTGTCATACTCCAATGACCAGCTATGATGTCAATAGCACTCGAATCGATGTGATCAGAATGACACACTCTTCATTTCACTCTGAGCTCTCAAATTCACTAAAGACAAAAGTGAATAATGAATTGAAAATGACCCCTCCGGGCCTTATATAGGTTTTTGACTTGATTTTGAAAAGTGCTCCATTTTGCACAAAAACTTCACCCTTAGCTAAATTGACCACTCTGAATCCATTTTCGGGATCAAAATTAAAATATGACATCTCTAGACAGCTCAAAATCACATTTTAAATTTCTAGGATCAAGATGATCGGATGCTTGTGTAGTTAACCTTTTGGTGACATTTTCTTGCCGGAATCTTATCTCATGATTTTATTGGCTCCATCTTTTTCATCAAAAGTCAACTCTAGTCAAATCTAGCCAACCATGGTCAAACTTGGTTAGCAAGACCTTCAAATCACTTCGGATCACTTCCAGATCTTCTCAATCTTCTGTAATCTGTTCCTCTGGATCTTCAATTTTGTCTCTATCTGCAATCTTTTGCTGTCAATCATCTTTCTGACATGTCATTTTTTGATTTCTCTCCCAAGGGGGTAGGATGATTGCATCATTGAATCTTATCAAATCAATTCTTGAATCAGTTTGATCTGAATCAAAAGTCCTCATCACTCAGGGCATCTCATCACTAGGCGCATCTTTGGGCCTCACATCTTGTCATCTTGTCATCTATCTTTTAGGTATATGAGCAATCTAACTTGGATCCTCAAGGATCAAGCTTCTTTTTGGAGATGGTTCTTGAAATCTCATTGGGTATTGGGGCAATCTAACCCTAATTCTTGAAAGTCAAGTTTCATTCTAGAGATGGCCCTCGAAAGCTCTTTTTGACCATTATCTAGGCAATCTAACCTAGGTCTTAGAGGACTAAGCTTCATTCTAGAGATAGTCCTAAATCTACATCAGTTATCATTTAATCAATGGGTATTGGGGCAATCTAACCCTAACTCCTAAATATTGAGCCTCATTCTGGGGATAGTCTTATCTTAAGTGGTAATCCGACTGATGTCTTCGCAATCTAACTTAGGCTTCAGAGAATCAAGCTTCGTTCTGGAGATGGTTCTGCAACTCGATCTGATCGGTGTCTTGGTGATCTAACCTCGACTTTCGAGGGTTAAGCTCTGCTCTGGAGATGATCCTGAAAACCTCATCAATTGTCACATCAGACTTTTCTTTGAATCAACGCACTGCTCGCACATCAATTCAAAGAGGGGAAAAATGTAATACCCCAAAATTGGCACCTTGCAATTCTAATCAATTTTGGCGCATTTAGTCCTATTTCTTCAAATTTATACATCATCAAAGTCCTATTGTACTAGTCAATTCTGTCTCCTAATTGACTTTATTTGACTTGGTGTCAAATGCAGAAAACCTCAAATTTGCGTTAATCAAATACTATATTTAATTCTTAAATATTGACCATTTATTAGGTAAATAAACCCTATGATTAATTAATTTAATTACAAAGTCCTAGTGCTTTTATTAAATTAATTTCACCCCCTTTAGCTAATACACATCAGAAGGAATTAAATAATTATTCAATTCTTTAAGTGAAATATCCTCCTTTGAATTTAATTATTCAAATAATTCGAAAAGCCACCCATGTGGCAATATTTCATTTAATTAATTAGATAATTCCTCCAATTTGTTTCACCTCCCACCAAGGAGATGAAGATTTGACTGCTTCTTTGCAAGAAACTCTTCAATCTCCACCCGGGCTCTTCAGTCTCCACCCAGGCTCTTCTATATTAGAGACCTCTCTTTCCTCATTTGGGGAGGCAATTTTTGAGTATCGAATCGCTGTCAAATTGTTGTCTCATCTTTTGCATTCTCAAAGCTTTCCATTTTTCACATTAGATTAATTTCATTCTTAGATTATGATGCAATTTCAATTCTTAATTTAGTTTGTTTTATCATGTTCTTAGCTTAATTCTCATTTCCTTTCAAGTTTGTAGTTTAATTTGCGCTATCATTCTTAGATTAGCTTCAATTTTGCATTCTCATGCTAGCTTAATTCATTTCAATATCTCTCTAGCATTTAAATCCCCCATTTTAGAGTCCGGTCTATGGTTTTTGGGTTCTCAATTCTGAGAGTGATTCAAAACCCTGTCTAAATAGGAGACAACAGGTCAATTCATGTGAGTGTGTGAATTGGACAATTCATGTTCATCTTCGAATATGATCATTGAGAAATGACTATGTTGATGTCTATGGCTGAATTCTAGGTCCATGTTCAGTTGTAAATAGTTAACACTGCAAAGTCATTTGCTAACACTACAAATGTTTCTCAAAACTTATTTTCTCCAAATTCCCAATGACCCCCTATTATACTACTCTTGTTGAAAAATCAACAATCGAGATTTATTCTCAATAAATGGATGAGATAAATAACAACTTAACAACCAATAAAAAATTAGTTGCTACATGTCCCTAGAGGAATCAATTAGTTCATAAATAATTGTCCTCACACTAACCAAAGTTACCAGAAAAATAATTAAATACTAAATTTTGGAAAAGGGACAAACAACTGTCCAAGCTACCCAACTAACACCAAATTTGAAAAGCCGTAAGCTTCCAAGTTCCCTTCTTGCTTCACATGTGAAATTTTAAGATTTTTGACCATTATCAACATGTGGAATCACTTTCAACATCTTATCTATTTTTGAATTATATGCCTTACCTTTTATTATTGCATTTTTTATCATCTGTGAATTACCTTCAAGATGTAACTTGGGAGTTGACAACTGCTTAGCCAATTTCACAGCTAGAAGGGCTACTTGTTCTTCTACAATATTATTGCTGTCTATTTCAAGATTTTGCATGGTCTCAGCCAAGGTGTTCCCCATCAAATCCTTCACCACACAACCTACCCCAAAGGCTCCGGATTACCCTTACAATCCTCATCAAATTTAAACTTTATCCACCCTTCTTTTGGAGGAAGCCAAACCTTTGGGTTGTAATTAACCTTAGAAATATTAACCTTGATTTTCCCTTTAGCAGGCCTAAATTCAATAAAGGAGAAACTAATATGTATTTTTTTGTCATCAAGACTATAACTTGTTTAGATAAGTTCACTTGGGACACTGTTGAGCTGATCACTTCCGAGATTACATTTTCAATTCTGCTACATAATCTACCCAAATCTTCATCTTTATTTTGAAGAATACATCTATTTCTCTCTTTCCAAATCCCCAAATAAATAAAGAAGGAATATATAATTATAACTTCCTCAACACAAAGGCTCAACATTCCCTAGAAAATTCACAATACAATAAAATATGGTTTTTAGATTCCCCATTGTTGTTGCATGTAAACCACATCTAAAGGGGCTATTGAAACCTATTTTTCTGAGTATATCCCCTATAAGAATCCTACCTTTCAAAGCAACCCAAGCAAATGGTCTTTCTTTGGGTAGACTCTATCTACTCTAGCCGAGATGTGAGGGCCATCTAACTTCTTCTATCTCATCGACCACCAAATTGTAACCAATCTTCATAGTGTACTGAACACTTTGTTCTCCACCACACTAATTCATCTATCATCTCAGAGAGAAGAATACAACATGAATAAAAGATGTTCCTAAGTTTGTCTTCAAGAGCCCATGGGAGAAACAACTCCTTAGGACCACTTACCTATTTTTGTACCATAACTTGTTCACTACTTTTCTACCCCAGATCATCTCTTAGATCCTTTTCAGCTCTAGATTATTTTGATCTAGAGCTAAGAATTGGAGCCCCTCTTAGGAATTATCCTTTAAGGAAGCAATTTAACCTTCTCCAACCCTCATAGAGAGATGCTCAATAATCACCGATCTACAAGATAACATGAAATTCCACATGGCAGACCCAATTGGGGGGTTTCCAATGGTGAACATTCTCTCCCTATATGTATAGTCTATATATTTGGCTTGCAATATTTTAACCCGACTCTGATTGGGATCTAAAAACATTTTCTAAATGAGTTTGGCACACATGGCTTCATTTATAAGTTTCCACTTCCTTATACAAACACTCCTAGCCTTCTTCATCTTGCAAACTTTCTCCCAAGAAAATAAGGGAATATTCTCAATTTCATGATTTCCACTCCAAAAAGCCTTTCCCTTTCATTGTTCAACAAAGTGAATATTTTTTTCTATAATTCTTAAAAAGGACATGGAGTAGATTGGAATCACTAAAATCACTAATTTTAGCATTAGAATTTGACCTACTAAGGACAACCATTTTCCTTTCCATACTTCCAATCTACCAACACAATTTTCCACTAGTTTTCTCCATAAGCCAACTCTGTTAGCTCCAACAAAGAGTGGAATGCCCAAAAATTTCCCATGAAACTTCCTTGTCTTGACCTTCAAAATACTTGAAATCTCTCTTTTCTTCTCAAGGGAAGTATTGAAGAATTTCTTTTCTAATTTCTACCAATTAATTTTCTTCCCCGACACCATAATTTTTTATTATATCTAAGGTAAATCTAATTACATGAGTCTCTCTTAGAGAGGATTTCCTCATGAGAAGAGTATCATCCACAAATTGTAGATGAGAAATATGATCAGCACCCCTGTCTATGCGAATCCCCTTCCACCTTCTCTCTCTCCAAACTTTAGAGATAAGTATTCCCAAAACCTCTACCATGATAATAAAAACAAAAGGGGAAAGAGGGTTCCCCCTGTCTCAAGCCTCTGATGAAAGAAAAATAACCTTGAGTACTACTATTGAACAATATAGATATCATTAGAGAACAAGTGCAACTTTTGACCCATAATACCCACTTCAAATCAAAACTATTTTTTTTCAAAACCTTTAAGAGAAATGTATGATCTACTTGATCATAAGCTTTCTTGATGTTTAATTTCACCAACATTCTATCAGTTTTAGCCAATTTAGTGGAAATAATTTATTTATGATAAATAATTATTCCTTTTTCTATGGATATTCCTAGAAAAAACCTACTTTTTTCCTATGATATGATATCCTTCAACATAAATTTTAGTCTATTCACCATGATTTTGACCACTATCTTCTATAGAATATTGCACAAGGAAATAGGTTGAAAATATTCAAAAGATCGTGTCATGTCCTTCTTTGGAATGAGTGAAATTAATGTATTGTTTAGTTATTTGGAGATATAGGAGTTGGATCTTGATTCCTCAACAACTTCCTAGATTTCCACACCCACAACCTCCCAAAAATGTTGAGAGAAGGAAGAAGGCAAATTGTCATGGTCCGAGGCCTTGTCTCTTGGCATGGAGAAAAGGAATTTCTCTACCTCTTCCAACCAAATTGGCCTAAGAATGAATATATTATGTTGAGTAGAAATAAGGTTTGAGATGATCTCTAAGATCTTAGGAGTTGTGTTACCTATCCCCTATCCCCCCCAAAGCCAAATTTTCTTTAACAAACTTGATCGCCTCTTGACTAATCTTTTCTCTATTGGACAATACACTACCCAAACTACCTTTTGTCTCAAAGGTTCTTTTAAGGGTCCTCCTAACCTTAACTAATCTATGATTTTTTTTTGTATTCTTTTCCCCTTATTTAAGCCAACATTCCTGAGACCTGTGATGCCAAAAAATCTTCTCTCGAGCCAAAACTTTTGATAGTTAGGAGTGAAGGGATTTTTCCTTAGTGAATTATTTTTTTGACCCATTGATGGTTATGTGATCATTCAAAAGTTCCATCTCCTTCTTGTAATCACCTAAAATTGGTCTAGTAGAACTTGAGCCCCCTTTTCGATCAAATTGCCTCAAATAAAATCCTAAATCTCAAAGGCATATTTACTAGACATAGTTGTGCAAAGTAACCTTGAAAATATCCTTTGCATAATTAAATCAAAAAATTAAAAATCTTATATCAAGCTTATACTATGGTCTAATTTATAAAGCTTTCATATTTATTTAATTGCTACAACATTACTTTTAATAAAAAGTTCCTACTTTTATTAAAAGAACACACTCACATGTGTGCAGCCACTTAATCTAATCTTGATTAATTAGAAATTAAAAGGTATTTGTGCTTTCAAAAATTCTATTTTTTCTTATCTTACCTAACATATACTTTTGCCTCTTAATCCTCACCACTCATTTCTACCTAACTTTGCATCTCCTTTTGCCTCTTTATCTCAACCACCCATTCTTTTTCCTCTTAATCTCCACCCTTCATTCTTGAGGCAATTCCTTACTCAAGGGTCCTAACTTATAATCTTAAAATCTTGATCATTTCATTCTCTTGCATTCTTAGAATAATCTTGCTAATTTGAATTCTTAGCTCTTAGTTTCTCTCATTTCCTAGCTTAATCTTGCATTGTTAATCTAGTTTCTTTTCTTGCATTGCTTCATAGAATAACTCTTACATCCTCATTCTAGATTACTAGTTTTTTTCATACATTCTTAGCTTAATCTCTCATTCTAGCATGTTAATCTTACATCTTAGCTTCATTCTCACACCTTGAATCTTCCATTTTGGAGTAGTCAAGTCACTAATCCTCTATGCCAATTTGATGAGCATCATGATAAGGATTAAACTCGCTTCAAATAGGAAGCTATGAGCCACTTCTTGATATTTCCTCTTCCATGGATTCTCTCAAGTGTAATGGTTCATAGAAGTGTGTCACCCTTCTGATCACACATTATTTTGATAATATAGCAAATCTTTTCATCAATGAAATCTCCTAATTTGCAAATCTAGCAATTGAACCAAATTTTAAATCGATCAAGTCAATGAGGACTAAAACATCATTGCTCAGGGCATCTCAGCTTCATCACTTCATATCAAGTTGGGGTTCTCCACATCTCCTTTCTGAAAGAGTGTTCTCATCGCTTCATATCAGTTCACTCGGACATGCATATTTTTGATCACTTTGGGCATATCAGGTTCATCAAGACCCATATCAATATGGTATTGTCTCTCAAATGATTATCTATCTCAATCTCTTTGGATAGATATTTAGTCTCATCACTTCATATTGGGCTGGATACTCTCCTTTTGCTTATTAGTCTTCATTCAATCAGGTTTAGAGTCTAATTTCTATCAGCTATCCTTGACATCATCATTCTTTGACTTAATATGTTCTCAGATCGCTCACACATTATTCGAAGAGGGGTAAATATAATCACCTAAAATTGGTCTAGTAGAACTTGAGCCCTCTTTTTTATCAAATTACCTCAAATAAAATCCTAAATCTCAAAGGCATATTTAATAGACATAATTGTGCAAAGTAACCCTAAAAATCCCCTTTTCATAATTAAATAAAAAAATTAAAAACTTATATCAAGCTTATACTATGGTCTAATTTTTAGAGCTTGCATATTTATTTAATTGCTAAAATATTACTTTTAATATAAAGTTCGTACACTTTTATTAAAAGAACACATTCACATGTGTGCACCCACTTAATCTTGATTAACTTGAAATTAAAAGGGATTTGTCCTTTCAAAAATGCTATTTTGTCTTATCTTACCTAACATCTATTTTTGCCTCTTAATCCTCACCACTCATTTCTACCTAACTTTGCATCTCCTTTTGCCTCTTCATCTCAACCACCCATTCTTTTTCCTCTTAATCTCCACCCTTCATTCTTGAGACAATTCCTTTAAAATGAAGCTCTTTCCTTGCTCAAAGGTTCTAATCTTAGAGCCTTGAAATCTTGATCATTTCATTATCTTTCATTCTTAGAATAATCTTGCTAATTTGAATGCTTAGCTCTTAGTTTCTCTCATTTCCTAGCTTAGCTTCATTTCTAGCTTAATCTTGCATTGTTAATCTAATTTCTTTTCTTGCATTGCTTCATAGAATAACTCCTGCATCCTCATTCTACATTACAAGTTTCTTGCATACATTCTTAGTTTAATCTCTCATTCTAGCATGTTAATCTTGCATCTTAGCTTCATTCTTGCACCTTGAATCTTCCATTTGGGAGTAGTCAAGTCACTAATCCTCTATGAAAATTTGATGAACATCATGAGAAGGATTAAACTCACTTCAACTAGGAAGCTATGAGCCACTTCTTGAGATTTCCTCTTCCATGTATTTTCTCAAGTGTAATGGTTCATAGAAGTATGTCACCCTTTTGATTACACACTTCTCAACTTTTATCTTTTCATCGAAGATATTTTTAAATTGTTCTTGATTCCACTATTTGAGTTTTCCTTTCACAAATTAAAGTTTTTTTATTGGCTTTAAAGCCTTACTGCCTTCCACCCTAGGAGCTTCTAGCCACCAATGAGGAATTAGATCCTTGATATTTAGCTCACTCAACCACATTTTATCAAACTTTAAAGCACACCTAATGGGAGAAAAATCATTCTGCATAATTAGAGAGATTGGAAAATGACTAGAACCTAATAAGAAGATAGTTGAAGCCTCGTAAACCACAAGATTTGCATCCCAATTTCCCACAAGAGGAATCTATCTAATTTTTTTGCTATACTTGTAGGGAAAAACCTCCTATTTGTCCACGCGAAGGACTTTTTAAAAAAAATCACCTCAAATGGGCTATTATCAACAATGAAATTCTAAAAATATAATTGAAGCACATTTACTCCCCAAAAACCCCCAACATTTTTGTAGGATTTGTATTCGTATTAAAGTGCCCCACTAAAAAAAATTAAAAAAAATGATTTCTTGATATTTGAAAGATTGAATCACTTATGAAAGTTGATTCCACAAAAGCCTCTACTAATCCAACCCTATAGGACCATAAATATTTACAAATATAAAGATTATATTATAGGTCAATGACCTTATCTTGATAAGTTTCCAGTACTTATTATGATAAATCTTCATTGCAACTACTGATTGAGACCTTCAATAGAATCCTAGACCACCCAAGGCACCTTTTGCATCTACAAAAAGGGCATTCTAACCTTAATTTTTCCGCACTAAAAAATAATTTTCTTCATTACCAAGTTTTTTCTCTTGAAGCAAAACCATATTACGTGTCTGATCAATACATCTCTTGATCAAATGCCTTTTGTTAAGGGAATTGCATCCCTTGACATTCCAAGATAGGGTTTTCATGGCATCCTAGGAAGGAGACCACCCTTCTTGGATCTCAATTTTATCTGGGAAATGATATTGCTAGCTTTTTCCAAAATGAATCTTTTTTATTTTCTACCTCTTATCTTCTTCTCTCCCACCTTAAATTTCCTATTAGTGAATTTCTTTTGGAAAATGGTCATTTTTGCAAATATCTCCTCATTTGTCAGATTAAGAAAATCATCATTGTTTGAAAGAACTCTTTATGACCTGTAGAGAAACTAACTACCAGAATGTGAAACTCTTTAACATCAAACATCGTGAGGCCAACAAGTATAAGAGGCAAGTGAGGTGAGAAAATATGTCTTCATTTCCCAAAAGAACCTACTAGGGATCTACCATGTTTCTATATCAAAAAGTGGATTTTCTTAGAGTAAACCTTTGTAGTCACCTCTAGGATAGCTTTTGGATTAACCAGGATATGGTTCTTGTTAGAGTAATAAAGTGTTTTCTTATTAATTAAATCATATTTTATTTAATTACTAAGTCATTTATTATCTCTTTTTGCTTAAGCTAAACTTTAGGCATATAATAATTAATTGATTTATTAATTATTATCACACAACCTAGGTTTGTTCACCCTTATAGGGTTTTGATCTCCTTTTATAAGAATTTTTAATGTCCCCTTTCTAATTTTATATCATATTTAAAGCCTCTTATCAGATTTTTAAATCAAACAATCCACACTTCAAAAAATTATGCAATTTCTCAATAATACCCACATCGGGTATGCTTGAAATAATGCCAAAAACTTCACAACTTCACATATTATTGATAACTTCTGGAAATAGACATTTTATTGAAATTTTTCCAGCATAACAGCCTACAAAATGGCACTTCTAGATCTGTAAAGAGTTTGCACAACAGCTCCAAAATGGAGTTCAACTACAATGCTCACCGGGCTCCAAAAACAACACAAAATAGCTTGAAAACACCATAAAACACTAACAATCTATCAAAGAAGTAGAATCATGACCCAAGACAAATATTCAGCTCTATTTTAATAGAAAAATGGCTGCTATACAGAAACAACCCAAACTGATATGAAAAACTCAACTAGAGACACTAAAATCTTACAAAAAACACACCTGAAGACTAACAAATTTGCACTGTTCAGCAAAAGGGAAAAATCCACATGAGCTTGCACATAGAATGTACTAAAAATCCAATCCTTAGCCTTCCTAGAAACCTATAAAATCCCATCTTTGGGTATCCTTTTTCACAGGTTTGGCAGCCTCTGAAGAACAACAAAGCAATGAGCAAAAATCAAGTTCAAGAATGAGCCCGAAATGCCTCCAAACCCCTTTAAAAGAGAGCATAACCCTAACTCATGAACACGAGGGGTGAATAAGACATTTTAATAATATTTAAAATTTATTAATCCATTTATTTCCAAATATTAGCCCCATTTACCGAAACTTTACTTTTTGACCTTGCCGGCCTTAGAAAAAAATATTAAATTTAATTATTTTTGAAAAGGGGACATGACAAGTCCTCCCTCCCAATTATTTCTTGTCCTAAAGAAATGAAGGTTGGGATGCTCAAGAATATGTGTTCCTTCCCAAGTTGCATCCTCCAATGGTAATCCTTTCCATTTGACCAAATGCTCCGTGATGCTCCTATTTCTCAATCTTTTTTCTCTTGTATCCAAAACCTTTTCTGGTATTAAGACTAATTTCCCTTCATCATCAAGAGGTGGTAAATCTATAGATACTATGATTTTATAGCCTATAACCTTCTTTAGGCAAGAGACATGGAAAACATTATGTATTTTTTTGTTTGGTGGGAGCTCTAGTTCATAAGCTACCTCTCATATCCTCCTGATGATCTTATAAGGCCCATAGAACCTTGGCTTGAGCTTCTCTGCCCCACTCCTCTTCAAGGTGATTTCTTATATGGATACAACCTAAAAAATACTAAGCCTCCTACCTCAAAAGATCATCCAGTCCTTTTCTTATCAGCATACAACTTCTATTGGTTTTGTGCATGGTGTAGATTATCCTTGAGGGACCTTAATATGTCTTGGCTTTGCTTAATGAAATCATTTGCTGTAGGTACTCTGCTATCTAAAAGTAATAGATCAACAAAGGAAAGGGCATCATAACCATAGAGAGAATGAAAAGGAGGCATACCAATAGACATGTGATGAGATGTATTGTAACAATAATCCCCTAGGTGCAACCATTTCACCCAAGCATGTTGTTGATTTGAAACATAGTTCTTCAAATATCCCTCTATCCATTTATTAAATATATTTGTTTTTCCATATGTTTTAGGGTGATATCTAGTACTAGGAGTGAGTTTAGTTCTTTCCAAATGAAAGAGCTCCTTCCAAAAAGAGCTAAGGAATCTAGTGTCTCTATCACTGACAATGTTTCTAGGCAAGCCATGTAACCTGAAAATTTCCTTGAAGAATGATTTTGCCACTTGTGATGCCTTGAAATCAGATGCGAAGGAAAAAAAATGTGCATACTTAGTCAGTCTATCTACCACCACATATATGAAATCCTTACCTTGAACCTTGGGCAACCCAGTGATGAAGTCCATGGAAATACTTTCCCATTTTTGTTCAGGAATAGGAAGTGGCTGCAACAAACCTCTAGGACAAATTTGCTCACTCTTGTTTTGTTGGCATACCATGCATTCCTTAATGTGTTTAAGGACATCCTCCTTCATACCCTTCCATGCAAAGTGCTCTTGAAGTTTCTTGTATGTCTTGAAGTATCCTTGATGATTAGTCAAAGGTGCATCATGGAAGACCCTCAATATCCTTTCCTTGATCTTTGATCATGGCACTAAGAACATCCCATTCTTGTAATAAATCAGCTCATCAAAAACCTTGTACCTATTATCATCCACCAAATTATCCAAAACCTTGGTGCCAAAGGAATCTTTAGCATATTCTAAAATTATGGAGACTTTCCAATCAACAGAGATAGATGTTAAGGAACACAAGGTGGGCTTCCTTGAGAGAGCATCAACAACCACATTATTATTTTCTTTTACATATTCAATATCAAAATCATAAGCTTGAAATTTGCTTACCCATTTTTGTTGACAATCATTCAAATCCATTTGGTTCAAGAATAACTTGAGGCTATTATGGTCTGTCTTTACAATGAATCTCCCACATACCAAATATTGTCTAAATTTATAAAGTGCATGCATGATTGTCAACATTTCCTTATCATAGATGGAATAACCTTTCTCTGATTGATTTAATTTTGTACTCTCCAATGCTATTGGATGTCCCCTTTGAGTTAGGACATCCCATATACCTTCTCTAGAAGCATCACATTCAACAACAAAAGGTAAAGAAAAATCTGGAATTGCAAGCACAGGTCATGAACTCATTACCTCCTTAAGCTTATCAAATGTTTTTTGTGCCTCTTCTGTCCAAATAAAGGCTTGTTTCTTTGTCAAATTAGTCAAGGGGGTAGAAAGATAAGAAAATACTTAGGCAAACCTCCTATGGTAGCTACACAACATAAAGAAACCTCTCAACTATGTAAGATTAGTAGGTGGAGGCCAACCCAAAATTGCCTGATTTTTTTGTTGATCAACCTGTACTCCTTTAGAACTTATAATATGTCCCAAATATAGTATCTCAGTCAAACCAAACTCACATTTAGATAACTTATCATAGAAGGATTTCTACTCCAAGATTCCCAAAAAAGTGTCTATGTGCTCTAGATGCTCTTTCCATGTTTTACTGTAAATCAAGATATAATCAAAGAACACTAAAACAAATTTTTGAAGATGCTTGTTGAATACCTTATTCATACAAGATTGGAATTTTTCTAGTGCATTAGTGAGGTTGAATGGCATAACAAGAAATTCAAAGTTCCCATAGTGACATCTTAAAGTAGTATTTTCCACATCTTCCTTCCTCATGCGAATTTGATGGTAACCTGATCTTAAGTCAATTTTTGAAAAGTATAAAACACCATGTAACTCATCAATGAGTTCATCTATGCATGGTATGGGATACCTATTTTTGATGGTCTTCTTTTTTAGAGCCTTGTAGTCTATACACATTCTCATTGTACCATCCTATTTCTTGATAAGTACCACATATGATGCAAATGGACTAGAGATAGGCCTTATGAATCCCATGTCTAGGAGTTCCTTAATAGTTTTTTCTATTTCTTCCTTGTAACCTCTTGGATGGTGGTATGGAGTGGTTATAACTGGTTTGGAACCCTATTCTAACTCTATAAAATTCTCAAAACCTCTATTTGGCAGTAATCCTGGGCGAAAATCATTGAAAACTATACTATGCTTATCAAGGATATTTTGAATTTAAAAATGGAAATTACCTTGATTCTATGAAGAGGTTGTTGGGTGGATTATGACTCCTACTACCCATGCTACTTTTCCTCTTTGAAAAGACCTCTCCATCCTCTTTGCAGTGACTACCCTAGGCACTCCATTTGATAAGCCTCTCAATAAGACTTCTTTCCCATTGTAGTCAAATTTGAACTCCATAGTTTGATGGTTCATGTAATAGCCTCCAATAGAGTGCAACCATTGAACACCATATAGAAGACTTGTTTCCCCAATGCCAAAAACACAGAAGTCATCACATAGCTCATAATCTCCTAAAGTCATCCTAAGTTGTTTCACCACTCGTGTGCAAGGCATAGTGAATCCATCAACTACATTAACATTGAATCCCTCAAAATCTTCTGCTTTAAGCCCTCTTTTCATGACAAATCCCTCATCAATAAAGTTGTGAGTTTCCCCACTATCAAGAAGAAATGTCAACCTTTCCCTTGCTAGTACCCCTTGAATTTGAAAGGGATGGTATCTTGGGACTCCTAATAATGCTGCCAAAGTGCCACCCTTGTTGATTTCTTTTTCCATCTCTTCTTCTTCCTCCTCCTTAGTGTCATGAAATTCCTCATACATGCTCATCTAAATCAGATTCTGAAGCAACCTCAATATAGTGCACTTGACCTTTCCCCAAACATCTATGTCCTAGAACCCATGGCTCTCTACAAGTGAAATAAAGCTTTTTCCTTCGTAGTTCACTCCAAGTCTCTTCATCTACCTTCTTTTTTGCTGAATTTGTCACATTCTTTGGTGGTGGTGCTAGGAAAGTCTTTTTCTGAAAATTTCCCTTTTGTTGCCAAAGATTTGGGGGTTTTTGATTAGTGATTGGTTTCATAGGCACACAAGTTTCAAGCTGCAAACTTCTTTTGATAGCTTCCTGTAAGGTTGAGGGTGAGAAAGCCTTAACCAAGCCCTTAATAGAATCTTCCAAACCATCAAGAAAAAGACAAATAATCCTCTTTTCACTCATATCAGGTAACATAATATCCACTTTTTGAAATTCTTCTACATACTCATTAACTGATTTGGTTTGTCTCAATTTTGACAATTCTTTAACATACTCTTCATCATCCTTGAGATCAAATCTATCTATCACTCTTTGACTAAAATCATCAAATGTAGTTACTTGATCATGACCTTGAGTAGTCATTCCATGATACCACCAATCATAGGCTACATCTTCCAAGTGTAGACTTACAAATTGAACGACATCACTCTCCTTCATTGGGTTAAGTGTGAAGAACGTCTGTAATTTTTGTAGCCATGCTCTAGCAAAAATTTTGATTGTTCCATCAATAGTAGGTGCTATAAAATTTCTTATTTTATTTTTAAGTTCTCTTCCACTTATGTCCTACTCCCTCCTATACTCTTTCTTGGGCATCAAAGTGTTCATCATATCCACATATTCTCTGAAAGGCACCAAACTACAAAAGTCATCATCTAAGACATTGTAAGTAGCCCTTAATGCAATCAAGTTACCTGTAACCTCTTCCATAGGATTAAGGGATGGATTTGGTACCTTCAGTACATATGAATCCCTATTAGGAGATTTTGAATCCCTGCTAAAAGATTCTAACTCTGTTAGGAGTTATTGAAGATAGAAGGACCCACTGCCCAAACAACTTCAATGGCAAGATCACTTAACACACTATCTAACTGATCTCTAGATTATTCAATAGAATAATATCAAAATATTACTGATCTCAAAAATATGTTACCTCTCCTCTGACTGTGCCAAACCGCACTCACTACTACACCAGATCTCAATTTCAGATCTTTGTACCTCACATATCCTCTTTCCACAAATTCTCTTTCAAAATATCATTCAATATTACATTACTACACATTTCATATCACAATAAAAAAAATTCCTTCCTTTATACCACACTCAAGTAATTACAAATGAGTCAGCATACAAATTACAAAATAAAAGTTTCCACATGTTACATCAAAATTACAAAAAACTGTCAGCTTCCAATTACAATAACTCTTCACTCATGCGACCTCAAAGTTTGTGCTATCATCCACATCATTATCAACATGTCTTCAACTTCTCTCTAACTAAACATAACCAGATTCCATCCCGATTAGGAGATATCATCCGATTACCACAAACTGCTACTCAGGAACACTGCCTGAATACTGCTTCCACTGAAATGCTCATAACTTCCATGAATAAATGAATTACTATCTACACTCTTAACCATGAACATATAAGACATCATAGAGTAAGTCCTCAACATCCCATATCTTGATCTCTAATATCCCATGTGCGCTACTCCAAACACTGTCTGCTCCTTTGCTAATCTTCAGTAGGTCACTATGTTGACATCAATGAAAATCTCAGTCATGAATGCAACAAAAACTTCTAAAAAATGGATGCTAATAATCCCATAGGATATATTTAGAATTCATTCCTAACAATCTACCCCATTGGCATTGATGGCAACATAAATGAAAAACATCCAATGTTCCATAAATCCAACACTGCAACATTGTTGCTCTGAAAAATACTTCAAGTCCTCTTCATTAATCAAATCTTGATTCATTTTCCTATTCAATTCTTGAACAGATTGTATAAATGGTTTTTCATGTACACTTCTCCCCCATTGACATCAATGACAAAAATTTCATCATTATGTCAACAACTCCAATGTCAAAAGACACTATTCAAAAAATACATTCACTAGAGTCCTCATTACTCAGCTTAGATACACATACTCCCCCATAGAGGAAGTACCAACATCCAGTCTAGAATAAAGATAGGGCTCATATACCACTGGACGGATGCAACAATCTACATCACTTCTCAAAAGTAGGCTGGGGCATAACCCCAAGCATACCTTTCAGATACTCAAATGTATTCGTAGGCAAAGGTTTTGTAAATATGTCTGCAATCTTCTCCTTTGTGCTTATGTATTCAAGTCTGACTTCTTTCTCAACAAATTTCTCTCTTACTACATGATACTTTATCTCTATATGCTTTGTCTTAGAATGTAATACAGGGTTCTTAGACATACTAACTATGCTGGTGTTGTCACAATGTATAACAATAGGCTCAACAAATTTTATTCCAATATCCTTCAGCATCTGCTTCATCCAAATTATCTGGTTACAATTTTTTGTTGCTGCTACATACTCTGCTTTTGCTGTGCTTTGTGAAATACAATTCTGCTTCTTTCTTAGCCAAGAAACCAATCTTCCTCCAAGGAAAAATCCTCCACCACTGGTGCTCTTTTTATCATCAACACTACCTCCCCAATCAACATCTGTATATGCACATAGGGTAAAATCATCAGATTTTTCATACCACAATCCATACTCAATTGTGCCTCTTAAATATCTCAGTATCTTCTTTATTGCTGCATAATGTGATTCTCTAGGTTTAGCTTGAAATCTTGCTACAATTCCAACTGAATGTGCTATATCAGGTCTTGTATGTGTCAAGTACTGTAATCCTCCAATCATAGATTTGTACTTCTTCCATTCCACCACATGAGTCTCATCTGTGCTAGATAACTTATGTCTAGTTACCATAGGTGTTCCAACTAGCTTATAGTTCTCCATTCCAAATCTCTTCAACAAATCATTCAAGTACTTTGTCTGACTTACAAAGATACTATCACTATTCTTTGTTATCTGCAATCCCAAAAAATATTTCATTTCACTAATCATACTCATTTCAAATTCAATCTTCATTTCATCTGCAAATTTATCACTGGCTTCGTCTTCTCCTCCAAAGATGATATCATCAACAAAAATAACTACAACCAACAAACCATTTTCAATTTCTTTTTTCTATAGGTTACTATCAGCTATTCCTTTTGTAAATCCTAATTTCAACAAATACTTGTCCAATCTTGCATACTAAGTTCTAGGTGCTTGCTTTAGTCCATATAAAGCTTTCTTCAGTTTACATACCATGTCTCCTTCTTGAGTTAAAGGAAAACCTTCAGGCTGCTCAATGTAGACTTCTTCTTCCAATTCCCCATTCATAAATGATGACTTCACATCCATCTGATACACTTTGAACTTCTTAAAATCTACATAAGCCAAAAACATTCTTATTGCTTCAATTCTTGCTACTGGTGCAAAAGTTTCTTCATAGTCAATTCCTTCTTGTTGTGAGTATCCTTTACATACCAATCTTGCTTTGTTCCTTACTACTTCTCCTTGTTCATTCATCTTGTTTCTGAATACCCATTTTGTTCCTATAACATTCTTATCTTTAGGTCTAGGGACCAATTCCCATGTCTTGTTCTTTTCAATCTGATCTAGTTCTTCTTTCATAGCTTTAATCCAATGTTCATCTTCACAAGCTTCACTAGTAGATTTAGGTTCAATTTTTAAAATCAAACATAACTATTCTTGTACCTTATTTTGAGTCAGAACTCCTATGTCTATGCTTCCAATAATCTTCTCAACAGGATGATTCCTTGATAAATTATTGTTAGGTGTCACTGTCTCATATCTCACTTCAGGTGTCGGTTCTTCAATTACCTCACTGTGGCTTTCATTCAACAAATCACTGTCAGTTTCATAAAATAATTTAGTAGTCTCAATGTTAGATCTAGGATGAGTTCCTTCATCCGATTCATAATCAAGCATTCTTTCCTGAATTTTGAACTTTTCATCAACTTTAACATTTGTGCTCTCAACAATAGTCTTAGTTCTCTTATTGTAACATCTATAAGATTTTATCTTCAAAGAGTATCCAAGAAATATACCTTCATCACTTCTAGGATAAAACTTTCCAATGTCATCATCTCTCTTTATATAACATTTGCTTCCAAAAATTCTAAAATACTTAACTGAGGGTGCATGTCCAAACCATATTTCATAGGGTGTCTTGTCTATGTCTGCTCTGATTTGTACTCTATTCATTGTATACACTACTGTGTTCATTGATTCTCTCCAAAATATCTTCGCTAAGTCATTCTCAAATAACATAGCTCTTGCTGCTTTAGTTACTGATATGTTTCTTCTTTCTGCAATACCATTTTGTTTAGGTGTCCTAGGGGCTGAAAAATGTCTCTTTATACCATTCACTTCACAAAAGGTGTTAAATTCTCTAGAAGTAAATTCTCCACCTCTTTCTGATCACAAACATTTAATCTTCATTCCAGATTCATTCTCCACTTTATTCTTAATGATCTTAAACTTATCAAATGCTTCATATTTTTCTTTAAGAAATGCAATCCACATCATTTTTGTAAAATCATCAACAAGAATCATAAAATACCTTTCTCCATAGAATCCTCTAGTCCTTGTAGGACTGCTCAAGTCTGTATGAACAATCTCCAACTTCTCTATTGATGTAAACTTCTTACTGGGAAATGAGCTTCTCTTCTGTTTAGCCATCACACATTCATTGCACATCATGTTAGTAGGCTTCATAATTCTAGGCAAGTCTCTTACTACAAGTGTAGTACTCACTTTCACAATGTTATCAAAATTTATATGACAAAATATTCTGTGCCATAGCCAACTATCATCAATCTTAGTAATCAAGAATGTCATCTCGGTAGGATTCAATTGAAATACATTACCTCTAGTTCTAGATCCAGTACCAATCAAATTTCCATCTTTGTCTTTTATCACACAAGTTTTCTTAGTAAACCAAACTTGATATCTGATATCCCTTATCAACTAACACTCAAAAGATTACGTTTCAAACCATCCACAAAGTAAACATCATCAGTATTAGTCTTTCCATCAAGAGTAATAGATCCTATACCTTTAATCAAACAAGGTGCATTGTTTCCAACTCTAACAACTCCTTCATCATAATTGTTAAACTTTATAAAAATTTTCATGTCTCCAATCATATGATGTGAACAACCACTATCTATAATCCAATCAGATTTCTTTTCAACTTGAGAAACAAGAGCTTTTTCTTCCTTAACCTCTATTTAAGGATTTTCTTCTTTAATTGCTAAAAATCCTACATCATCATTATTCTCAGTATCACTTTCACTTAAGGTTCTCTCTATACTAGCTTCAAGTTCATCATCATTAGCATAATAACATTCCTTAGATCTTCTAGGCTTAAAATTGTTTTTGTACTTCTTAATCTCTTAGGATATTTAGATGCAAAATGACCATATTCTTGACATGTCCAACATTTAAAAAATTTCTTACCATCTGGTTCTCTCTTCACAAGCAAGGAAATACCTTCTTCAATCTTCCTATCTTCTTCATTTCTAGATCTGCTACTGCCAGCATAATCTCCACTCACACTGATGCTTCTTGACAAAGTAGGGTGAACACTAAGAGCACTGAATGCTATCTCCATTCTAGGTAAGTCTCCTGATAACCTCAAGTTCATTTCTACTACTTCCAATCTTCCAAGAAGAGTCTCTCTTGTAAAGTTCATAGTACAAGGTATAACTTGTTCAATCTGTGTTGTCTACTTAAATGCAGGAGTCAATGTCCTCATAATTTTCCATATCACTTCATTCTCTATCTTTGTTCCTCCAGAAGATTTTAGATCTGCAATAATCTCTGACATTCTACCAATATAGCTTCTAATAGATTCATCTTCCATCATTCTTATATCTTCAAAAACACATATCCAATTATGTAATCTGACTTTCTTTGCATATTCATCACCTTCAAAAGTAGACTGTAAAGCTAACCAAATTTCATGAGATGTTTTCAAATATTTTACCTGACTGTACTCATTCTTCGGAAGGGCTGACAAAATTGCTTCTCTAGCAAGTATGTTACACATGAATAGATCTCTTTCATCATTAGTACATGTTTCAATATCATCCTCATTAATGAAAGTCTTATCATTCTTAGTAATCAACCGATAACCTGGTCCTAAACATAGTAGATGTGTCTTCATCTTTTCTTTCTAGCTATCAAAATTCACTCTATCAAACTTAGGGCTTTCTTTCCTAAAATTCACCATGGATCTCATTAAGCTGTTAAACATTTCTTTCAAGGAACTTCTGCTCTGATACCAATTGTTAGAAAGTAAAGTCCACCAAGATAACTGAGAAGGGGGGGTGAATTAGTTATTAGATAATTATAACCTTTATCAACTTCAATAGATTTTAACCATATAATCAATGTAACCAACAATCATAGAAAGATATTCATACACAATAACACAATGACACAAGATATGTTGACTAGGGAACCTCTTGATCAAAGAGTAAACCCCGGTGGGAATGATGCCCACAAAAGATGCACTAATATGAATGTTCCTTGTGAAAGGATGGACTCTATTAGGAGTCTTATGAAATACATTCAGTACATATGAATCCCTGTTAGGAGATTTTGAATGCTTGCTAAAAGATTCTAACTCTGTTAGGAGTTATGGAAGACAAAAGGACCCATTGCCCAAACAACTTCAATGGAAAGGTCACTAAACACACTGTCCAACTGATCTCTAGATTATTCAATAGAATAATATCAAAATATTATTGATCTCAACAATATGTTACCTCTCCTCTGACTGTGCCAAACCGCACTCACTGCTACACCAGATCTCAATTTCAGATCTATGTACCTCGCATATCCTCTTTCCAAAAATTCTCTTTCACAATATCATTCACTCTTACATTACTACACATTTAATATCACAACAAGGAAAAAATTCCTTCCTTTATACCACACTCAAGTAATTACAAATGAGTCAGCATACAAATTACAAAATAAAAGTTTCCACACATTACATCAAAATTACACAAAATTGTCAGCTTCCAATTAGAATAACTCTTCACTCGTGTAACCTCAAAGTTTGCACTATCTTCCACCTCACTATCAACATGTCTTCAACTACTTTCTAATTGTGCATAACCAGATTCCATCCTGATTAGGAGATATCATCTGATTACCACAAACTGGTACTCAGGAACACTACCTAAATACTGCTTCCACTGAAATGCTCATAACTTCCATGAATAAATGAATTACTATTTGTGCTCTTAACCATGAACATATAACACATCATAGAGTAAGTCCTCAACATCCCATAGATTGATCTCTAATATCCCACATGTGCTAATCCAAACACTATCTGCTCCTCTGCTAATCTTCAGTAGATCACCGTGTTGACATCAATGACAATCTCAGTCATGAATACAACAACAATTGCTATAGAATGGCTGCTAATACTCCCATAGGATATATTCAGCATTCATTCCTAATATCCTATCCATTGATTTTCTTCAAATTCTTGATTGGGCACATTATCTAAGACCTCTTGGCTAGAGCTTGAAGCTTGATTTTGATTTGATCACGAAGCTTGTTCTTTTCCCTTGCTAGGAGTATAAGTATGGATGAAATCTACCTCTTTATCTTGGCATGATTCACTTGATAATGAATCCTATTTCCAATTGTTTGAATCTTCATCACTTTGGGAACCTAGTTGCAAGATTTGATCATAAACCAAGGGATGTTTCTTTTGAGTGTACCCTTTTTCAAGGTACCCCAATCCATTTTTCTCCTTACTATCTCTCCATGACATTTCAATGGGTTCAATTAGTCCTCCATTTCTTGTACCTAAAGGCCCTTGTCCTTTATATCCCATCTTTTTCATTATTTGAAACCCCTTTCCATATTGATGAGTGGGAATGCTTATGTTTTGAATGCACTTTTCATGGGCACTTGATTCCTCATCCTTATATAGCCAATTTAAGATTTGATTATCTTCTTCATCCATGGATGAAGAAGTACTTGCCCTTACAAAGTGGTCATTGTATTTATGGGGTAAATTTAGGCTAGATGGTCTTCCATGGGATTTGGGAGACAAGGGTAGATCCATCATAGATAAGGAGTATTCACCTACACCTTTCTATTTGATTTGGTATTGCTTCTCAAAATTCTTCATCATGTGATCCATCTTTTGATAATGGGCATCCTTGGTGTAAATTTGAATAGATCTAGCTTGATCTTCTTTTTTTTCATCATGGGTACTTTCCTCACTAAATTTATCCTTTCCTTTAGTTGATGTAGGTAAGTTAGTGGGAACTTGATGATTTTCAACAACAACATCTTCTTTTTCTTCCTTTTCTTTGCCTTTCAAGGATGGAAGATCCTTTGAGCTTTATCCTTGTTCTATTCTTTGGGACATAGATCCTTTTGCATTATGTGGGACTAAGGAGTCATTTATAGGTTTCATGTTATTGCAATATTGGAAAGGATTTGAATCCCCACTTACCATGACTTCTTGTCCCATGTACATAAATTTGAGACATTGATGATATGTTGAAGGTACTACCTACATTTTGTGGATCCATGGCCTTCCTAATAGGATATTGTAAGTCAATTTGAGGTCTAAGACTTGACAAATGGTCTCTTTGTGCATTGGGCCAACTCTAATGGGGAGTACTATGACACCTTTAGAGGCTCTTTCTTCATCATCATAAGCTTTAATGGTTATTTTCTTCTTTGGGTCAATAGATTCCTTAGAATATCCTAAAGCTTTAACCAAGTTTAAGGTACAAATATTTAGGCCTGCTCCCCCATCAACAAGGACTCTCTTCACTCTATGCTTGTGGATCAAAACCTCTATATGCAAAGGTAGATTTTATGGGTGGTTCAAGGACATATAATCTTTTGAGAAGGATAGGCAATGGGGTGCAACAAGATGACCTACCATGTTTTGGAACTTATCCACATCCAAATTCAAAGGCACATTAGTCTCCACAAGGGCTTTTTCCAAAATCTCCTTATGAGTTGGTGAAAGTTTGAGCAATTCTAGGATAGCAATTTGAGTAGGGGTTCTTTGCAATTGGTCCACCAAATTATATTGTTTTGAAGATGGAGATGTTTGATTAGGTAAGATAATTCTTGGGGAACCTCTTGATAGAGTGATCTTTGATCCTTTCCCCCTAGTTACAACATTAGATGTTGCCTCCCTTGGCTTTTATTTTACCACAATCACAATTATTGTGTTTTCATCACCACTTACGATATTAATGATGTTATTATAAGTATGGGAAAAATTAAATTTTTCATTACCCCTTTTATTGTTGTGATTGGTAGTTGATGATTCTCCCTTTTCATGGTTTAGGAAAGGGTTCTTGAAAGCTGTATGACCCTCATTATTTCGAGGCCTTTCCACTTTTATGGTTCCATCATCGATTAGATCTTGGACAAGGTGTTTTAATTTCATACATTCATTCATTTTATGTCCTTTGTTGCGATGATATTCATAATGATGAGAATAATTCCATTAGGTTGGCTTGACTTGTGGTTCTTATGGCCTTGATTTGGGTAGAATAATGATTTTTTTGGCCACTAAAGTCCTTATGGCATTTTCCAAAGGTTCACCTAGAAATGTGAATTTTCTTTTCTGATATGTGGAAAAGAATGGTTTAGGCGTATTAACATTGGAATTATTGAAGGGATTGTTGGTATTGTTGTTGTTGTTAGTGTTGGTGTTAGGGTTGTGTTGGGACTCTAAAATTTTGGATAAAGTTTAGAGTCTATACTTTGAAAATTTCCCTAAGGCTCAATTCAGTGCTTCAAAAGACCATTTTAATGGACCCTAGTTCAAGTGCACTTAACAAAAGGCCCGATGATTTTCATGAGATGGCACTTGGGACATGTGTTCCTCACCTTTGATTTAGCTTTTACAGTGGGTTTCAACTCTCAGAATTCAGATCCAATGTCTTTCAAAGATACCCATTTAGAGGTCATTGCCCGAATCTGCACTTTGCATTCTGTTCGGTTTTTACCAAATGACCTACTTTGGAGGTTTTCATCTGATGCCCAATTGATAGTCATGATGAAAGGCATGTTGTAGTGTATTGTAGGCATGAGAGTGTGTCTTTGTGCCCATTTTCAGATTCCTAGAGGTTTGTATGATCAGTTTACTAGGGCTCTTTTGTTTGTGTTTTATTCAGTTTATTAAATGTGGGAATGCAGAAATTTAAGTAGCCCACTTTGAGATCATACAAATTGCACCAAATCAGTGATCAGGAGGAATTGAATGTTGTTTTATACTGTAGGCATGGAAATGAGCTTCTCTTATGATTTCTAGATCATGACCAATCCATTTAACCCCTTTTCTCAATCAATTCCAATTGCAATTTCTACAAGTTTCATTATTTTTAGTTTAGGATGTTCTGAAGGGGTAACTTTGAAGTTTATTTCTGGATAATTAGTTTATCATTTGATGAAACTAATTACAACCTTGTTTCATACATATGAGAGAGAATCTATGTTCAAAGTTTCAGACCATAAGGGTCCTGTTTGACATGTTTACAAGGTTAGAACAAAAGGGGTTTTATCTGAATAGTTAATGCTGACAAGATAACTTTCTAGAGTGACATTTTTGGGAAATTGATATCTTAATGCCAGATCATTGTTTTGAGATGAGGTTTCTTCCTAGTACTCTTTGTAGATGAGTCTTCTATTAGCATCAGTGATTGAGCCTTAGGCTATCATTTGATATTTTAATGTATCTTTTTGAGAGGCAGTTCTCAGTGATTGCAAGTTATGTTTACAGAGCAAATTTAAACATGCCAGTTTACAAAGGAGGTACTGAAGGTTTGTGGGCTGCTCAAATTCTGACAATGACCCAATTGATATTTTGAATTATCATAAACTTTTGGAAATTTTCATGGCTCTAGGCTTCTCACTTTATGCGTAGTAGAATTTTTCCATTTTCTTCCGGATGTAATTTAAAGTTTGATACACCACGGTTCTAACTTCATATTGGTGGCTACATTTTGGATGAATTGGAGACAAATGTAGAGTGTAGAATGTTGATCCTCCTGTTGTGCTTCCAGATTGACGCTTGTTTCAAGCAAAGATTGCATTTGTATGCACTCAAATGTTGCGCACACTAATATGTTTTTACATGCTGAGTATGAGATGCATTAAATGTTCTAAACTTACCATTAGAAAGCAATGTGCTGGCATGTCTTTGTGTTGTAATTTGTTCCTATTTTTTATGTGTACACCATGTTTTAAAGGCTGCACATATATAAGGCAGGGTGTGCACACTAAGTATGGTGTGCGTACCATAACCAAATGATGCCTGTACGTATTAAACAAAGGAGATGAGCGCGTGCAGGTTAGAGAATGAGCATATTCAAAGGGGGCAGCGTTAAGTGGTTTATGGGCTGCACACACACCACTTGGTGGTGCTGTATGTGCCCCAGCCAAGGAGAAACATGCCAGGGGCGTTACATGCCATCATCATAGGCCTAAACAAATTAATAAGGTTTGTGCGCGCGTAGGTATATGGTGCGGCCAGTGGTTTATGGGCTGGGTTGTGTGGAGAGCTTTTGTCCCACATTTCCTAGGATTCGTGCTAAACAAATATTTAAATATAACAACACTCAGTTAGTGTTGTGAAGAGAAAAGAGAGGAGGGCATGTGTGGGGCCATCCCGAATTTGGTGGGCCCAATTGGGCGCACACTAAGACCAATTTTTTGAAGGAAATATTATAAATGCAAAGGGGATTTAATCCCATATTTGTCGTGCCATGCACCAAGAGAGTTTTTAAATACAAAGAAGCTTGGTTAAGAGGTAAAGAAAGAAGAGAGAAGATGGCTATGTGGAGGGCCACCTGAGTAGTGTGTGCCAGTTGGGTGCGCACTACGAAATATTTTTTAAAGGAAGATTATTATATTTCAAACTGGATTTATACCACATTTCTCATGCAGGAAGAAAAGAAGATGTTTATAAGGCAAAGCACACAATACAATGGTGTCCAAGTCTGGACGCCCATATGGAGCCTTCTTTCGCATGCATGAGAATTGAGGTAACGAGCTGGTTGACACTTGATGGTGATGTGGCAAATAGTTGGAGATGATGTGTCAAAGTGGGTCCTGCGAGAAAGTTAAGTAATTTTGATGCAACAAAATAAAACAGCTTGGATGTTTTGGGATGCGCACCCAAGATCAATGATTGGCATAAAGGCACATTGAAAAGGTGCTCAAAAGTTACTGATCATGACATTGTGACTGAGCAACATGTGGCAAAATAATGACATGGTAGTGAGGTTGCAGGTTGGAGTAGATGGTGAACCAGAAGATGACACATGGCAGGATGGTGATGTGGCACCGATGACCAAGCAATGTGATGATGTAGTTCCAACTGGATGGTGAGGTGGCCGACTGAGCCAATCAAGCAGTGACACATGGCACATGTGGGGACCACCTAAATTTAAATGAAATTGTAGAAATATTTAAAAGCTTGTAAAGTCTGGACTATAGAAAATTCAAAATTCAAAACATTGCAGTTGCTCATTAAAGTGGAAACAAAGTTTTGATCTGGAGATTCATTTTTTACCAGAACATAGGCATGTAATATATCGTTGGAAACGGTGGGAGATGAGGGATTCAATGGCAGTGGAAATAACTAGTTTCTGACAAGTGGGAAAG
This sequence comes from Chamaecyparis obtusa, assembly GCA_027943335.1. Classification (NCBI taxonomy): domain Eukaryota; kingdom Viridiplantae; phylum Streptophyta; class Pinopsida; order Cupressales; family Cupressaceae; genus Chamaecyparis; species Chamaecyparis obtusa. The sequence continues at coordinate 3,296,954 of BSBK01000646.1, forward strand.
AGCAGTAAGGGATATTGTATTCTGAAGTTAATTTTTTGGTGGGAAGAAGATATTATGTAGAATTATTTTGTTCTGGAAAGAGACAGATGTCAAGTAGAGATATTTTTTAGGTCTCTTTCCCCTTCTCCATATATTCTCATCTTTTCATGATTGTAAGGGTTAAACAAATTCTCTGTAATTTTATCAGAGTTGGTTCCAAAGGTCTTTTCGGGGGTAAAAAGAAAGGATTTGCTGTAAAACCAGAATATAGACATTGTTCTATTAGTTTTTAGTCAGGAATTGGTAGAAGAGGTTTGTAACCTCTCTGTTTCACAAAGATCTTAATGAATCTACAATTTTCTTATTCATTTTGTGGAATATTATATGTTCAGTAAATCACTTTTGTATTAGTTTAGTGGCAACTAATACAAAGATTACAAGAATTGCTATGAATCTTGTCTCCTATCTTAATGGTTTGTGATTTCCTATTGTCTTGTGAATTAACAAGCTCAAGTCCAATAGCTGCAGACTTAGTTCTGTATGTTTTGATATGTTTTGTTGTTAACTCAATGAGTTAAGTAAATGCTTGATGTAACTTGGCAGAATTACATGGTATTAAGGAGGATTGCTGTAAGTAGTGAGGTTCTTAGTATAATCTGATTTTCATTTGCAAGGTGAATGATAAGAATCAACAATACAGTGAAGAAGTTTTTTGAATATTCCCAATGGATAAGGGACTGATCATAGACATTTTGTCAAACAGATGTTCTTTCTTGTCTATCAGTTCTACCCCAAAACAAAAAATCAAATTCTAAATCTTAAGTCAGTAGTTGTGGACTTAATAGAAAAAGCCCTTGCTTTATTTGTGAGTAACTTGGTAGTGTGTCTAGCTTCACACCCTATCCCTTTATGTCATAGATAACAAGAAGTATTATGGGCACATATCCGCTTTGTGAGGATTAGTGGAAATGTGAAATTAAGTGATCCTAATCCTAGGTGAACCTTCTTGAATTTTGTAGAGTTCAAAGTGTAGAAAGCCCTTGTGCTTTGTTAATTGGTCTTTGTTCTTGTGAGAATGTACTGATTGTGGGAAGTAAGCTAACCCATAGGTGCATCTTTGCATTTCCAAGGTTGTTAAAATCTTGCTCAACCAAGAACCAACATGTTGTTTTTATTATAAGGAGCCTTGGTCGTTTGGTTGACATTATATGTTGGGTTTAACCCATTTGATAAATTAAAGGGGGTAGCCTTCAAGTTGTGTGCTTCCACAACTCCATCATTCACAAGATTTTTATTGGTGTTTTTCAACCATAGCCTTGGTTTATCATTGTGATTGTTGGATCCCTTGTTATTATTATAATTAGAGTTACTGGTATTTTCAGGGTTGGTATAGGTTTTATTATCTTTGAATAATTTGATTTCACCTCTCTTAACCAACACTTCAATTTTGATCCCATTTTCCATGATCTTTTCAAAAGTAGGGGGAAACTGAAGTTGGATCCTATAGTTCATCTCCATATTTAGATTATTCATAAATATTTCCATCTTTTCTTTCTCAGGTATGCTTTGTGGATATCGTGTGAAGATTTTTCTCCACCTTTGGAGAAACCCTAGAAAAGAATCACCATCTCGATGTTTAGTATTGCATAGATTAAGCATGGTGATTTCGTGCTCTATGTTATAGGGATAATGAGTCATGAATTTTGAAACTAATTCCTCAAATGTTTTTATCCCTTGTGGAAGTTTGGAGAACCATTCCATAGCTTGGTCTCCTAAAATCCTTGGAAATAGCCTCACTAAATAGGTGTTGTTGTGCATGAATTCAATACTTAGAGCACAAAATTCTCTAAGATGGTCTTGTGGGTTTGATTTACCCATGTATTTATCATATTTAGGAAAAACCACATTAAATGGGAAAGGTGCCATAACCAAGCTCTTATCAAAGGGAAATAGGCATAAAGCCTTGATGGAAAATGGCTTAGGTTTGACCACTTTCTTCATTGTGTCAATTTGTTCTTGAAACATTTTCAATTGTTTATTCATAGCACCTATAGGATTATCCTCTTCCTCATCTTTCTCAAGTGTTGCGACATCATAGTCATGAGGAAGTTTTACCCTTGCTCAGACTAAGTTAAGGAAATATCTTTCCTTATTTCTTTCTATAAGTTTATCCATAACCTCAAGGAACTCAGGGTCTTGGGCCACCCTATTGGCTTTATCTTTGGTTGCTTCTTTAGGTCCTTGGTTTGCTCGGTTAATATTGTCGTGATTTTTTGTTCCTTGTTCTTCATTGTAGGTAATCATGATTTGATGCATCTCTATCCATTTGACCAACTCTCTTTTAAAAAAGTTTGGGAAACTACCCCCTAGGTTGTGATTTATGAATGAGGTTTTTGATTCAAATTCGTGGAACTCTCTTTCTATGCAAGTGTCATATTCTTGTAAAGATAGTTTGAGTCTATGAGATCATGTCCAAACTGACATTAACAAAGGTTTGATTTGAAATTGTGCTCCCCCAAATTTGGTGATTGTTCTTTTTATGAAGATATTAAAAGTGTAAGCTGATTTTGCAAAATGGATGTTTCTCACTTGTTCTATGTATCTTCAAACAAAGCAACGACAAATAAACTTGTTCTTTTTAAACCCTCTACACAAAAAGTGTTTGAATATGTAAGAACTTTATCATGGGTTTTTCATGAAAAGTAACTCCAAGCAATCTACCTAGTTCTCAAATTGGTTCGTAAGCATGGCTTTACAAGGAGGAATTTCTAAGTTAACAAGGTATTTAATCAAGATTCTGTTCAAAATGGACATTAAGTTTCATCCCCCCAAAATTAGGAGGCTTCCCACCACCAGTATATCGGAGTTTTGCACAATATCGAAGGACTACTAGAGGAAGTTTGAAGCTTTATATCCTTTTGTCATCCACCCCATTAAGGATGAATGCATTTATTTTTATAGTGGGTCAGATTATTGTGGCAAATGCAATTGTATCCCACTTTGGGTTATCCCTGTCACCGGCCTCGTTAAGGAAAATCTTGGGAGGTGAGTCCACTAAAGATCTAGCATGTTCATTTGTAAAGTGATAAATGGAATTAAGAAATAGGTTTTAGGAGTTTGATTATCCAAAAGGTGAAGAGCATGTCCCTATCTATTCTTGCTTCCCAAGCACAATTAAAAATGTTCAATTTTCCAAACCCACTAACTAATGAGAATTGAGTATTTCTACTCTCCTCCACAAACAAGGGGTTTTTGAATTAAGTGCTTGATTTATCCCATAGCCTTTCTTTTAATCAAGGAATTTGATATTTTTGGCATTTTGATTCACTTACAAAGTGAAGAGCATAGGCCTAGTATCAAATCCCTCAAACAATAATAGGCTTTCTAATTACTAGATTTTGAAAAAGACAAGGCCACATTTTAAGCAAAAATTGACCAAGTTTTAGGCTTACCTCAATTGGAAGCTAGCAAAGGCTAGGGGAATTTTTAATAGATTTTTCCATGATTTTGACTCACCTAGTGGTGATTGTTCCCTCTTCTTTGCCTCCTTTTCAAAAAGTTAATCAACACAAACAAGCAAAATGAAGAAAACAGGTAGAAATTGAAATCTAAGCCTTATTTTTCAAATTTGACAAAAATTGATTAAGGCATGTAAATCCAATTTAAAGAAACAAATTTCAATTTATAAGCCTCTACAACTTGCAAATATTGTTCATATACCTCACCTTCTTGCTGCGAATTCTCCAAAATGAGTTTGATGTTTGCTATGTTTTCACTTTTGATCCGTTTGGCCAAGGCTTTATCTTCTTTGTTATATCTGGTCTCTAGATTTTTAATCTTTTTATGACCTATCATCCTGAAACCACATAAAATTCATTTCCTGAAAGTTGGATTTTGCAAAATTTAAATTCAATCAAAAGCACTGCAGAACTAATTGAAAGCGTTGTTAAAAATATTGAAAGTGCTACAGGAATTATTGAAAGTGCTGAAACATAATTTTAAAGCGTTGTTTTAATAATCAAATGTGCTTAAAGAAAACATTGAAAGTGCAACATAATCCTTTAAATGTGCTCCTTAGTTAGGGTATACATGCTGAAAGAATTAAAGACAGGATATTAGAAAGATTAAATGTGTTGTTTGGCTGTGTAAAGGCATAGAACTTTGCCGTGGATGCATTATTTCAAACCTCAATAGCGCTGTAGAAATGATTGTATGCACTATAGAAATTGTCAGATGCACTGGAGAACCTATAAAATAGAGAAAAACACAAGAATATGCAAGAAAAAAATGATTTCTCCAAATTTTGAAAGAATGAGGCCTAATACCCCACGGTGGGCGCTATTTTGTGTGATATGAAAAGCACCTTCATAGGGTTAGTATTGAAAATAAATGAAAATAATAACTAAATTATCACAAAGAGTAAGATATTTAAGAAAATAAATGATAATTAAGCACTCTATGGACCTCTATTTAGATTTTCTAATGCAAAGCTCTCAGTAAGCCTCCATTAGTGACAACTCTAAAATGAGAATTAAATGATATGCAAACTAAGAATTCAATTCTAAATGAAATTAAGCCTTAATTAGTACTATATTTTGTTATCTCTATTTGAGCATTAAGGATTGTCATTAGTATCAAAGATGATCAGTTGGTTACCTATGCTATCTAGTCGGTAAAAGGAAGTACTAAAAGCTATACATGCTAGTCGATTAACTACATATGTCTTCACACCAAGTTATCTCAAGGTAGTATCGAGAACAAAAGGATAACAGTTCTAATTGAGCACCAGAGCATTTTTATTGAGCATCAGTGTATATCAATATCGAGTATCAGTAAACACTGAGTAGATTGGACACTGAGCACTAGTGTAACTATCGAGTAGTATTGATAGTGTTTACCGAGCAATTTAGGAAATGACATAGTAATAAGTTTTGGCACATCTATCTATGCAGACAGTTACAACAAAATCATAAAATGTTTTACCAAGATCGAGGATCATTTATTATAGATGTAATCATTAATTGTGATGATGATCTCCATGTAATTGCTAGATCTAGGTTATTTTTGTACATTGTAGATCTTAGGATTTTTCCTAAGATATTGTAACCTAATTTTGTTAAGCAAGAATACCAGTATGCTATATAATTGTAATTCATGTCATTTTGACATAAGGATGATATGCATGGTATGAAAAAGTGAAGGAGATCTTGAAGCAAGAAGCCAACTTAAAGATATCAGTTATCAGATAGAGAAGAGCAGAATATAGAGACATTTAGATTAGCAGAATCAAAAAAGGCTACCGAGTAGTTTAGAGACAAGATTTTCACATATCAAGGTGATATTTATTCAATACTTCATAGATCTATTTCAAACAAGGTTAAGTTGTCATTTGAAGATACATCATGTTATTCTCTAATCATTGTAATAGATTTAGCAAAAAATCGCTTAACATAGTAGACCTAACAGTCTTTTGTAAATCTCTTAACTGAGTACACACTCAAGTAGTGTTGTTAAAATCCTTTAACTAGGTAGATCTAGCTGATCTAATTGTTACTCCTAACAGGATAAGATTGTATACACCTAAAAATGGTCATCTAGACTATTAGCCCCTTTTGCTAAATCATAAATTGCTTGTTCTTGATCAAATCCTAGCTCTATCATTTATTCGATTATTTTCTATGGGCTAACCATTTTATCCTAAGTATTTATTTATTTAAAAAGAATATTTCCTCCCCTTTTAAATAAATAAAAGCCCCCACTTTTCCTCTTATCCTAAGTTGCACAAATAAAGCATTATTCTTATTTTATAAAAAGAGAAAAAGTACTTTTTGTCTCATATGGACACAAAAGTCAACTCTTATTTTCCTATTGGAGGATATGTGTGCACATGGATTGCTCCTCTTTCAAACTCCACCATTGATTAAATCTTTTGCCTCTTAATCTCCATGGTCCATTTCTCCTCATTTCCTATAAAAGAAGAGCTCTCTTCTTCATTCTAGATCCCCAACTTTTTATGCTAACTTTATGCTACAGGTTTTCTAGGTCACTTTGGAGCTTTTGAAGATTTGGAGCATTCTTAGCATCTACATCTCATTCTTGCATTCTACATCTCATTCTTGCATTCTTAGCTTAGCTTCATATTTATGCTTTCTTAGATTAGCTTCATTTCTATGCTCTAGATTAGCTCACATAGATTAATTAGCTTGGGTTGTAACACTTGCATATTTCCTTTCATAGCTTAGCTTGCATTTCCATTTCTAGCATAGCATTGCATTGCATTTTCATTCTTGATTCTTGAGGATATTGGCATTCTTGCCCTTGTCTTCATTGAATCTCCCATTGCATGGTTTACTAGCAAGGTTATAGGCTAAATAGCTCTAGTTGAGAGCATTCTTAAAAACCCTTGCACTCCATGCCTAGGGAGCTATGGATCGATTTGTGAGGGCTCATTCTTGAGTTTCCTTGCATGTAATGATCCATAGAAGTGTGACACATTTATAACACACAAAGATCACCAGAAGTGATCACAACTTGTAGCCCTAACAAGCAAACTTTATTATCTGTAGTAGTGAAGAATTTGTGGGTGTCATCCCTACTGCAATTTTTACCTTCTAACAAGGGCTTCTGTGTAACCAAAATACTTGTGTTATGTGATTGGTTTATTGTTTGATTTCATGCAATTTACATTTACAAGTTAATTGAATGAATACTGCATACAATGGATTCAGTCGATATATGAGTTTACTACTGTTTGTTGATTGAGTTTTTGGAGTTAAAGTTTTTGAGGGCACTGATTCACCCCTCCCCTCTCAGCACCCTATCTCTCCATTCAAACAATTGGTATCAGAGCCTAGATCTCATATTGGACTATTTAATCATTGAAGAGTAAAGATATAACCATGGAGAGATATAAGTTGGACAAAACAATAGAGAATCAAAAGATTCAGATGTAGATGTTCATTGAGTAGTAAAAACATGCCAAGGATGAATTGAAAAAGTTACTAGTACAGAGAAAGAGCATGGCTATCAGGGAGTGTGACACTAATTATCATGAAGAGGAGATTGATGATCCATTTGAGAATTCAAGATCTAGTTCAAGCAGTATTTCTGACATCTCTGAAAGTGCTATATCTAATTTTTTTGAGAAAAACCTTCATTTGACTGAACAAGTGAAATCCCTACATATCAGTCAATAATCACAGATGGTGAGAATTATTGATGTAATGAACAATGCTAGACAAGCTGAACAAGAAAGGAATCTAGCTGTTGAAGATTGAAGACATATGATTGAACAACTTCAAGAAAAAGAAACTGAGATACAAAGACTTACCGAGCATCATTTTGAAATATCCAATCAAATGATGATTGTAAACCAGGAGATCAACCAAGTAAATGGTGAGTTTTCAAGAAAACTTGAATAAATTAGAGTACTTAGGGAAGAAAATGAAAAACTAAGGAATGAAGTAAAGATACACCTACAACACACTGAAATGATAAATACAGATGAATACAGTTCTAAGAAGATTGATGATTTTCTAATTAATCAAAGAATATTTGGAAGCAAAGCTGGATTAGGCTACACCATACAAGGAGAATCATCCAAACGAGCTGAACAGGTCAAGAAAAATCAAAATCAAAGACCTAAGACACCGACATGCTATCACTATGGAAAACTAGGACATACTTCAAATGTTTGTAGGAGTAAAACACAAGGTAAACCTAAAGTCACTCCTAAGTTTAATGGTTATTGTTATTATTGTGGTAAATTCAGACATCAAGAATATGAATGTAGATCAAAATTGAATAAGACTCCTAACAATCCCACCATGGAGAAATTTTGTTACACTTGCAACAAGCATGGATGCACTTCACAAGAGTGTAAGGCAAAGATGAAGCAAGTCTAGACACCAAAACAAAGGAACAAACCTTATCAGCTGAAGAAACAAGGTAATACTTACACTTGGGATTACAACACATGGGTTAAATGCATAGTATGTGGAAGGTATGGACATATTGTAGTGAATTGAATGAGGAAGAGATGGGATGGAAAATATCAAAGTTGGACAAGAACTGGTATGGCATGCTTACATTGTCATAAAGTCGATCACCTAAGCAAGGATTGCAGAGACCGAACACCATAAGAAGGACATATATTTGAGAGTGGCAACACTATTGCAAATATCATGAGGATTAGAAACACTATGTGGAGAAAGGAATCAAATGAAAATGATGAGTCAAGAAATACAGTGGGTGAAACCTCATCCATTGGATTGGGTGACATCAGTACCTCCACCTAAGGTGAAATAGGTATGTGTGGAACTGATATTCCAAATTGATCTTATCTTACATACAGTTCTTTATAGTTGATGTTCACATACCAAATTTGCATGAATTAAGATGCATTATGGTTTATAAGTTTTGAGCTAACAAAGTCATACAGTCGGTATAAGAAAGACCGAGTAGAGAGTTACCAGTCGGTGACTATTATGCAAGGATAACGGAGTATTAGTATCAACCGAGTGGAAAGTTATGTGTTAATCGAGCTATTGATGTTTTGTGGTAATCATCGATTTGATAGTTTTCATCATACTGGAAGTAGGTCAAGCATTAATGATAAGTATTTTAAGAGAATTAAAAAAAGGCTATAAATAGACAAAAGACTTAGTTCATTCTTCACAAGGTGATTTTGAAGAACAAAAATTTCCATAGAGTGAATTCAAGATAAGAGTTTTTAGAAGCATTCAAGTTAGTTTCAGATCGAACCGAGTGTGTTCTTCATCATTTCCAAGTAAGTACAACTTCTACCGTGCACATTCAAAATATTTTCTAAAATTCTAAGTTGAGTAAAATGGCATCCACATCCAAGGCAACCAAATCTAAGCTAGTAGAAGAGGAAGTGAACCTAATTACGTTAGCTAGCTATGATGAACCCCGATATAAACTTCATCCCAAAGTTGCAACAAAGATAGATTTAGTGGGAGATTTTTCAAGCATACCCCCTAGGGTTTTGTTAGTTGAAGATTTTAGATCGTACATCCATTGCAAAATAGGAGAAATAGGAGATTTAGAGATGTGTCCAGCTTTCCAGAAGCTTTGCAGTGATGATGGAAAACTAAAACTGGAATTTAAACAGGTTGAAATGATTGGTTTGAAAAATGCCCTAAGTTTCCTGAAGAACTTTAAAAATGAATGGATAAGGGTTGTGTTAAGTTGGTTTCACAATGGAATATTTTGGTTGGATGAACCAGTGAAAGTCACAAAGAATATGATTCACAGAGTCACTGGTTTTTGACAACTGATAAGGCCAAGGCATTTGATAGTGCTTCTAGGGCTGATATTGAAAAGAATACTAGAGCAACATGGGATGGCCGAGCACTAAAGATTGGTTCAATTATTGACCCAGAGGTTAAGTTTGCAGCTCATGTCATCGGTTATAAGATCTATCAATCGAGAAGATTAAACAGCGTACCATGGGAGCCATTGACATCACATACAAAATGATCAAGAAAGATACCTAGTTAGACCTTGCCAAGATTCTTATGAGGAAGATTAAAGAAAATACGAAAACCATCCGGTCAGCAAAGTCAAATACTTGCAAGTTTGGATCACTTCTAGTTTGTATATTCTTATATATAAAATGATTTTTCCCTTTAGTCGGTAGTGTAGAATGGTCAACTGACAAGCCAGTCATAGTACAGCTATGAGACATAATTAATGACTTGGGAAACAATATGAACAATGTTCTTGATAATTATTTTGAGCAATTTAAGATTAGAATGAATTCTCAAAGTAGAATTCCAAGCAAATTGGTCGAAGAGTATGAGATGGATATTTGTTTTCTTGTGGACACCAACCATACAATGATAAAGGCTGTGGAGTCTAGAATTAAATGGCTAGCTAATGCATGGGCATTCTTGGGTACTCAGTGAATCTACATGGTGGTGTGTTGTTTTGGTTATGTGGTACTTGGTTGTAGCTTTAACCGATGGTCTCAGTTATTGAAGGAAGCTCGATCATTGAAGGAGCTCGGTGAAAATTCTTGTGCTTGGTGGAACTTGTGCTCGGTGATTCCTATGTTGCTCGGTGTTGCTTTTCTTGGTGGGTTGTTTCACTGGTGCTCGATTGTTTCTCTAGCGCTTAGTAGTTTTGGTTTACTGATTGGAGTTCTTGGTGATTTGGTTGGCTGACTTGGTGCATTTATTGTTGGTATCTTTTGTTGTATTCTCCTATGTAGATCTTGAGGCCGACATGGAGAATTAAATAATTGTAATGCTATTTGAGAGCCGAATTTTGTTGCATTTATTATTTTTTTGTAATAGGAGCCAACTTGGCTTAGGAGTTAATTATGTCATCCAGCTAACTTGTGGCTGAAGATTATTATTTAAGGAGTGTTTGGGTAGTTGTTTAAGACATGAGAAGATTTGAGAAGATAGAAGATTGAAGATCAGATTGATTTCTAATAGATTGTAATAGTAGAGATAAGGGTTATTTTCTTGGAGACAAGGAGATTTCTTGGAGGTTTGCAAGATCAAGTTCAGATATGCCTTAGGGTTTCCATCAGTTGCTGATTTGTTTTAGAACTAGACTAGCTAGAGTTGGCTTGGATCTTTATTGATCTTGCAGAACTATTTCTTGATTATAATTGGCCCTAACACGGAAGGCCTTACAGCTGGGCATGTTAATGAAAATTTAGTTGAAAACAATTGTCTTGTTGTTTTATTACGCATTGTGGTGTTTGGCTGCTTATTTGGACTGTCCTTAATTAGATCCTCCTTAGCTGTCCTACGTTAGGTGGTATCAGAGCTTGAAGATCTTGAGTGTGTAAACCAGTTGAGGCTATTTACACCAAGACCTTGTTGGTGATTTATTGCTTTGGGTTTTCAAAAATCTTGAAGGATGCCTCTAAGAAGATTGGACCCTAGAGTGATTGCAGAACTCTACGATTCTATAGAATTGAAGATTACAGAGAAGGTGAAATCTGATTTTAGATTTGAGATGGAGCTGATGAAGAATGACATGATCACTGAGGTCATGAGGGCTATGACCGGTGTACCTCAGAATGTTGGTACTGAGGATGGTTATGAGGAAGTTGCTGAAGACTTTGAAGCTGCTGGATCTAGTGGAGATGACCGGAGAGATAGATATGGTGAAAATAGAATTGGTCAGTTACATAGATCTAGAGCTCAGTTAAGTACTAGTTATTGAATGGAAGTTTCTACTTTCTCTGGTACTTTGAAACCTGAGAACTTGATTGATTGGATTGGTGAATTAGAAGACTTCTTTGAGCTTGAAGAAATTGAAGATCCTCTTCGAGTAAGATTGGCACATACTAAGTTGAAAGGACATGCTGCTCTTTGGTGGAAAGAATTACAAAGAGATAGAGAAGATGAAGGTGAAATGAAGATCAATCAGTCGAGGTTGATGGTGACTAAATTGAAAGCTAAGTTCATACCTACTGACTATGAGCTTGAATTGTTTAAGAAGTTGCAGAATCTGAAGAAAAAAAATTTGACTATGGAGGACTATATTGAGGAGTTCTATAAGTTGACTATTCGGTCTGGACATAGAGAACTTGGTAAAGAAAAAGTAGCTCAGTATGTGAATGGTTTGAGATTTAATATTCAGGATGAGATTGGTATGCTAAAGATTGATTTGGTTGGAGATGCTTATCAATTTGCTCTGAAGGAAGAAGATACGTTGAAAAGGAGACACCATAGTAATCCCCAAGGGAAGGAAAATATTGATCACTCGGTGAAGAATAAAATGACTGTAGAAGATGAACAGAAACTTGTGGAATTGAAGAAGAAGATAGGTAGGGTTATCTTTAAGGGAACTTGTTATAATTGTGGTGAAGAAGGACACCATTCTTTTGAGTGTACATAGAAAAGGCTTGGTGATTGATGAACTGCTGTGGTGAATGAGAACATTCAGAATGAATCTGAATTTGAGAACTTTCTAGTTTGGAGAACATTTCTCAGTGCAAAGGAGGAACCTTATTAGAGGAGTAATTTTTTCAGAACTCGGTGCAAGTTTGGAGGTAAAATTTGTGATGTAATTTTTGACAATGGTAGTACTGATAACCTTGTTGCTAAGGACATGGTTCAGAAACTTGGTTTGAATAGAATGAAACATCCTCATCCTTATAGGATTGGTTCGTTACAAAATGTTCATGCTCTAGAAGTGAGGGAGCAGTTCTTTGTTGATTTTCAGATTGTCCAGTATAAGGATCTAGTGTTGTGTGATATTGTGGAGATGAATAGTTATCATAAATTGCTCAGTAGACCTTGGCATTATGATTGCAGAGCTGTATGATTGTGTCAAGAATGTGTTTACTATTAAGAAGGATGACAAGAAGTTTTCCTTGATGCCTTTGTTGGAAAAAAAACACTTGGTAGGAGAAGTCTGAGTATTGGTAGCCGAGTTGAGTTGGTGGATCCTGAGAGGAATAATGATTAGTATGGAGAAAAAACCTGTATGTTATCTTGGAAAGACTTGAAGAGATAGAAGAAGCTGAAGTGGAAGAGTATGCAAGGTGAAAAGTTGGACTTATATGTGAAGAACCAGTTTGGGGTTTATGTGATGAATCCTGGAAGATGTTCTTCCAATATATGAGAACATCTTTTTGAACCTAGGGTGTCTGATGTAGGGGCATTCTTGGGTACTCAGTGAATCTTCATGGTGGTGTGTTTTTTTGGTTATGTGGTACTTGGTTGTAGCTTTAACCAATGGTCTCAATTATTGAAGGGAGCTCAGTCATTGAAGGAACTCAGTGAAACTTCTTGTGCTCAGTGGAACTTGTGCTCAGTGATGCCTGTGTTGATCGGTGTTGCTTGGCTTGGTTGGTTGTTTCACTGGTGCTTGGTTGTTTCTCTGGCACTTGGTAGTTTTGGTATATCGACTGGAGTTCTTGGTGATTTGGTTGGCTGACTTGGTGTATTTATTGTTGGTAGCTTTTATTGTATTCTCCTATGTAGATCTTGAGGCCGACATGGAGAATTAAATAATTGTAAGGCTATTTGAGAGCCAATTGTTGTTGCATTTATTATTTGTTTGTAATAGGATCCAACTTGGCTTAGGAGTTAATTATGTGATCTAGCTGAATCGTGGCTAAAGATTAGTATTTAAGGAGTGTTTGGGTAGTTGTTTAAGACATGAGCAAATTTGAGAAGATAGAAGATAGACTTGGATCCTGTGAGATCTTGAAGATCAGATTGATTTATGATAGATTGTAATAACAGAGCTAGGGGTTGTTTTCTTGGAGACAAGGAGATTACTTGGAGGCTTGTGTGAGCTCAAGTTCATATCTACCTTAGGGTTTCCATCAGTTGTTGATTTGTTTCAGATTGGACTAGCTGGAGTTGGCTTGGATTTTTGTTGATCTTGTAGAACTGTTTCTTGATTGTAATTGGCCCTAACCTGAAAGGCCTTACAACTAGGCATGTTAATGAAAATTTAGTTGAAAATAATTGTCTTGTTGTGTTATTCTATAGTGTGGTGTTTGGCTGCTTGTTTGGACTATCCTTAATTTGATCCTCCTTACCTATCATGTGTCACTAGCCCCTATGAGTTATGAAATGGATATTTATTTTTCTTCAAAATCAATTAAGGCTCTGCTAGCTACACCAAAGTATAAAAATGTAGAGGTTTGACACATTTGAGGAGGCCAAGACAAGAATAAAAATAGGCCTGGTTATTGGTAAGATGACTAAGAAATCAAGAAAGATGATGAAAAATTTAGTTGAGAAATTTGGAGATGATTCTGGATCATCTGATAGTTCACTAGTTGATGTTGCAACTGAAGGTTAGTTAATATTAACTGATAAACCTCATGACAGTGAAGAAACCAAGTCAGATAAAGGGACATAATCTATACCAATTTCCCCTTCATCAACTCCAAAGAAGAGGTAGTTAGAGGTGCAATCAAGGGCATGAACAAGGTCAGCAACTACAACCTCACCACCATTGAAAAAGGGAGTTGTGAAGTTCACAAAACCTAAGGCAGCATCACCTACAAAAACATATACAAAGAGAGGAACAAAAGATAATACAGAGGCACCGAGGAAAAGAAGAAAACTAATAAGAGGTAAGGAAGATTTAGAAGATGAAGAAAATGATAATAATCAATTCAAAGTGGTCAGCAATAAAGATAGAAAAATTGACGAAGTTGTTGACGATATCATTGAGAATGGTGAACTCACTGATCCTGAAATCAGTTGGTTTGAACACATGTCAATTGAGGATCAGAACAAGATAGAAGAGGCAATCATCCAGATGATGATTCAATTTAAGAGAGTTCCAATTGAATTTGGCAAGTAATTACTTAAGGCATTAGAGGAAAGAATAAATAAGAAATGGTCCTATGCCTTAGACACTGAAAAGAAAATGAGGGAACAATCCCTAGTTCTAGCAATTCCAAATTTGTCTACTTTTGAAATTGAAGAATACATGACAACATACTCTAGGAGATTCAGAGTAAAAAGTCGGGCAATACAGATACTAGATGAGAATCTAGCAGACATAGATGAGTCGAGTCAACTCATTTGGACCTCCATAGTTGAAGTCTGAGAGCAAGCTGAAAAGATGGCATTTGCCAAATTATCTAAAAAAAATTGAAATCAAAAGGTAAAGGCATTCATATTGAATATGAAGACTTGGCATTGAACTGAGAAAAATTAGATATATCAGATACTAAGGTACCTAATATCACAGATGCCATTGAAGACTTAAATATTTCACAGGATGCACCGGATTAGGTTGAGATCCAAATTATAGATAAAAATGCATTAGATGTACTCATTGAGGACATCACAAATGGTGATCCTAATGACTGAGATGATGATGAGGATGTGAACGTTGCTAGAGGCACAACTCAAGAAGAAGGTAATTTTACCGAGCTTGAAATCACATCATTACTAGGTGAACTTCCTATCTTGATGGAAGCTATTGAAACTATAACAAAGGAACAACTTGAAGGCTCAAACCCTGAGCAACCAATGGACACATCAGAGGAACAAGGAGCTAAAACACCGACATAAATAAATAAGCCTGAAGAAAAAGAGACAACAAAGGCAGATACAAAGGGCCAAGATGACCCCAAAGCAACTGAGGCTACCCCACTTAACACAACATTAGAGGATCTGTCTTAGTAAACCAACACAGGTTACTAAGGCACAGAAAAAGGAGGATACTGTGTCAACCGGGAAAGATACACAAAAGGTTGAGGATAAAGAAATGGTTTCATTTGTGAAAATCTCACCTCAAGAGCCAGAGAAGAAGAAGAAGAAGAATAAACAAGGAAAAGGGCTAGTCACACTAGATGAAATCATAGTTATACATGATTGTGACTTGAGGACCCTAAGCCCTGAAGAACTCAAAAAATATGGGGAGTTATGTACAAGAAAAGAAACACAAGAAAAGCTAAGGATGGAATGCAAGAGCAAGGATATATTGGAAAATGTAAGAGACATCTTACAATAGGTCATACCAGAGGTACAACTTACTGAGGACACACCTATAATGGACCAACTTGCTACCCTTGCAGAAGAAATCAATGCCCCTAGCATTGAAGCTAAGAAAAGAATTGAAGAACGGGCAGAATCAAAGATTTAAGACAAATTGGAGAGAAAATCATCCAACAAGTGGCAATAAACATGGTGAAATTATCTAAGGTAATAACTGACATACAATCTATTACTCAGTTAATTTGTCAGATATTGATTAAGCTTTGCACTATGGAGACCTTCACTATTGAGATCAGTGAGAAAATTAAAAAGCTAGATACCAAAATTCAAGCCAGTGCACAAGAAGCCTTAACCGAGCCAGATGCTTTTGCTAAGCATATACTGAAGGTTCAAGAACTTAGGCGATTAAGAGAAGATTTGAGGAAGCAGGAAGAAAGGATAAGTGACCAGGTCACCTAGCTATAAACTGAGTTGCTTCCTTATTTGAATTTTTTTGAGAAACACATTGTCAAAGTACAAACACTTGTTGCAACACCATAGATTTCTGTGTTGGAAAATATCTTTGACATGCATTCAGAAGTCGATCTTGAGCAGATTTCTCTAGCCAACATGAAAGAGGAATGGGAAAACCTCTTGGATTATTTGAAGAAAACCCATCAATATATTTTTGATAAACTGTAAGTACACACACTTTTGTATTTGGCATTAATATAAAAAATTGGGAAAACTAATGTATATGCCAAATTTATGTAAATATATGATAAGTGTACTACATACTATCAGGAGCATGCATCGAGGGGGAGAAATTTTTGAAATTTTGATTAAGTTATGGTATCTATGTATATATAGTGAAGTAAGAATAATTTTTGAGGCATTAGGTCTATATACATTCAAGGTTTTGATACTAATGCCAAAGGGGAAGATTGTTATCTCTATTTGAGAATTAAGGATTGTCACTAGTATCAAAGATGACCAATTGGTTACCTATGATATCTAGTCAATAAAAGGAAGTACTGCAAGCTATACATGCTAGTCGATTAACTACGTATGTCTTCACACCGAGTCATCTCAAGGCAGTACGGAGAAAAAAAAGATAATAGTTCTAACTGAGCACCAGAGTAGTTTTACTGAGAATTCATGTATACCGATACCGAGCGTCAGTAAACATTGAGCAGACTAGACACTGAGCACCAGTGTAACTACTGAGCAGTATTGATAGTGTTTACTGAGAAATTCAGGAAAGGACATAGTAATCAGTTTTGGCACATCTATCTATGAAGATGGTTACAAAAGAATCATAAAATTTTTTACCAAGATCAAGGATCATTTAGTATAGATGTAATCATTAATTGTGATGATGATCTCTATGTAATTGCTAGATCTAGGTTATTTTTGTACACCATATATCTTAGGGTTTTTCCTAGGATATTGTAACCTAATTTTGTTAAGCGGCAATAGTAGTATGCTATATAATTGTAATTCATGTCATTTTGACATAAGGATGATATGCATGGTATGAACAAGTGAAGGATATCTTGAAGAAAGAAGCCAACTTCAAGATATCAGTTATGAGACAGAGAAGAGAAGAATATAGAGACATTTAGATTAGATAGAATCAGACAAGGCTACCGAGCAGTTCAGAGACAAGATTTTCACATATCAAGGTGATATTTACTCAATACTTCATAGATTTTTTTCAGACAAGGTTCAGTTATCATTTGCAGATACATCATGTTATTCTCTAATCATTGTAACAGAGTTAGCAAAAAATCTCTTAATAGAGTAGACCTAACAGTCTTTTATAAATCTCTTAACCGAGTACACACTCAAGTAGTGTTGTTCAAATCCTTTAACTAGGTAGATCTATCTGATCTAATTGTTACTCCTAATAGGATAAGATCACCAAAAGTGATCACAACTTGTAGCCCTAACATGCAAACTTTATTATCTACAGTAGTGAAGAATTTGTGGGTGTCATCCCCATCGTAGTTTTTACCTTCTAAAAAGGGTTTCTGTGTAACCAAAATACTTATGTTATGTGATTGGTTTATTGTTTGATTTCATGAAATTTACATTAAAAATTTAATTGAATGAATAATGCATACAATGGATTCAATCGATATATGAGTTTACTACTATTTTTTGATTGATTTTTTGGAGTTAAATTTTTTGAGGGCACTGATTCACCCCTCCCCTCTTAGTACCCTATCTCTCGATTCCAACATATTTGCCTTCCTAGCTCAAAATTGAAAGAGGTTTGATGCTATTCTCATATTTGTGAATGATAATTGAGTGATTTATGCCTTTCTTTTATAGATTTTTGCAAGGGTAGGGGGTAGATTTGAGTTGATCATGGTTAGATTAGGGTTAAGTTCATGGTTCCACCTTTGGAGACAATTTAAATGGATTGTCCTCAAAGCTTGGGACAAAGAGACAAAATGGGTGGCCAAGATGCTCTCACCTTATGGGTGATGTTAGACTAACTGAGAGGGGGGTGAATCAGTTAGATCAGTTATCCTATAGTCCCAAATCTTAAGATGTAACTTTAAAAATAATTTCAACAAATTCTACAGCTCGGTAACAAAAACTCTTAAACTGTCCATGCTTTTACTGATCACCAGTTAATTAACTCGTAGTAACTATCGATCAAATCAAATATGCAGTATGTAAAGTATGATAATAAAGAAATAATCACATAAACACATAACACAATGATTTAACATGGAAACCCTGTTAAGGGAAAAACCACCTGGGTCCGATAACTTTCACTCTTTTGAAGTGAGGTCGGTGAAGAGCCAACCCTATTAAAGATTACAAACAGACTATTAGGTGTGACTTTGTTAGAGGATTTAAGACTAATAGTTATCATTAAACTAGCATTCACTATGGGGTCGATAGGATAATAATGTACATTCATTGAATGACATAGGGGCATAACATAAGATGGTTAAGTCCACTCGATTAAGAGATTTTTTTGTATCAATGGTTAAACTAAAACAATAGTTGATTTGATTATAGTAAAACTCAATTTTTAGATGTTTAGATCTATTCTAAGCCCATACAAATCCTCTGATCAATATATCTATTCACTTCCTTAACTTACTTTCACTTGGTAATAGCTCTCTAATGCTTGGTACTGTTCTGCAATTTGGTTCTCCTTCAACCAGTCTGATCAGGCATGCATGAAACTATATTCATGTGAAATATATGTAGTCTTCTTTCTTTTGGCATGTTTCAATAAAGAAACTCATATCTCTTATATAGAAAGATAAACTATTTTCATATCAACCATCTTATTTTACCGCTTAATCTCCTTCATAGATTTTGCCTCTTAAACCTTCCTCGGTGGTTGTGTCAGTAACATGTTTCAATTCCATCCTTTAGATCTTCTCTGAATTTTGTCAGCCATGGATCTTATAATAAACTTTATCCTCAATCTCGAAATCATAACAATTTCCAGCTCATCAATTTCTGTTGGCTAAACTTAAGCATTTAATACTTTCATCCATAGTCGGTTAACAAAGAAATGCGTCGGTGAACACAAGCTCGGTTAATACCGTCACTCTGTATACACTACACTGGCTCGGTGTATACTAAAGTGCTTCATTTACCAACCACATTGCCTTATACATTTTGCTTCCTTCTCCATAATAGATTAATGCAACATAATCAAGTCAACAATATGAAGTCATAAAATCATCAATAAGTTACCCAAAGTATTCCTTATCCTCATCTATTATATCCATCTTCCTCTATGTAGATATCTCAGTTCTTCATCTCTTCTCTCCTCTTTACATATGTTTAGATAGTTGTAACTAACATGATAAGTATTGTCAAACTAGTTGACATCAATGACAACATAATGACTGATTTAATTATCTTACATATCATTTCAGTACTCAGTGATCTCTAATCACTGATCTTCAAGTCATTCAAGTATTCAATCAGTTTTTAGTTCATCAATCTCTCCCTTTGGCATTGATGACAACACAAGCAATATGAAATATTTCGTACACATACCAAACATGTATTCTACAACTATGTAAGTAAATGTTATAGCTCGGTAAGCTCTCCCTAGCTTGATATTTTAATATGTTTAATCACTACGTTACATGACAACATTACAAGTGCAGACTTTCCTCTGTGGATTTGATCTTCTCAGCTATGAGATTCCTTATGTTCTCAGCAACAAATCTTCAAAACTCTCCCTGAATTTCTTAGATTATCTCTCCCTTAGATAGATATGATCTCTCTGTTTATCATATTGTTTATCTCTCCCTTTGACAACAATGCCAAAGAAAAACATAAAACATACAGCTCTGCAATAGCCAAGTGACTCTTTGTTGTTCGGTGTAGCCAATGTATCTCGGTATACTAATATGCCAATTCTTTATTCTAGTTCCTCAAATCTTTCACAACCTTAGACATAATCCAAAGTGTGAGCTATGTTGCATCAACATGATTGATCTTCTGACAAGATTAGGCTGATGCAACCTCCAGATCACATTAGTGACCGGTAGATAGGGGATGGACCCCAAGTCTAATCCTCAAGTATTTAAAAGTTTCCTTCGGTAGAGGCTTGGTAAAAATATTAGCAAGTTGCTCCTTTGATGTAACATATTCCAGTTTGAATTACTTCTCCTGTACTTTTTCTCTTAAGTAGTGATACTTAATAGAAATATGCTTTGTCTTTGAGTGCATTACAGGATTCTTAGACATATTTATTGCACTAGTGTTGTCACAATATATAATCACTGGCTCAGTGATTACCTCATTCATCCCTTCCAACACTTGTTTGATATAAGAATTGTTTGAATAGTTTGTAGTAGTAGCAACATACTCTGCTTCAGGAGTAGACTAAGAAATACAAGGTTGTTTCTTACTTGTCCAAGTAACAAGTCTTTCACCAAAGAAAAATGCTCCTCCGGCTGTGCTCTTTCTATCATCTATATTTCCAGCCCAATCTGCATCGGTATAGACTCTTAGTTCAAATTTGCCTTCCTTAGGATACCATAATCCATAGTCCTCTATTTTCTTCAGGTATCTCAAGATTCTTTTCACTGAAACCATGTGTGAATCCTTTGGATTGGCAAAAAATCTAGCAACAATCCCTACTGCATGTGCAATATCTGGTCTAGTTTGTACGACATACATCAGTTTACCAATCATACATTGGTACAATGTCTGGTTTACCTCTATAGATTCATCATCTTTAGTTAGTTTGTAGCCCGTGACCATCAGTGTTCCAACTGGTTTAGCATCTTCCATACCAAATGTTCTCAATACTACCTTTATGTACTTTGATTGTGTGATGAAAATTCCATTATTTTTTTGAATAACCTGCAAGCCTAGAAAGAATTTAATCTCTCCAAACATAGACATTTAAAATTCTTTTCTCATCTCATCAGCAAATGATTTATAAATATGATCTTGTCTTCCAAAGATTATATCATCCACAAATATTTTAGCAATCAAGATAGTATCATCAGATCCTCCTTTCATATACAAATTATTGTTTTCACTAGTTCTTACAAAACCAATACTTAAAAGATAAGTATGCAACCGTTCATACCAGGCTCTTGGTGCTTTCTTTAAACCATATAAATCTTTATGTAGTATACATACCATGTCTTTTTGATTTGGATCAACAAACCCTTCTGGTTGTTCTATGTAGACCTCCTCTTCTAGTATTCCATTCAGAAAAGTAGACTTAACATCCATTTGATAGACTTTAAATTTCTTATGTGCAACATATGCAAGTAACATGTAGACTCCTTCCAATCTATCAATAGGTGAAAAAGTCTCACCAATCAATGCCTTCTTCCTATGCATATCCCTTGCAAACTAGTGTAGCTTTGTTTCTTGTAACCTCTCCATTCTCATTCAACTTATTTCTAAAAATCCATTTAGTACCGATAACATTCTTATCTTTTGGTCTAGGTACTAAAGTCCATGTCTTGTTTTTCTCAATTTGTTCTATTTCTTCATTCATTGCATTTATCCATTCACCATTCTCAAGTGCAACCTTAAAATTTTTTGGTTCAAACTCACAAACTAAGCATGTATTCTATCTTAACTTACTTCTTGTCAGCATGCCAACTTGCTTGTCTCCAATGATTTGGTTCTCAGGATGATGCCTTCTGACAAATCTTTCCAGCACTTGATCTCTCATTTGTTCTTCATTCTATTCAGGTTCAATTCTTTGCTCGGTAGCTTCTTCCTGTTACTTGGTGTTATTTTCTTGATGCTCAGTCAACTCAGCCTATGATTTTAGTAGGTACTCTGGATGCTCAACATAAGTGAATCTACCATAGTCTTTCGGCTCCTTATTACTTTCTTCCTCATTTTTATCATCAAATTCATCAATTATGACATTAGCACTTTCATTCATCTTATTAGTAACCTTATTCAGACACTTGTAAGCTTTTCTTTAGTAGAATATCCAAGAAATATTCCCTCATCCCCTTTAGAGTCAAATTTCCCATTCCTATCATCTTTTAGAATAAAACATTTGCTACCAAAAATTCTAAAGTAACTTACACTTGGTGTGTAACCAAACCATAACTTTTAGGGTGTTTTGTTTGTGTCTTTCTTTAATTGTACTTAGTTCAGAACATCTACAGCTGTGCTAACTGCCTCTCTCTAGTATAATTGTGCAACATTATTTTCTAACATAAGTGTCCTTGCACAATCAACAATTGATCTATTTCTCCTTTCAGCAATCCCATTCTGTTGCGGTGGTCTAGGAGTAGAAACCTATCTTTTTATGCCATGCTCATTACAATAGTTAGTGAATTCATCAGAAATAAACTCACCACCTCTATTAGACCTCAAGCATTTCATTTCTTTCCTAGTTTCTTTTGCTACTTTTTCTTTGTACCATTTAAACATTTTAAATGCCTCAAATTTCTCTTTTAAAAACATGACAGTCATCAATCTAGTGTAATCATCAACAAACAGAATAAAATATCTATCTCTATAGTAGCTATGAGTTGTCATGGGACCACATAGGTTGGTGTGAACTAACTCCAAGATTCTTTTTATTGAATAGTCTTTACTCTTAAAACTAGATTTTGTCATTTTCCCCTTTTGACATTCATGACACATAACATGATCAGGATTTTTTAGGCTAGGTAGACCTCTAACCTTTTTCTTTCTACTGATCTTAATCATGTTATCAAAATTTACATGACATAACCTTTTATGCCATAACCATGCATCCTCATTTTTCATCAGTAAACAAGAAGTCTCAACATTGTCAAGATAAAATAAGTTACCTTTAGATTGTCCTCTTGTTCCGACAAGCTTTCCACTTTCATCAAATATCTTTACCTTCTTTCTTTCAAAAGCTACTCAGTGACCTGAGTTGTTAAGTTGTGCCACACTTAGAAAATTGTAATTCAATCCATTTACCCAATAAGCATTATCACATTTTATGTTATCATTTATCAATAAATATCCTTTTCCTCTAACCATACATGGTGTATCATTACCCATTCTTACTGATCCTCCATTATAATGCTCAAGATGATCAAAATTTTCTTTATCACTAGTCATGTGATGTGTACAACCACTATCAATGATCCAAGTATCATTTTTACTAACTTTAAAAATGAGTGCTATCTCTACATACCTTTCTTCTTCCTCAGAATCATCCTTCATCACAACAAATACTACTTCAACATCATCATCTATGTTGGTATCGGTATCATTCTCTTCAGTAATGTAACATACCTTTTTACCCTTATCTCTGTGATCTTGGTTGTCTCTTTTGTAGTGTCGATAACTTTTGTTGTTTCTCCTTCCATAGATTCCTTCACCAGATCTATCTTTGTTTCTATCTTCTTCTTTCTTGTTCAGGCATCTAGTAGTGATATGGCCAACTTCTTTACAGTTAAAACATGCTAAAGGCAATTTACCCTTATATCTACCTTTACCTTTAGGTAATCTCTGGGCCATAAGAGCTTCAAGTTTATCAAGCTCATCATTAGTATTGCTATGACTATCATTCTTTATATTATGTCTACTACTAGACTTCCTGATCTTCAGAGAAGACATGAAAGAAGACTCAACAGATGGTACAACACTATTATCAAAATTGTTCAACTCAAAAGTTGTTAGCTTACCAATTAGACTATCAAGAGTAAGATTATTGCTAGGTGCAAACCTTATTTCATGTATAGCAGATATTCTGATTGCATAAGCAGGCAGCAAGGTTCTTAGAATTTTACTTACCACTGTATCTTCATCAACGACACTACTAGATCCTCTGATAGCATTGACTACCTCCTTTATTCAGTTTGTATATTGTACTATGTTTTCTCATTCCTTTATTTTCATATCGTCAAACTTGCCTCTTAGGCTTTCAGCTTTGGCTCTCTTGACATTAACATCACCACCATAGACTCGAGAAATTTTATCCCACATCTCCTTTGCAGTAGTGCAATCTTTAACATCCTCAAATTCAACATCAGATAGAGAAGCAACAATCTCTATCATAGTAATGTTGTGTTCATGTCGATCTTTTAGTTGATCAAGAGTCAATGGTCCAGTCATCGGTTGTAAGTAGCCATTTTTAAGTAGATGTAAGGTAAAATCTTTGATTCTAGATATATGAAGTTTCATTCGACTTTGACACATAGTAAAGTTGTCCATGTTCAGCTTCGACACCTCCCTCTTATACATCTTGTGATCTTTCTGCTGAAGTCCTTAAAAATCTATTCCAAGAAATCAATTCTCTGATACCAATTGTTAGAATAACTGAGGGGGGGGGGGGGGGGGGGGTGGATTAGTTAGATTAGTTATCCTATAGTCCCAAATCTTAAGATGTAACTTTAAAAAAAATTTCAACAAATTTTGTAGCTCGGTAAGAAAAACTCTTAAACTGTCTGTGCCTTTACTGATTACCAGTTAATTAAATCATAGTAACTAATGATCAAATCAAATATGCAGTATGTAAAGTATGACAATAAAGAAATCATCACAGAAACACATAAAAAAATGAGTTAATGTGGAAACCCTATTAAGGGAAAAACCACCTGGGACCGGTAACCCAAAATAATTTTCACTCTTCTGAAGTGAGCTCGGTGAGGAGACAACCCTGTTAAAGGTTACAAACACACTGTTAGGTGTGACCTTGTTAGAGGATTTAATACTAACATTTATTATTCAACAAGAATTTACTATGGGGTCGATAGGATAACAATGTACATTCATTGAATGACATCGGGGTATAACATAAGACGGTTAAGTCCACTCGGTTAAGAGTTTTTTCTGTATCAATGGTTAAAGTGAAATAGTAGTTGATCTGATTACAATACAACTCAATTTGCAGATGTTTAGATCTATTCTAAGCCCATACAAATCCTCTGATCAATATATCAATTCACTTCCTTAACTTACTTTCACTCAGTAATAGCTCTTTAACACTTGGTACTGTTCTATAATTTGGTTCTCCTTCAACCAGTCTGATCAGGCATGCATGAAACTGTATTCACATGAAATCTCTACAATCTTCTTTCTTCTAGCATGTTTCAGTAAAGAAACTCATATCTCTTATATAGATAGATAAACCATTTTCATATCAACCATCAAAATTTTCCGCTTAATCTCCTTCATAGATTTTGCCTCTTAAACCTTCCTCAACAGTTGTGTCAGTAACACATTTCAATTCCATCCTTTAGATCTTCTCCAAATTTTGTCAGTTGTGGATCTTATAAAAAACTTTATCCTCAATCTCGAAATCATAACAATTTCTAGTTCATCAATTTCTGTCAGCTAAACTTAAGCATTTAATACTTTCATCCATAGTCGGTTAACAAAGAAATGCGTCAGCGAACATAAGCTTGGTTAATACGTTCGCTCGGTATACACTACACTAGTTCGGTGTATACTGAAGTGCTTCATTTACCAACCACATTGCCTTGTACATTTTTCTTCCTTCTCCATAATAGATTAATGCAACATAATCAAGTCAAAAATATGAATTCATAGACTCATCAATAAGTTACCCAAAGTATTCCTTATCCTCATCTATTATATCCATCTTCCTCTATGTAGATATCTCAGTTCTTCATCTCTTCTCTCCTCTTTACAAATGTTTAGATATTTGTAACTAACATGATAAGTACTATCAAACTAGTTGACATCAATGACACACAATGACTGATTTAATTATCTTACATATCATTTTAGTACTCATTGATTTCTAATCACTGATCTTCAAGTCATTCAGGTATTCAATCAGTTGTAGTTCATCAGGTGATTGAGATTCATTTTGAGCTTGATCCATGTGAGTTTAATCCTTATTTCCCATTGGTTGATGCATTTTCCTCCCATTTGATGTTGAGGGAAAATAGTGATTTAATAATTGAATTTATTTAATTTGTTTAGCCATGTGTACCCCTTAAATGGGTTGATTTGATTTAAATTGAACTATACAATTAATTAGATTAATTGCACAATTAATTGATTTAGCTTGATTTATTAAATTTAAATTGATTTAATGGCTTTTGATTTTCAATTAAATTTGGATTATGGCTTGATTGTAATTTTTCTTTGATTTTAGCCTGATTTCAATTTATTGCTTTGATTTTGCCTTGGTTGCTCACTTAAATTAATCTTGTCCATTTTCAGGTGATTACATAGGCATATAATAATTAATTTCTTTATTAATTATTATCATACAACCTAGGTTTGTTCACCCTTTTAGGGTTTTGATCTCCTTTTATAAGGATTGATCTATCTTATAATCTAATTGAGAAACACATATTATTATTGAATTGCAACTTTTATTTTTGCACATCAAGAATGTCTCCTCTTTCATGGATCCATGCATTCAGGCCTCTCTAGCTTCTCTCTCTCTCTCTCTCTGTGACAGGTGTTTGTGTGTAGGTGTTCTTGGGAGCTCTAAGTTGTTTACTTATTAATTCCAATAGTTCTCACATAGAACTTCTAGCTCAACTTGAGGCTTTTACTAGTCTGCACTAGGAACCACAACACTCCACTCAGAGTTGGAAAAATGATGTTCCACTGACACTTCCATAAAGCCATCCTAATCTCTATAAGGGATAACATCTATTAAAAGTTAATAGTCATCCACCATCAAGACTAACTTCTTAATCTTTGGGATTTAAACACACCACATTAGTAAAATAGTCACTTATAAGGATTTCCCAATTTATAAGTGGATACCTGTCTAGAAAGGAAGAAGAAAAAAGGGGCTCTTCTAAATTGTGTCAAATTCATGATCCCTCTCTAAAATTGTACTATACAAAATTTCTCCATTTCTCAACATCTTCTTAGATTGGTGTTGATCGAGGGGAGTTGAGGGATTACCCAAACCTTCACCCACCTTATACTTTCCTTTTGTGTGGACCAAACACTCAACTGCTAAATGCCCCTCTATCCAACAAATTTTATAAGTGATAATGGACTCCACCTCAATCTGATGCCTCCAAATACCATCATTAGAAACTGGTTTGATCTCCTTTAGAAGGGGGGAAGGCTTCCAAAGGATGCACAACCAAACAAAGATCCCATCATCCTTTTTGTCCTTATCTTTGTTTTCATTTAGAAATTTTCCTATTTTGTTTCCAATAATCTCCAAGATAGATAACTCCCAATATTATTGAGTTATATTGTAGAGGAAAACCCAAATGTGAACGTCATCAATAAAAGTTGTGAAGGGATCAAAATTTTAGATATAGTCCTAAATAAAGAAGCCCATACCATTCATTAAAAAGGGCCATCATCCAAGATCGAGTTCTTTGTTTTAGAACTAGCACACATAACCAAAAAGAAGCCTTTAGAGAGGGATTTATGGTGTAGGTTGTGGCCCTAATTTTCATTGCCCGTACCATAACTTAACCCTAGTAAGGGTTAGCCATTCTGCAACCCACTTCATAAAGACTCCCTATCCCTCAATTTTTTTACCACCCAAACCCAATCTTCATTATCAATATTTAAGGAAATAATACTATGTTTTTCCTAATGAGCCCTTACTTGAACATCGGTAAATAGAGACTAGTTCTCCTTGAGCCACCACTTTCTTCTCGATTCTATAATAAATTACTTCCTTGAGAGAATACCAAAAAACCCCTTTCCCAAGGACCAACATTTGTGAGAGTTGTCCTTTCTAGCAAAGGGAGGATGATCCATTTCGCTAATCCTACCAAGCCCAACAAGGAAACCACTATGGAAGATGTTAGAGTAAAGTATCAATTTAATTATGTTAATTAAATAAACTTTATTCCCTTCTTAAGATCTCACTTTATGCACTTGCATTAGTCATTTTATAATTAAAACACTCATGCATTAGTCGTTTTCTATTTAAAACACTCATGTATTAGTCATCTTATTTTTTAAACATACATGCATTAGCCATGTAATAATTAAATTAATTATTACATGCACTTTTACTTTTTAGGGTTTTCCCTTTAGGTTTTTGATCTCCTTTTATAAGGATTGATCCCTTGTATATTTTATTATCATTTTTATTGAGGATATTTTTTCTTCATATTTTTCTGAGTAAAACCCTTGCCCTCTTCTTGTCTCTACCTTCTTGTGATATGTTTTTGTATGCAGGTGATCTATGGGTTTTGTGGATTTGTATCACTCAAATCCTACATGGTATCAGAGCCCAATCTGCTACAACTTGTTCATGTTTGAAGGAATCATAGATAAGAGGATCAAATAGTTTAAATCAGGGATTTCTCAAGTATTTTTTTATTCAAATTAGGGGGTCACTATTTTTTGGTGCACTTTGAGCTCAAACGGACCTCATTGTTGAGCTCACAACATCCAAAAACCCCTATTTCGATATACAATAGATCTAATTTGGACAAAGTTGCAAGGAGAGGCAAAATGTTTTTGCCCTAGGGCCATACGACTGTGCACACACCCTGAGACAATTTATGCATGGATAATGAGGAAATTTTTGACAAAAAAAAAAAATGGCACCGCCCACTTGTCGCTCACAGGCCGCCCGCACTCCACCTCCATCGGCGGACCACTAGCTGCTTACTGCAATGGTCATCGTAGGGTAACCATTGGGTTAAATTGCAGTGGTCACCGCCATAGTTAACTACCACTGGTTGCAGTCCCCGACTACATGTGACCAACCACTATGGCTTGGAGCTAGCAGTTGGCCCCCAACCAATTCTTTTTTGGTATTTTTTTCCCTTCTGGAGGCCCATGCACTAAAATTGGCGTACCGGGAGTTCCAAGTGTTATTTTTTGGCAAATGAGATATCGTCGGAAATATAGTTCTGAGCCCGACACTCTCATGCAATTTAGTCTAGTTTTTTCCTCCATCTTGCTTACTATTTATGCTATCAAATCTAGATATTCCTTTCTACATTTCGGGGGGCCTAATTTTCTCAAATTAGCTCCATTTTTTTATTTGGAAGAAGTGTCAAAAAACTCTTCTCGAGCACTATCTAGATCTTTGTCTAATTTTGTTAGTATTTTTTCAAGGTACACATGATTCAGATCTGAATCCTTTTTGATTTTTTCTTGTTAAAGAAAATATTTCTAGCTTTAGGGGTTCAATTTTTGGGATTGTGAGGGGGTGTTTCTTCTTGTTTCTATTATTTACTTTTGTAAACTAGATATACCTTAAAAAAAACCCCTTCTAAAAAAATATGGCTGAGACCTCTTCTTGTTTAGAAATTCTGACCCCACATAATTATCACACATGGAAATCCCTAATGACATGACTTCTCTATTTAAAAGGATTGTGGTCTTATTTAGATGCAGTGCAACTAGTCTTAACAAGGACCTTTGAGGTCATGCAAAACATGAACAAGATGGATGAGGCTATGGGGTTGATTTCTTCATAGGTGTCAAATAGTTTTTAGTTTCATCTTGATGGGTGCAATACTCCTCAAGAGATGGCTAAATTTGAGACCTTATTTGGTACGATCAATGAGTTTAGAGAACTTTAGATTGAGGTAAATCTTACCTCCCTTGTGTGTGTGTGAATTTTGTACCTGATCTGTAGACATAACACTTCAGTAAAATATTAGAGGTTAGCAATAATCGAAATCGTGCAAATAATGGAAAACTAAACTAACCAGGCGATATACTACCTTCTAGTAGATGTGAGTGTGAATTCTCAAATTAGACTGAGATCAGTGACCTTGACGAAACCTAAACGAAGGATTTGAATGCAAAGTCTAGATATGAATCAATGCAATTTAATCTATATTTTTGGTTTTTCTATGTAAATATGAATGAAAACTTGATATGAATCTAATCTAGAATGAACTGATATGAAATTGATCCAACAATGATATGAAAATGAATCTAAATGAATGTAAAAACCAAATTGATCTCACAATAGCCTCGATTCACAATAAGCTTTTGATTCTCCAAATTCCAATTCTTCAAAATAGTTGTGCAATTCGTAGATGATTTTGGCAGAGTAAGCTCGCAAAATTATGAGATGTGATATGAAGAGCTGAAGCCTTAATTTTATAGAAATCCAGGGCTTTGGAGGTGCATGAAAGAAAGCCATAAATCACTCAAATAAACTCAACTTGATTTTTGAGTTATTTGAAAATAAAGATAATTTAATTCACAAAAACATGCAAAAGTAGAGTTCAACTCAAAATAGAGTTTAGCTTTAATTGATAATTGATAGTTGTCTGCTTTTGTGATTGTGCATGTTTTATTTATGAATTAATTTAATAATAGAGTGATTTATTTCCAACTTAACTGATTTTAAAATTAAAACAACTGATTTATGGGTTAATCAATTATTTTTCAAACTTTTATTCAAAAACAATATTATTAAAAATTGACAACTTGCTTTAATTAATTAAATAAGAATTTAATCAATTATTCATAGGATTTTAGATTTATTATCAAAATTAAATAATACAATTTAAGAATAAATAGAATTAACTTCAATTAAATAATTAAGTGGTAGAATTAAATCTAATTAATTAAATATTGAGAATATTCAATTAATCAAACTTTTGGATAAATTGGATTTATCACCAAATAATCATTAAATTAAAGATAATTATGATAATTAGGAATATTACTAGGAATATTCCCCGATGCAGAATTTGAGATAATCAATTAGGATTCGATGATGTTTAGATGTGCCTTAGGTTAGGACTTCGATGCCAATTTTGTTTGATATGTTGATGTATGAGGTTAATGAACCTATAGCCCATTTTTGGGGTATTACATTTTGCCCCTCTTTGAATTGTTGTGTGAAGCACAGTGGTTCAAAGACAGTCTATGTATGATATTGAAACTAATGTTTGAAATTGAAATTGATATGAAATAGAAATTGATTTGAAATTGATATGAAGATAATAGGTCCTGAATGACCAAAGATAATGTTAACTATAACAGCAAATGAACCGATGATTGCAAAAAAGTGTCAAAATGCTTGATTCTAAACCTTATGATTGCAAAGAAGTGAGTGACCGATTCCAAACCTGATTGTCCTTGTATTGAATCACATTGGTATCACATCTGAACCCTTCAATTACCGAAGAACCAAGGAAATAACACAATTGGACTGATAGTTACAAAAACTAATACAATTTACAAGATTAGGAGAATACCAGATTGATATGGATCTTGATGAATCTGATATGCCCCAAGCGATGAGGTCTTTTTGATAAATCAACAACCAGACGTAGTTGTTGTCTTGATTACTGAGGAAAGATATGATTCCAAAATTTAATTTTACAGACTTGAATGATGTGCAATACCATGCCCCCTTTAGGATTAAAATTGAAATCTGATAAGAGAAGTCAGTGTTGAATAGTTTAGAAGCATGTTAATTGATTTGAGAAGTGGTTATACACATTTGAGAACACATTCTACATCGTTTGGAGGTCCAGAAGACCAAGGTTGACTAGGTTTGAATATGAGTTGACCATGGTTGACCAAGTTGAAATGTCGATAGTTTGATGTAAGATAATCAGTTAAGTTGAATTTTGGATTCCTGGGATGATTGAAGGTTGATTATGCAAGCAGTAGACCGTCCTGGGCCCAAAATTTTTAAATTGCAATTTTGACATAATAAATGATCTCAAATTTTAATTTTGATTCCAAAAATGGATGCAGAACATCAAAATTAGCCAGAGGTGCAATTTTTGTGGAAAATGGAGCACTTTTGAAAATTAGGTCAAAAGCTATATAAGGGCCGGAAGGGTCATTTTCAAATTATTTCAACCATTTGACTTTGGAGATCTTGTGGAGCCCTCTGAGTGAGAAAATGGTAGAACAAAGAGAACTGAAGGTACTTGTGAGTTCGCATTGATTTGAGTGCAGTCGGAGACATCAAGGACCTCGACAGTACGGACATTTGGTATGTGGACCTCTTTGCCGCTCTGAAATGTCAATTTTTCCATGTTTTTTTTTACCATTTTTAGGTTTTTTTTCATACGCGTTTTGCTTTTCAATTTTCGTATGTATCAAAACTCGTACGAGTCATCTCCCAGACTCGTATGACATTTGAATTGTATTTCCTTTGTCATTTCATGACCTGTCCAGTGTCGTATGAGAGGGACCCATGAGTCATACGACATTTCATCGGGTCCCTCGAAACTCGTATGATGAAGTTTCCCATGTCGTATGACTATGGTTTGTCATTTGGTCTATTGTGGAAAGTCGTATGACTTTTTATGCTAGTCTGGACTGTCATATGAAAAATAGTGAGTTCAAAACTCCATCGTAGGTCAAAATTTTTGCTTTTTTGATTGCTCTGCCTGATTGCTGACTCTTTGACCTACCTTCTGAAATACCAAACCGTTCAATCTCTGCACTATTAGTTTGTTGTTGAACCCAATTTCTGATAGAATTTCCTATTTCTATATAATATAGGTCACATATCCAGATGTACATGTCTGTCATTCATATCTAGCGACACAGAGACTATGTGTTTCACTTCCTGACCCTATGAGGGTACATCTTGTTGCCTGTGGGTTTGAGTACCTGATCCATTTACCTGATATTAGGGTAAATCATGGCCTACTGACTGCGTTGATCGAGAGGTTCCACTCAGAGACACAGCCTTTTCATTTACTGACTGGAGAGATCACTGTGACTTCAGAGGATGTATATAGGATATTACGCATTCCTTTCCATAGTAGTCGGCATCCTGAGTATGTGAGTATCGGCCAGACAGGTCTTCATGCTTTTAGGCATCTGTTTGGTGATGATACATAGTTGACTGGGTCCATTTCATGGGAGACCCTTGTACAGAGATATGGTCAGACACACCGCTTAGAGTGTATTATTGCTGGGATGATTGGTGAGCTCATCATGTCGGGCCATCAGTAGAACAGTTTCTTGATGGGATGGGCCCTGATGGTAGCACTTCTTATTGTGACTCCCACTGGCTTGCTTGGGGTCAGTGTCTTTTGGCACATATATTTTCAGAGATGTATGAGGTTATGTATTAGGATTGCAAGAGTTTTGTGTCTGGAGCTCTTGTGTTACAGATATGGGCTTGGGAGCATATCCTAGTTTTGAGACCAGTTTTTTAGACACAACGTCAGCCACAGGAGCCAGTGATATACACATATGCTGGTTTTGTCACACAGGTCTGCATGGGTCATACTGAGTATTGTAGATGATGCTTGGATGATATGACTTTTGTAGTATGGAGACCTTACTTGCAAATAGAGGCCTGGCCCACTGCAAGAGAGCAGTTTAGCTTCCTTTTTTAGAGTCAAGTACTCATTGGTCATTCTTCCACTATTTTGGAGAGATTTCTCATTACTAGAGTGTGGTGTTAGTATGGATGGAGACAGGATGCCCCATAGGAGTATACTGCATATGCCCGTATAGTTTGTGAGATCAGGCTCGGATGGACACAAAGGCTCACTTATTCTTTATGTTTAGATGAGTATTGCGCCATTATTGGGAGAGACTGGGAATACGTTCCATAGGTTGTTGATGCAGGGGTCATAGACAGATTCATTGCTTGGCTTGCCGATCACCCCGTCCATAGATTCTCAGATCCCACTGAGTTGATACCCTCCATGGTAGAGGCAATGGATGTTATAGGTGCTCTTGTTGTACAGGGTTTGAGACCACAGGTAGTACATCCTACACCACCCAGACTGAGAGTGATGGCTCCACTACAAAGACTAGTAGGACATATGAGGCCCCCTCGTCCTTCTACTTCGACAGCAGGTACATCCATAGGTGCATAGAGACGGACCAGGGGTGAGAGTGGCACTTTGGGCGGTGTTGGTTCTACAGATGATGTATTAGCAGCTGAGTAGGTTGTAGGTGCTAGTATAGATATGGGTACAAATGATCCCTTTGATCTAGGGGTTGAGATTAGATGCTATAAGGTGCATAGAGCAGGTACCACAGAGCAGACAGAGCAGCTAGCACATGACACAGATATGCCAATAGCATGGGATGAGCCTAGTGTACCTCTTACTTCATCAGAGATTATTAGACGTCTCAGAGCTCAAGTTTGGGACCTGAAGGTACAAAGTGCTAGGTGTGAGGAGAGGTATCTAGAGCTAGATAGGTAGTGCACAAAGCTTCGTGTAGAGCTTCATTCAGAGGTTCAGAGATTACAGACAAAGGTGACCCATCAGACCTCACAGGCTTCATATTATGTGTCTGCATATTATGCTACTGTCCCTACTATGCAAAGAGTACCCACATATTCAGATTATATGGCAACCTCAGAGGGAGCTAGGGCACTGAGAGCAGAGGCTATAATAGATGCACCACCCCCTCCTCCACCAAATGTTGAGGAGCATGCTGATAGTTGATTCCTGTTCTTATGTTTTGATATACTCTTTTCTTTTTGATAATTGATATACTGTTCTAACTTTGATAGCTCTCAGGAGCTCATTCTTTTGTATATTGTGCCAGTAGTGCACCCCTGACACATTTCAAGTTGATGATATATATGAGATTGATATTTTGGGTCGTGACTTCATTTGTACTTGTCTTGTTTTGATTTATGATGATATCATGTGATGTTTATGCTATGAGTAGTGTAGAAGGTATGTATGGATCAATGAAATGCAATGATTTCTTTCATATGTATGGATGTTATGCAAATGTAATTGATTATGAAAAGATGTATGTATGATTTTTGCTTATGCACTGGATGTAATGTAATGCAACAAATGGTAATGATATGGTATGTAAATGCAGTGATACACATGATATGTTTTTGCAGGTTGATGAAGACAAGTACTCAATCTTATGTCAAAAGGATGTTTAACCTAGGAGGGTTACTACTTGCGGTTTGGTGAAGAGACCTTCGAGTGAGACTCAGCTCTCCTTAGATTTGAAGAGACAAGTGGAGAATTTTTTAAGCATTGAAGTTCATTTAGCCATTGTGAGATCATGCAAACATACAAAAATGCAAAGAGACATGCAGTATGAAATGCAACCTAAGACCTAGGACCTAGTCACTGATCATGTATCGGTCATTCTCATCATTGATTTTTTTTTTTTAGGTAACCAGATAAATCAATACAATTCCCACTAGTTATGAAACCATAGACATATGAATATCAATTTGTATGAGCAGGAATCAATACAACACCTATAGATTAGGAAACCATGGATATATGAATATTGATTTTGTTTTCGTAATGTCAGATTAGATATAAGCATCAAGGCACAAAAGCCAGGATGACCTGAATATCATGTCCATTTTGATATAGCAATTTGTATAAGCATCAAAACATAAACATCATGATGACATGAATACGCCTTGTGGTCAAACACATCAAGTAGTCAAGAGATCATTCAAAATCCAATGTGAGTTACCCGTAGTGACCCTTTATCATTCACATCCTTAGGTAAGATCACGTTTCACAGTAGGAGAAAGAACTCCATCAAAAAGACAATAGTTAGATCAAAATTCCTTGAATTTTCCAAGTATGAATGGTCGAGGTACGCATGGCCATCCAATTCGAGATAGAGGCTCTTACAGTCAGACACCATTTCAATCCAGAATTTCCAAAGTTGGTAGACTTTTACCATACAAGCAGAAGACAAAGAAAAGATTATGCCCCCAGTCATCACTCTCTAAATCCTGTAAAGGACATCAGTGAAGAGCTTGTGGGATCACAATATGAAAAAATGTCAATGCGAATTAGTAAACATACAAGGAGATAACAACATGTAAAAAGCATAGATTGTTTTCAGTTTGTTTTGATGTTTGATTGTGTTGTTGCAGATGCAAAATCCTTTCTGGAGACAAGACAGACTGACTGACTCACATGAAGCTTCAAAAGACTCTAACTGGATATGATACATCTAAGATACATTGGAGGCCATAGGATATGACTTTGATTGTCCCCAAGTGTTAAGCATTGATAGGATACAGATGCTTGAGCTGATTGGTGTATAGACCGACTTATTGAAAATAAGAATGAAAAAACAAACCGAGAGATATGTACAAACCAAAGCAAGACTAAAAGCTGGGAAAGACCAAGATTGCACTGGTAGATGGAGCATTTTGAAACAAGTGGCACCCGTTTGCCAGGTTTTCACCATCTTGGCCAAGATTCTATTTTTGCTACCAAGGTGCCTGTTTCCAGGTTTTCACCAAGGCACTTTTTTCTTTTTCTCATTTTTTTGTATTTTTCATTTTTTCAATTTTTTTTGTGAATCATCAAGGCACCTATTGCTAGGTTTTCACCAAGATGTTCATTTTTTAAGGACTTTTTCCAATTTTAAAGATTTTTTTAGGACATTTTACCATAGACTGAATGCCTTAGGTGTAGAATTTCTTCAGATGGAGAATGTTGATTGGTTCTCAAAGCTGTTCTCCTTTAGTTGTTGAGAGTTGATAGGCACCAGAGCCAAAAGTAGCAGTGATTACAAAGGGACCCAGCCAGTTGGGTTCAAACTTCCCCTTGCATTCTCGATGTGATTGATTTTTTGGATTCTCTCTCAAGACTAGATCACCAACCTAGAATTCTCTATGTCTGACTTTCTTGTTGTAACTTCTAGAAATTCTCTTCTGATAATACTGTGAGATGATCATACGCTGCTTGTCTGCGCTCATCTAGTAGTTCAAGTTCTTGCAACCTAGACACTCTATAGTCATCATCAGTTACTAGACCATGCATTATGATTCTTAGTGATGGGATTTCAACCTCAATAGGCAGTACCGCTTCAAACCCATAAACTAAAGCAAAAGGTGTAGCCCTAGTGGGTGTTCTGATACTTGTTCTGTAGGCCCAGAGAGCTAGATTGATCATGAGATGCCAGTCTCTTCCTGTCTTATTAACTGTGCGGTGTAAGATTTTCAATAGATTCTTATTAGAAGCCTCCACTTGTCCATTCCCTTGAGGATAGTAGATAGAAGACCAATGTTTTTTGATCTTGAATTTGGCACATAGATCATCTTGGTCTTT
Source organism: Chamaecyparis obtusa (assembly GCA_027943335.1). Taxonomy (NCBI): domain Eukaryota; kingdom Viridiplantae; phylum Streptophyta; class Pinopsida; order Cupressales; family Cupressaceae; genus Chamaecyparis; species Chamaecyparis obtusa. Next base: position 3,333,774 of record BSBK01000646.1, read on the forward strand.
GTTCTTGAATTGCCCACCATTATCTGTGATTATGGAATGAGGTATCCCATATCTGCATATGATATAATTCAATATGAACATAGATATTTGCTTTCTAGTTTCTTGTGTCAAAGGGACTGCTTCTATCCATTTTGTAAAATAATCTGTAATGGTGATTATATGGGTATGTCCATTAGAAGAATGAGGATGTATAGCTCCTATAAGATCAAATGCCCATTAGTGAAAAGGCCATTGTGTAGTGAAGGGAATTAGATCTCTCCCTGGAGCATGAATTAAATTGCCATGTATTTGACATTGTTGACAAGTCTTAGCAAATTTGATAGCCTCTTTCTCCATCTCAGGCCAATAGTACCTAGCCATAATAAGTTTTCGAGCTAGTGTTAAACCATTCAAGTGTGACCCAAAAATACCTTCATGGACTTCCTCTAATGTGTGTTGAGACTCTTCTTGTTCTAAACATCTAAGTTGCATACCATCTAAACCTCATTTGTATAGATCATTACCAATGATGACATATCAGGAGGTATTTCCGATAAGGTATCTCTTTTCATGGTGGTTGAAGGTATCGGGAATGATTTGGTCTCTGAGATAGGAAAATAGGTTTTTATATCTAGATGAATCATGACCTACAATAGTGCAGATCATGCAGGTTTCTGGGGAATCATATGCAGGATAGGATAGTGCTTCCACCAGGAACTCATAGCGTAGCTCATGTTCAAGCTGCTGTAATAAAGTGGATAGTGTTGCCATTACATCGGCAGCCTTGTTCTCCATTCTAAGAATTTCCTCAAATGTGATAGATATGAAATATTTCTTAAGATCATCTACCATTCTCTTGTAAGGAATTAGCTTTTCATCTTTAGTTTGGTACACATCATTGACTTGATGGATAACAAGTTGAGAGTCTCCATGAATGTGTATCTCTGTTATTCTCCACTCAATTGCTAGTTTTATGCCATTCAAAAGGGCTTCATATTCTGCAATATTGTTTGTGCAAGGGAACTTTAATCTGAATGCTTTTGGAATTGAGTATCCTTGAGGAGTTATGAACAATATGCCTACTCTAGATCCATTCTGTGTGTAGGAGCCATCAAATAATAATTGCCATTCTCTAGAAGAAAGAGTCATGATAGAGGAATCTGGAAATTCCATTTGCATTGGTGTATCATCAATCATAGGTGCATCTGCTAATTGATCAGCAATTACCTATCCTTTAATAGCTTTTCTTTCCACATATTCGATAGCAAATTCACTTAAGAGCATGACCCATTTGGCTAATCTACCCGTGAGGGCAACTTTGCTTAGTAGGTACTTCAATGGATCAATTTTAGCTACCAAATGTGTGGTATGAGCTACCATGTAGTGTCTCAATTTCTATGATGTGAAGATCACAACTAGACAAGCTTTCTCAATCATTGAATAGTTCTTTTCATATGCCACCAATGTTCTACTGATGTAGTATATAGCTCTTTCCTTTTTATCTTCATCATGCTATGCTAGCAATGCCCCTAGTGATGTATCTGTTGTAGAGACATATAAGATCAATGGCTTCCTATGAATAGGAGGCATCAATATAGGAGGATTTGATAGATACTGTTTGATATGATCAAAGTGTTTCTCACATTCTTCATTCCATGCAAAGGTCACGCCTTTATGTAATGTTTTTGTAAATGGTTGTGATATGTCTACAAGCTGTGATATGAATCTTCTGATAGATTGAACTCTTCCTTGCAATGTCCTCATTTGATTGATATTCTTCGGGGGTTGCATCTCTATTATAGCTTTTACTTTAGCTGGATCAACTTCAATGCCCTTCTTTGAGACTATGTATCCTAAGAGTTTTCCAGAAGTGACACCAAAAGCACACTTCTTAGGATTTAGTCTAAGACTAAATTTTTCCATTCTATCTAGTATCTTGCTCAAGTCATTTAGATGTTCATCTCTAATCATAGATTTTTCTAAAGTATCATCCACATAATCTTCCATAGTTCTATGCATCATGTCATGAAAAATAGATGTCATGGCTCTTTGATATGTAGCACTAGCATTTTTAAGCCCAAATGGCATAACATTCCAATAGAAGGTGCCCCATGCACATGTGAAAGCAGTTTTCTCTTGATCTTTTGGAGCAATTTTTATTTGGTTATATCCAGAAAAATCATCCATTAAAGAGTACATCTCGAAACCCGCAGTCATGTCCACTATCATATCAATGTTAGGCAGTGGAAAATCATCCTTAGGGCATGCTCTATTTACATCTCTAAAGTCTGTGCACACTCTGATTGATTTATCTAGTTTTGAAATAGGTACAATATTAGAGATCCACTTTGCATAGTCAATAACTTGGATGAATCTAACTTTCAGGAGCTTCTCTAATTCAGCTTTCACCAAGAGTGCAACATGAGGATGCATCTTTCACAATTTTTGCTTGATAGGTTTGACATTTGGAGCTATAGATAAATGATGCATTATAAGTTTAGGATCCAACCTTGGCATATCAGAATATTTCTATGGAAAGTTGATTTTCTTCTCTGTTGGGATTGTTGTAAACTTTTTCTTCTCTTCTTCTGATAAAGATTGTGCTACATGAATCAACTGTGGTTTTTCTGTGGTTCCCAAGTTGATGGATTGAGTGGGCTCAATTAGAACTAGAGATCTATCCTGTAAATGACTTGGAAGGACATCAAATACCTCATCCTTAGGTGCCTCAAAGAGGTTTTCACCTTCAGATACATCTTTTATTTTTGCTTTTGTAGGTTCTGAGACTGCCACAAAGTGGTTTTCACCCTCAGAACTCCTTTTCTTTTTCTTTTTATTCTTATTTTTCTGACTAAGATATTTGATGTTCGACTCTGTCATGCTAACACTCGATTCACTGATGGAAGTACTCATAGGATCAACTACATTGAGGTAGCAAGCAAGGGCATAGTCATTTGGGAAGGTATAAATACCATGGCTCAGATTCATGGAGGTTTGATCAATAAGGTTTGGATATTGGATAGTCAAAGTGGGGAAAGATTGGGAGATAGTGTTTACAGATATGGATATGTCATCATTGGTCCTAACTCAACACTCAAGTTCAAAGGTGATATTACAACTTAAGACATTCAATTCATGAATAGGCTCAATGTCATTGTGGGAGTCCAATTCAGCCATAGGTGGATCAGACTCGATAGGTTCATCATTTCACTCTAGACTTACGTTGGGTTGAGGTGTATATTGGTGAATAACATCAACATGTTTTTCATTGATAAGCTCATCTGGTTCTGGAATGACTCCCCATTCATAGTCATTAGATTCATCTTCTGATTCAAGATCTCTATGAAATCTGAGAACATGAGTAAAGTCAGGGTGAAGACCCCAAGAAGGGTTGCCCTCAGATTCGGATTTGTATTCATACTCATGGGAGTCTATCTCAGAATAACTACCACCTTCTTCTTGGTCCATTTGATTAGCTCTGAGATTAGCTGGTTCTTGTGTAGCAACTATCTCTTGCTTTACAGTAGGTTCTTGTGTTTCTACTACATTGATTCTTTTGATAGGATCATCTTCTGTATCAAGAAGGTCTTTGATCTCTTTAGGAAATTTTTCATAGGAAATGAGTTCTGAGCTGTCTGAATCACTATCTGATGGTTCTGTTTCTTCTTTCTTAAGAAGGGCTTCTCCTAGTGTGATCTGCTCTATGACATGGGAACAATTACCTTTGATGTGAAAGGGTTTCTTTTTAAATCCTAAGCCAAATTTGTCTTTATTTTCTCTACCAATATGTGGGAGAGGTGCCTCAAGACCTTTTCCTCTAACTCCTAGAGGTCCTTTACCTAAATATCCCATCTTAGCTATTAATTTATCTCATAGGCCATATGACTTAGAAGGATCATTTGGTACTGCTAAATTACTAGTTTGAGTATCATGGGATTCAGATTCATCTCTGTATAGCCATGCAAGCACAATTTCATCCTCTTCAAATTCTTGCTTGGAGACTTGTTCTGCTACAAAATTCTTCTTATATACCTCAAGGGGTTCTTTAGATTCTAGTTTAGAATATTTCAAAGATTGCCCATAAGACTTAGGTGAAATAGGGAGAGACATCAAAGATAAGACTGGCTCTATAGTATATTCTCCCATACTATTTTCTTTGATATGGACGTCTTTGGAAATATCTTCCATTTTAGAAGTGGATGCTTCTTTTGTTGACTTAAGGGAAGATTCTCTGTTATTGGGCACAAGTTTATCCGCACCTTCTTTCAATGTATTGCAAGTGGTAGATATGTCTGCTGGAATGGTGACCTCTACTCCTTCATAAGGAAGTTTCAAGCATTGGTGGAATGTAGAAGGAATAGCTTGCATTTCATGGATCCATGGTCTTCCTATAAGAATGTTGTAAGACAAAGGTAGATCAAGGACTTGACATACAGTATCTCTGATAACCAGACCTGCTCTAATAGGTAAGATAATGGTGGCTTTAGAAGATCTTTCTTTTTCATCATAGGCTTTGATAGTTATTTTCTTTCTAGGATCAATAGCCATTTCTGAAAATCTCAATTGTGTAACCAAGCTGTAAGAACAAATGTTTAGGCCAGCGCCCCCATCTATCAACACATGTTTGACTCTACGATTCTGGATCAAGACTTCTATATGCAAGGGCTGATTATGTGGGTGACTCAAGGAGTTGTCATCTTCCTCTGAAAAGGAGATATATTGCAGAGATGTAAGATGTCCAACCATAGTCTGGAACCTGTCTAAATCAAGGTCATTAGGAACATTGGATCCAAGAAAAGCTTTATCTAGAATAGCTCTATGAGCTGGAGATATCCGAAGCAACTCAAACATGGAGATTTTTTCATTGGTGTGTTGGAGTTGTTGAACAATGCTATAAGATGTTGGCCTCATATCTTTAGGATTGGAAGATTTAGAAGCAGCCTTCTGTTTGGAAGTGGAAGAAAGATTGAAGGGCATCTTAGGGACATTTGATGAATCTGGGATTTGTCCATTCAAATGTGCCTGAGCTTGTGATCTAGTAACTGCGTTAGCTGAAGAATGATCTCTATCTCTTCACAGAATTGTGATGACATTGCAATGTTCAAAGAGACAAGGTTCAACCATATTGATAACGACATTATTTCCAGGGTAAGCATAATTGACCTTTGCCCCCATATTAGGTTGAGAAGATGAAACTTCTTGACCATGTTTCAGAAATGGTTCTATGAATGTCATATGATCATTATTGCTCTTATGATTGTCAATGGTGATATCTTCCTTATCAATCAGATCTTGAATAGTATGTTTCAAGCGTAAGCAGTTATTAGTTTTGTGACCTTTACCCTGATGGAAATCACAAAATTTGTTCTCTCTCCACCATTTTGGTTTAGGCTCAGAATCAGGTAGTCAGATCTCAGGCAAAGAGATGATGTTATTGGCTAGTAGAGTTCTCATGGCTGATTCCAAAGATTCTCCAAGAGGAATGAACATTCATTTATTATCAGCGAACCACTTTTTATACTCTGGCTTCTTTTGAGATGATTCAGGAACCTTTTGTTCTGAAGCTTTTATGGCTTGGGTACCGATAGTTAGATTGAAATCTAGTGCCTTAGATGGGGCATGAATAGTATCAACAATGCCATCTGTGATGATGCCTTTATTCTTGTTCTAGTTTTTGTGCTTGTCTTCAGAACTGGATCCTAATTCGTACTTGTCTTTTTGAAGTGTGATTTCTCCTTTTTTCACAAGCACTTTTTTGATTTTGATAGCATTGTCCACCATCTTATTAAAAGATGTATGATCTTGAATTTGTAGAGGATAATTGATTTCTAGAACAAGGTTATTGATGAAGATTTCCAATTTTTCTATTTCTGGAATAGGTCTAGCATATAGAGAGAACTTCTTCCTCCATCTCTTAAGAAAATTTAGGAATGGTTCCCTTGGATATTGCTTGAGATTACAGATATCAATCACGGTGACTGGATGTTGAATATTTTAGGAGTATTGATGATAAAATAATTTGATCAACTCCTCAAAAATTTTGATAGTCTAAGGCAATCTAGAGAACCAATTCCACCTAGAGATCGAGGGAAGAGATGCATCAAATAGGTTGGTTCGTGCATGAACTCCATAGATTGTGTACAAAATTCTTTGATGTGATCTTGAGGGTCAGAGTGTCCATCATACTTGTCATACTTGGGCATCTCCACTCTTTTTAGGAATGGTGGCATGTACAAGTCTTTGTCAAATGGAAAAGGACATAGAGCCTCCATGGAGAACTCTTTGGGTTCCTTTTCTTTTTCAAGGTTGTTAAGTTTGACTTGCATGGCATGCATTTGTCTCATCATAGCTATGAGTGGAGTCTCTTCCTCATGTGTAATGATATCTTCAATATTAAAGTTGGGAGGAAATTTAGCTCCTTGATGAGCTAATTGTAAAAAGTATGCCTGCCTATCTTCTTTCAAGAAATGCTTCATCATTTTCTTGAATTCATCATCATTTTGATATCGAGCAATTTATTTAGGTGTGGGTTCTTGATCTAATCCATGTTGAGATTGAGTTCTGTGAGAACCAAAGTTTGTCCCTGCTTGAGACATGGTAGGAGTTTGTGGACTCCCTGGAATAGATTGATGAGGAGTTTTCTGATTGCCTCTGTGGGTTGATGGAGGAGGTATGTAACCAGTTTTCAATCAAAAGTTGCCAAGATCATCGTCCTCATAAAGACCAGAATTGATGAGTTGCTCAAGAGTTGGACCCTGGATATTAGTCAAAGGTAAGATCTAAGACATCTCTCCTGATTTCTTGTGTGAGGAAGCTCTGGTTTCCACCATTAACCTTAGGTGAAGTGAAGAGAATAGGATGAAGACAACTGAAGAATGATTTGATGCAAGAAAATTAGATGACACAACCTTGTCAAGATTATGATTGGTTTGAAGATTCGATTAGACATGGATGAAGGATACTGTGCCCTGGATGTATGGGTAGATTGCCCAAAAGATAGCAGACATGAGTTCACAACACTTAGTCTATTTTTGAAGATTTTATAGAAGATTGATAGTTATGACAAGGTTTTGACACAAGATGATAAAGACTCAAATCAATTAAATAGAAGGATAAATTAGATTCAAAAGGCCACTTTAGGAAAATGATTAGATTCTCAATAGATACTACTATGTTCCTGACACAATGATTTGTTCGACAGATTCTGGAAATACGCTGAAAAAGCTAAGTATCTGGCAATTCTGACAATTTGCTGACAACTTTTCAAAATTTCCCAAATGACACTCTATAGACTCGTACAATAGTGGGTATGCTATGAAACGACAGTTGAAAATCTCATACGACAGTTGCAAAAACTCGCATGACAGTTACTAGTAGGATTTGACTTTTTGAATTTGAGTGGCAGAAATACTCGTACGACACTGGGTTCTTTACCATATGACAGTTGGGTAGTAATGAAATGACATTTTATGAAAACTTGTATGACTTTCTGACCTCCTGAGATGAATTTTGACTCCAGAAAGGAATTTCACTTCAAATCTTGCAAATTTAGGGTTTTCAAATCCAGTTTCTTTGCAAATTTCAATGTCTAGATTTGAAGATGGTAACAGATTTGTTCATTTTCAATAACCAGATAGATAAGAAAGCACACAAAATAGCAAGCAAGTGATTTCAAGCATGTCTAAAAACAATGAACAAGGGCAAAAGCAACCTTGTGCATGAACAATCAAGTGATTTTTTTGTTCTAATCCTCCGAAGCGCTAATTGTGTATGTTCCAAAATTTTTTCAATAACACACATATACCCTTAGAAAATAAAAATTTGGCCTCTCTAGGGTTTTTAGCAATGGTTTGACTCTGTAACTTTTATGATCCAAAGGGGTGAACTCCAATCCCATTGCACCAGGGTTTTGACACAATCTGAGAATTTAATCAATCAGGAGCTGCTAGGGAGATCTGACAACCCAACAATGAACCACACCTGTGAAGATTTCTTCGACAAGGACATTTATATAGCAGCTGTCACTACCATGGAAAAAATGGCTATTACCACTTGAGGTTCCATCAATGTGGTTGACCCAATTAAGGGAATGTCCACTATGGTTAACCCTCTCTAAAGGTGACTCACAAAATATACCACATGGAGACTGGTTCTAGATTGACGGATTTGGGTTTCTGGTACTATCCAAAAAGGAAGTAGAGCATAATCCCCTAGCCTTTTCACTTTTAAACCAAACAAAGTAGATAGATTAATCTGACATGCTAAGACCAAGATTATCTCACAAAGATCTATGACGTCAACCCCTTATTATCTATCAACCTCTCCAGAGAGAGAATGTATCAATCAAAAGTTGAAGACACACGGATCTAGTAGAATGTGAGATGCCCTCGGTATCCTCCCTACCTACAAGGGTTCCTTCATTGAGAGGAGCTTCACTGGAAACTCACTCTCTCAAGAGCCATGAATAGTGTTCATAGGGCCTATTTACTATGTGTAACAAAGATGCTGAAAGCAAATCTATGTTCGCTTTTATAGCCCAAATGAAATCTGTGATATGGAAGCAATAAAAAGTCACTCAAGCTAGACACATGAGATGTTTGTTTTAAGTCCCAAAATTGAAGTCTTATCAGTTGAGAAGATTACTTGAATTCCTCGCAACGTGCTTAGTAGATTTTTACCCGTTTTCAGTAATTCTTGCACTTTTCCCAATCAAAACAAGCAGGAGTCAATCAAAAATAGAGAATTTCAATTGTTAAGATTAGCCCTTAGTCAAAATCTGAAAACCAAATCTAACAAACTACCCTAAAAAATGAAACGACAATGAAAACCTAGTGACAAAACTCGTACGATAGTGGATATGCTTCCAGACGACAGTCTAGAAACTCGTACGACACTGGGTGTATGATGATATAACAGTTGAACTTCCAAACGATAGTATGTATAGTCTAGCATGATTCTTGATCCAATAAACTATCGTACGACAATGGGTATAGTCTAAGATGACTTTTCTCAGAAAGTCATACGAAAATTATACGGACAAAATTTAAAAATCATAGTTTTGGCTCAGAAATCGAGAAGAAAAGACATAAATTGATAGAATTGAATTAGAAACCCATATCAGGGCCCCACAATGGGTGCCAAAAATGTGTGTGTGAATTTTGTACCTAATCTATAGACACAACACTTCAGTAAAACATTAGAGGTTAGCAATAATCGAAATCATGCAAATAATGGAAAACTAAACTAACCAGGTGATTTACTGCCTTCTAGTAGATGCGAGTGTGAATTCTTAGATTAGACCAAGATTAGTGACCTTGACAACACCTAAATGAAGGATTTGAATGCAAAATCTAGATATGAATTAATGCAATTTAATCTATATTTTTGGTTTTTCTATGCAAATATGAATGAAAACTTGATATGAATCTAATCTAGAATGAACTGATATGAAATTGATCAAACAATGATATGAAAATGAGTCTAAATGAATGTAGAAACCAAATTGATCTCACAATAGCCTCGATTCACAATAAGCTTTTGATTCTCCAAATTCCAATTCTTCAAAATAGTTGTGCAATTCATAGATGATTTTGGCAGAGTAAGCTCGCAAAATTATGAGATGTGATATGAAGAGCTAAAGCCTTAATTTTATAGAAATCCAGGGCTTTGGAGGTGCATGAAAGAAAGCCATAAATCACTCAAATAAACTCAACTTGATTTTTGAGTTATCTGAAAATAAAGATAATTTAATTCACAAAAACATGCAAAAGGAGAGTTCAACTCAAAATAGAGTTTAGCTTTAATTGATAATTGATAGTTGTCTACTTTTGTGATTGTGCATGTTTTATTTATGAATTAATTTAATAATAGAGTGATTTATTTCCAACTTAATTGATTTTAAAATTAAAACAACTGATTTATGGGTTAATTAATTATTTTTCAAACTTTTATTCAAAAACAATATTATTAAAAATTGACAACTTGCTTTAATTAATTAAATAAGAATTTAATCAATTATTCATAGGATTTTGGATTTATTGTCAAAATTAAATAATACAATTTAAGAATAAATAGAATTAACTTCAATTAAAAAATTAAGTGGTAGAATTAAATCTAATTAATAAATATTGAGAATATTCAATTAATCAAACTTTTGGATAAATTGGATTTATCACCAAATAATCATTAAATTAAAGATAATTATGATAATTAGGAATATTACTAGGAATATTCCCCGATGCAGAATTTGAGATAATCAATTAGGATTCGATGATGTTCAGATGTGCCTTAGGTTAGGACTTCGATGTCGATTTCATTCGATATGTTGATGTATGAGGTTAATGAACCTATAGCCCATTTTTTGGGTATTACACCTTGTACCTAATTCTTTTCCCTCCATTGAGGACTTTTTGATTAAGTTCAAACAATAGATATCTTTGTTACATGGATGTGGAAAGAAAAAGACTGATAAAGAGTGCATTTATCTGATTTTGTCTAAGCTTCGGGGAAACTTTCAGATTTTCTCTTCTACCTTCCACTCTACCATGGATGCTTTGGGACCTAGATTCACCGTGCCCACTTTTGAGGTGTTTTGTGATCGTTTGACTAGAGAGAAGGCCAAAATTACTCAGTTGGACTCTTTAATAGGATCAAAGAACCAATTATTGGTTGCCCATCCATCCAAGGGAAAGAAGAAGTAGAAGGGAGAAACTCCAAAATCAGATCCAAATAAATCTACTCTGAAAGGAGAAACTTCTAAGTCTGGTGAGTCTTCCTCCAAGACTATGAAGTACATAGGTGATCCTTGCAATTTTTGTGGCAAGGAAGGGCATCCAATTTCCAGGTGTTGGAAACTAATCAAGGGTTTAGAAGAAGCCATGCAGAAGCATAGTATTTCTTCTCCAAAGCCTCCAGCTTCTCCCGCAAGGAAAGGACATGCTCTTTCTTCTCTATCTTTGTCTTCCACTACCTCAGGGATCATTGATTCAGGTGCTTCGCACCATATGTCATACTCATCTAGATTGGTCACCTCACTTGTTCAGAGTGTTACTACATAGATTGTAGTTGGTGATTCCACACTACTTTTAGTTGTAGGTTCTGGAATTGTTTCATTGGATGGTGGTTCTCTATAGGATGTTCTTTTGGTTCTGACAATTTCTATGAATCTCTTGCCTATTTATCAAATTTATTGCAGACACAATGAACAAGCTTTGGCATGAGCATTTTGGCCATGTCAACTATAGATATCTACAACAAATGAGCACATAAGAGATAGTGATTGGGATACCTCAGATCTCTTGTATTGATAATGTTTTTTGATGTTGTGTGATTGGAAAACATCACAGAGATCCATTTCCAATAGGTAGATCATCACGTGCTCTAGCACCTTTAGAGTTGATATAGAGTGATCTTATGTCATTTCCCACTCCTTTTTCTAGTGCTCAATATGTCCTCACCTTCATAGATAATTTCTGTAGATGCACATGGGTGTACTTCTTATAGTACAAGTGTGATGTATTTGACTCATTTCAAATCTTTAAGACATTTTTAGAGAAGCAATCTGGTCTTTTTGTCAAGCATATACACACTAACAATGGGAGGGAATATATGAATCAGTCTTCTTATGTGCTCATTTTTTGTAGATATCTATAGTTGACATGGCCAAAATGCTCATGCCAAAGGTTGTTCATTGTGTTTGCATGAGACACAAGAGAAACACTAGTAGAATCAAAGCTCTTGAAGCCATCAAACATGTATTAGTGAGTCTTTGAATCAACACTCCCAGTAGCAACAACCAAATTAGGATCATGGAGGTTTCAAATAACCATATCATGTGGTGAGAATTCAACTATCTTACCAGAGCTAGAATGACAATTCTGATAAACAGGCAAAGATTTGTAGAAATTATCAATCTGGTCTTTTTGTCAAGTGTATTCGCACTGACAATGGGAGGGAATATATGAATCAGTCTTTTAGATATTTTTGCACTGAGCATGATTTACAACATCAGTTCATAGTTCCTCACACCCCTCAGCAGAATGGGACTATAGAGAGAAATAATAGAACATTAAAAGAGATGGCCAATTGTATGCTATAGTCTCAAGCTATGAGTGCTTCTTTTTGGGCTGAGGCTATCAATTTTTTGAACTATATTCATAATCGAATGCCTCACAAGGCATTATGACATTTAACTCCTAAGGAGGCTTGGACTCATGTCAAGCCTGATGTTTCTACATTTTGAGTTTTTGGTAGCAAGGCTTGGGCATTTATTCCAGATGCTTAGAGGAAAGCCATGGAGAGGAAAAATTGACCACTTATATTTTTTGGCTATTGTGAGGATGTGAAGGCATACATGTTGTTTGATCCTGATTCTAGAGAAGTCTTGTTTCGATGAGATGTTTAGTTTGATGAGAAATATCCTCAGATGGATCCTCCATCATCAATTTCTTCTTCACTACCTAGTACTTTATCTTCTCCTCTATAATATTCTATCTCCTCTAAGGAAGATTCAGATGATTCTCCACCTTCCCCACCTCCACTAGATGTTCTGCATGTGCCGAAGTGGGCTCATGATATTGTTAATGTAGCTGGACCTTTGGTAGGTGATCCTTTAGATACTCATCACACTCATGCTCAGACATTTGGTACTGGTTTATTGAGTCATGCTATTTCAGATGATCCTTAGAGATTTTTAGAGGCAACAAGTCATTCTGAGTGGGATAGGGCTATCGATGAGGATCATTCTTCTTTGACAAAGAATCACACTTGGGATCTTTATCCTCTTCTGAAAGGAAGGAAGTTGGTTTAGTGAAAGTAGGTGTACCATACCAAGTTTTCTATAGATGGTTCTACTGATAGGTATAAGGCACAATTTTTTGTGAAGGGATTTTCATAGGTGGAGGGCATTGACTACTTTGAGACCTTTTCTCTTGTCGCCAAGATGAATTCTATACACCTTGTACTATCTCTTGCAGCTTCTCAAGGATGGAATATTAGATGTTGTTGATGCATTTAATATATTTAATCACTACATTATCTTGTTGAGTGTTGTTGGAATCAATACTATTGTCATTCACGTTTTTTCACTGATGTCAACATATGTTTCTATGAAAAGAACAAGCCGGTTATTAAAGTGTATAGATACTGTACAAATGACTCATAATGAGCGAACATAGTTTTGTGTATAGAAAAGTGTTGTGATATTATAGCTAAGATCACATTATTTAATACTACATATTGGTTGAGTAACAAAAAATTTGGTGAAGACTGGTTTCTAGATTGTAACAGTGGAATCTGACAGAGAAAGTTTCTGTGTTTTGAGTATATCTTACAAGCAATGTGGATTTAGTGTATGTGATCTTAAGGGATGTCATATAACATATTAAGGAATGTTCGTTGACCTTAGAAAGTCATGGGAAGCATGATGATGTTAGCTATGACATGTGTTCTGGAGGATACCTACTTGGGGCCAACTTTAGAGTTGTAGTGTGTATTATGGATAGTATGCACGAATGTTGGACCTTAATTGTTGAATTATAATTGTTGTATACTTGTTTTAGATACCATGTGTATCTTAGCAAGGGGTTATGTAATTATTTATATATTAGGAAAGCCTAATTGGTTGGCCTGATCATTTATTGTAATAAGGTATATATGTAAGATCTTTTATTTTGAAAAGGTAGTGTATGAATGAATGTAAAAGAGGATTGTGGAAGCTGCGAGCTTGTATTTGTTGGATATAGGGTAGAGGATAGTTTATACTTCATTGGAACTGATCAAGCAAAGATAGTTTCTATCAGAAAATTCACAAGGATTGTGTATTTCCTTTATATACACTTGTGTTATGAACATTGAGTTCTAGAGGTGGACATAACCTTCTTTGGGCAGTGAGCCTACTCTTTTCTTTGACTCCTAACAAGGTCTGTCCTTTAACAAGGACTATGTGATTTAATGTTTTAATAAGATCCTAATAGGGATAGTGTTGTAAATTTTGCTGAAGTAAGTACATAGATGTTTTCATTATGGAAACATATGATCCTCATGAAGATCGCACAAGTCAGAGAGCAAGTATAGCAACGCACATCACAAATTTGTCTAAGTGTGAGATAGTGTTTTCACAATGTACCAGGACATAGTTTTTGTTTGCAATGTTGACTGGAGTGAGTTCAGTGCTTGCACACTTGAACATAGACTCTATGATGGCTAATGATGACCCATCTCAAAGCACAAGTCAGTACGACATGTACAAAATTAGTTATGATAGTTTTACCGAACATAGTGTAAAGCCGACAAGACAGAATATGAAGGCAAAATTGGTAAAGAGTTAAGGGATTATTTTGTTTATCAAAATAATGACTTAACAATATAAAGGGAAAATATCATAGATGTTAACTCTTAGATAATGATATATGGAAGCTGACCATGTAAAGTTATTATCTTTAATAACTTGTATATATGTAATTGTAATTGTAAGGAGAGACGATGTGTAATATTGTAATGATATGATGTGAATGTAAGAGTAGTGAAAAGATGCAGATGCAAGTAGCATAAGGTTATGTACCTTAATACATTTTTTTAATCAGTATACATTGTATATTACTTGTTTGGGTAGTGGGCTCATCTGGTAATCAGATTTTGTATTGACAACTCCTAACAAGGTTGAGGCTTCTAACAAGGCCTATAGTCCCTTAATCAGGATTGATACACTTTATGCTTGTAATAGACTCCTAACAGGGTCAATATCCTTAACAAGATACTTTTGATTAGTGGATCTTTGTGGGTACCGTCCCCATCAAGGTTTTCCCTTGGCTAGGGTTTCCTCGAGAACAAATAATGTGTTATGAGTTCTTTGATGTTATTGCTATGCATGTTATTTAGTTTCTTATGTTATGCATGTGTGAAGAAAATCTGTTATATCCATATTTGGGCAAAAGATAAAATTTGTAGAATACTGATTCACCCCCCCCTCTTAGTATTCCCTATTTCTAACAATTGGTATCAGAGCTTAGTTACTCGGAGAAGAATCATTCAAGGAAAGCCTAGCAGCTTGAGTAAGATCTCTATGGATATGGATCAACTACAGAAGAATCTTGATGAAGCTCTTGAATAGATTGATATGCTTACTGATGAAAGAAACACTTTGAAAAGGAAATATGATGATGCAAAGAACCTTATTGAGAAATTGAAAAACAAGATAGAAGATCTGAAATCTGAAAAGGAATCCGAAGTTCTTATTGAAGATTTTGATGACAATTTAGAAAAAGAAAATGTGATCCTTAAGCATGAACTGAAGATAGCAAAATTGAAACTAAGTTTGAAAGATGGAAATGACAAAAATGAAGCAAATTTGAGATCTGAGAATGAAAGATTGAAGATTGAAAATGAAGAATTAAGATCTAAACTTGGCAAAGTAACATCTGAATTTGAGAAAGTAAATTTGCAGCATACAGAACTTGAGAAATACAATAAGATTGTGAAAGGTGAATTGACTCAATCCAAACAACAACTTGAAAGGCTATATTCAAATAGTGAGAAGATCGATGAACAAGTATCTTTTGGGAAACCATCCTATGATAAGACTGGACTTGGATTTAATATATTCAGAAAAAATGATGAAAGAAAAGAACCAAATCTGAAAGTATGTAAAAGCATTGATGAAAAGAAGTCAGATGAGATCAACAAATCTGAAGATGCACCTAAAGAAGAAGAATCACCCAAAGGTATGCAAAGAGAATTCAAAGGTAGATGTTTTGGTTGTAATACTATTGGTCACATGAAGAGAGATTGCACAGGTAAACAATTTAAACCTCTTAATGGTTATTGTTATAATTGTCATGGTTTTGGACATAGAGCTATTGAATGTAGAAAATCTGAAGTTATTGAGAATAATTATGGTAGTAGAATGTTTAGGAATACTAACAATGTAGATAAGAGACCTACTAAAGATATGAACATAAGAAATAGAGTAGTATGTTATAGATGCAACAAGGTTGGACACATTGCTAGAAATTGTAGGTCACAGATCAATTAGCAAGGACCGAGATATGGGAACAATGGAATTTTTTGTCAGATATGTAACAAGATTGGACATACAACAAGATTTTATAGAATGAACAATGGAACTTATCATCCTAACCCTAACCCTAGGAATCATGCAAGAAGAAATGAAAGTACATGAAACAGTCAGAAAGGTTGCTGCAGTAATGAAGATGAAGTAAAGTTTGTTAAAGGCACAGATCAAGGAGAAATATTCAATATTGAAGGTAATCAGAAAGGTGAAGTATCAAGTGGTAAGAGTGAATCCTTACCTGACATATCTTTAAGTGCTTAAATTATGTAAATTGCAGTAGTTTAGGAACTTAGAATTAGTGTAGAAGTAGATTTATGATGAATTAAGTCTTGCGCAGTTAATGTAAGGTAGTTTATGATGTACTAATGCTATGGTTAAGAGTGCAAAAGAAAATATTATGTTTTGCGAGATCACAAGAAGTTTTAAGTTTTGCAGGTTAACAAAAACAACTTTTTGGAAAGAAGCGGCAAAAGAATTGAATGCGATGTCAGACTTAAGTGAGATTCAAGTGATAAAAGGTTATGATAGAAGTTATTTGTCTATCAAAGCAAATTGAAATGTTTGGAAGAGCAGAAAGTAGTGATTGGAAGCATTTTGCAGTGATTTGGTGAAAGATTGAAGCGCTGAATCTGTGGAAGCCCTAAAATCATGAATTTGAGGTATTTATCTTGATAAATCTTTGAATCGGTATAAGAGATTAGAAGCAATCATGGATGTATCCTTAATTGACAATGTCAGAGATAAGAATAGACCTAGATTGATTTAAGAACCAGTAGAACCCTTGGAAGATGATCCTAAGTTAGCACTATCATCTGTACCAGATGGAGTTTTTCATTTGGAAAATGTAAGAAGTTATCTTGGATGTAAGATTGAAACCCTTAGTGACAGTGACTTTACTAGTGAGTATCAAAAGATTTACAATCAAGATATGTCTTTGAAGCAAGGATATGAACATTTGAAAGACAATGCGATTGTTAGGTATTCATTGAAATATGAGTTTGACGATGAAGAATGCACTAAGATCATTTTGAGCAGAATTCATAATGGGAAATTTTGGCTAGAGGATAGAGTAATAGACATTACTGCTAATTTGATTCATGATGTAACTAGATTATCTAAATCTAGTGCTATTCCCTTAAATGAGAAGAATATGAGGAAAATAGTTATTGATAACATAGGTTCATCCTATAATGGTAGAGGAATTGTAATCAGTAAAATCAAGCAAGATGATGTGAGATATTTGTGCAAAATCCTAACCACTAAGTTTTGTGCAAATTCTAGAGAAGATGATATGGCAGCTGGTATGGTACATATAGCATATTTGATGTGTGTTGACAAGGTACCAGTAGAATTAAATTGTTTGAAAACTTGGAGAAGATTAAGAAGACCAAGTATGCACAATTTAGATTTTCTTCTTTGATCACTTATATGTTTTTCCACCTATTAAGAAGATTTCCTTACACAGTTATAGATGATTGGAATAATGGACAAAGCACTATGGAAAGAGTCAATAAAGTATATTTGAAACATGTTATTGATCAAGTGAATGAAAGTAGTATGTTGGTATTGAAGACATTTCAGAGATTGGTATCTAGTAGATCAAGGATTCCACAGTCTATTGTGGAGAAATATAAAAATGATATATGTTTCATGGTTGATAGTGACTTTACCTATATTGAAGTAGTGGAACCTAGAATTGAGTTCATAGACCCTCTTGGCTATGAGATATCTAAGGCAGAGATAGAAGGATATGTTGGCAGGTTACTTAAGAGTAAGTTGGACACCCAGTGCAAGAGATTTGGAACATTTGAAGAAAACTTCAACCTTGCAAAAGCTATAATGGAAGAAAAGCAGTCTAAGAAGAGAGTGGACAACACTATAAAGAAAATATTAAAGAATTCTAGCATGACAGAGCATGAGTTTGATATTGCAAAGAAGACAGTAGTAGCAATCAGAGGTATTGAGCAGAAAGAAATCTTGTCTGTACCTCCCTTGTCATCAAGTGTAGTTGAGCATGAACCTACACAAGTAAAGGTGAAAGTTGAGGAACCTGAGGAAGAACAAGAAACAAGGAAATCCACTAGATCCTCTTCTTCCACACCCAGCAAGAGAGTGAAGGAAAGTGCTACAGGACCTGGTAAGAGGCATAAAGTTTTGATGCCACCAGTCCCTAGGAAAATTGTAGTAATTAAAGATGATGACACTACTGTGAAGAAGAAAGCATGGAAAGCCAGAATTGAGAGAGTGAATGAAGAAATCATACAAGATGGAGACTTTACTAAGATGAATAAGTACTATGATCTTTATGACTATTCTAAGAGATTTGATCTTGAAAATTCTATTGTTAAGTACATGATTCTGGCTAACAAGAAGTTTGATACTATTTAGGGCAAGATTCCTGATGACCTATTCAAGAAGCTTGTTAATAGGAAAATGAGAGCACAAGAAGATAAAACTATGAGAGAAAATATGGTGAAGAAACTATGTGTTGTGAAAGATGATGAGCATCTTAAATAGATTTTGAAGTCCCTTGGCACTATTTTGAGGAATAAGAGGAGAACCATTCAGATCATGGCAGGATAGTATGAGCAAGTGAGAACAGAAACAGAACAAGCAATAATTAAAGTTATGGAAAAAATTGTTGGAGAGACTTCAGTTGCAGCAGAGCAAGAGAAAGAAGTAGAACATGAGGATATTCCTTCTCCACCTGCTATAAATATTGAAGAAGAATCTATGAATGTTGAAGGTACAAAGATTACTTTGGACACTGAAGAAAATTTATTTCAGAACTTAGAGAACATTGTTGACAATTTGGCTCTTGATGAACTGGATAGAACTGAACAAGCAGAACAAACCCAATCTATGACTAAAGAACCTAAAGAAACCGAGGATGAAGTACCCCTTCCTACAAAAGAATACATTGGTCTTACTCCTAAGAATGAAAAGAAGAAAGAAGTTGGATCTTTATTTGAATATTTAGGAAAGGAAGTTGATGATGATGATCAGTTAGAATTGATCACTTCCTTGAATAAAATTATTGGTAAAAAAAAGAAGGTAAAGAATCTTGAAGGTTGTCTAAAGGACTTAACTGAAAAGTTACAAGGAGTTGTAACCACACCGATTGTAGATGCAGACCCTCTAGAGAAAGCAAAGAAACTGATGAGAACCTTTGATGATGAGTTTACAAATCTATCTGAGATTGCAAAGGTAAAGGCACAAGTAGACTATGAGGCTGGAATGCTTTTGAATGTCAGTCAAAATATTAGAAATGATGTCAATAGTCTTGATATCTATATCAAGGATTTGAGGAGACATTTGGGAATAGGAAAGTCTTTGCACATACAGTGTACAACACCAAAGATTTTGGCAGCAAAAGAAGACAAGTAGATCAACCTGAAGGAAGCAGAGATTCAGAATGAATCAAAACTTCTTTCTAATCCTAATGTGAAGATTAGTCATGTTGAGAAGAAAGTTTGGAAGCTATATGATGAAATAAGAATTTTGCAAGATGAGAGGAAAAGAAAAAAGAGGAGACCCACTCTTCTGAGAGAACATACTTCCATGAAGATAAGTGTTATTGAAGAGCAGCTGGAAGAGTGTCTTACAGCTAGGATATCATTTTAGAAATTTAACTTTGAGACCCTCCAAGCATGTCAAATTGCAGCTTATGGACTAAGCACACTACTTAATGTGTTAGATTCCATCAAGAAGTCATGGGAAAAGGAGTTAGAAGCTATAAAAGTTGATTTTTCAGATTGTGTTGCAAGCCAACTAGCTTTGCAATAAGACATTTAATGTATAATCTTTTGTGTTATAATTTTGTTAGCCTCCCTACTTTATTTTGTCATTGTTGTCAAAGGGGGAGAGATATATAGAAAATTGAGAATTATACAAAGCAGAAGATTGATAGTATTATGTATACTCTTAGGGGGAGTATTGAAATATATAAGAATTATTTTTGAGGAGATATAAGGATAGTATATATCTTATACTATGGCCAATTTTGAGACAATTTTGAAATTTTTTAATTGCACACTTAGCCAATTTTCTCATATGTTGCCACCAATGACAAAGGGGGAGATTGTTGGC
Organism: Chamaecyparis obtusa; assembly: GCA_027943335.1. Classification (NCBI taxonomy): domain Eukaryota; kingdom Viridiplantae; phylum Streptophyta; class Pinopsida; order Cupressales; family Cupressaceae; genus Chamaecyparis; species Chamaecyparis obtusa. The sequence continues at coordinate 3,353,911 of BSBK01000646.1, forward strand.
AATTTGGCTAAAGTAAGTACATAGATGTTTTCATTATGGAAACATATGATCCTCATGAAGATAGCACAAGTTAGAGAGAAAGTATACCAGAGTGCATCACAAATTTGTCTAAGTGTGAGACAGTGTTTTCACAGTGTACGAGGACATAGTTTTTATTTGTGACATTGACTGGAGTGAGTTCAGTGCTTGCGCACTTGAACATAGACTCTATGATGGCTAATGATGACCCATCTTAGAGTGAAAGTTAGTATGACATGTACATAATTAGTTATGATATTTTTACCGAAGATAGTGTGAAGTCGACAGGACAAAATATGAAGGCAGAATTGGTAAAGAGTTAAGGGATTATTTTGTTTATCAAAATAATGACTTAACAATATAAAGGGATGACATCCTAGATGTTAACTCTTAGATAATGATATATGGAAGCCAACCATGTAAAGTTATTATCTTTACTAACTTGTATATATGTAATTGTAATTGTAAGGAGAGATGATGTGTAATATTGTAATGATATGATGTGAATGTAAGAGAAATGAAAAGATACAGATGCAAGCAGCATAAGGTTATGTACCTTAATCCATTTTTGTAATCAGTATACATTGTATATTACTTGTTTGGGCAGTGGGCTCATCTAGTAATCAGATTTTGTATTGACAACTCCTAACAGGGATGAGGCTTCTAACAAGGCCTATAGTCCCTTAATCAGGACTGATACACTTTATGCTTGTAATAGACTCCTAACAGGGTCAATATCCTTAACAAGATACTTTTGATTAGTGGATCTTTGTGGGTACCATCCCCACTAGGGTTTTCCCTTGGCCAGGGTTTCCTTGAGAACAAATAATGTGTTATGAGTTCTTTGATGTTATTGCTATGCATGTTATTTAGTTTCTTATGTTATGAATGTGTGAAGAAAATCTGTTATATCCATATTTGGGAAAAAGATAAAATTTGCAGAATACTGATTCACCACCCCCCCCTCTCAGTATTCCCTATTTCTAACAAATAGATATTTTAACAGGGATACTATACTCTCAGTACATCATTTGTGGGTGCTAATTCCCACCGAGGTTTTACCTTTAACAGGGTTTCTTTGACAAAAAAATATTATGTTATTATGTTGGCATTTACTGTGTTATCATTTGATTTAGTGTAGTTGCTACTTAATGTTTAAAGTTTAATAATCTATCATACAACTGATTCACACCCCCCCCCCCCCTTAGTTGTATTGGTGGACTATTATTCCTAACAATTGGTATAGAGCTACTGGTCCTTAGAGAGAAAGCTTAACCGCTTAAGGTGATCTTGGAGATGACATTGTATAGGAAGGATAGTCCAAAAATTGATTCTGAAAACTTTGACAGTTGGAAGAACAAGATGCGAACACATTTTATATGTTTAGGTATCAACTCCTAGATGATCACAAAGAATGAGGTAACCATGAAGGCTGCGGATGAATTAGATAAAGCTATTGATGAAGAAAAGAAGATATTTTCATATAATATGGTTGCAAGGGAAGCACTGATCAACACACTCTTTGAAGGATAATTTACTGAGGTGAAAGATTTGGATTCAACACACAAAATTTGGGAAAGATTAGAAGCATTATATGAAGGAGACAAGTTTACTAAGCAAGAAAAGTTACAGAACTGGAAAACAAGGATGGAGAAGTTGAAAATGAAAGATGATGAAAATATTAGGGCTTATGTATAGAGAGTTACTGAGGTTGTGATTGGAATAAGAAATTACGGAGGCACTTATGAAGAGGAAGAAGTCATTGCAAAGATCATAGATCATTGGCACTTGTTTACAAGACCAAAGTTCAGGCTATAAAAGAGATTATACCGTTGACTGCAAACTTTAGCAAAGAGATGTTGATTGCAAAGATAACTACCTTTGAAGCTCTAGAGATGGAAGATTCTTTACCTAAAGTTGAAACAACATTTAAGGCATCTACACACAAAAATACATTATCTGGAATTGCGAGCACCAACAGTGATAATATAACAGAAGATCTTAGTGAGTATGCTAATGAATTGGAACATATACAAGAAGAAGAAAGAAAGCTAGATGAACTTATTGCCCTGATTGCTAGAAGAGAAAAGAGAGGTAAGGGTAAATTTGAAGTAAATTCACTTTTGAAATGTTTTTCATGCAATAAGATAGGTCACTTTTCATCTAGATGTCCTACAAGAGTTCCTAAATACAAACCTAAGTTTTTAAAATCTAAGTATTCAAAAGAGAAGGAATGTTATTTGAATTGGATAAAATATGGATAGGGGTGAATGTGAACAGATAAGGTGTGAAATATATGTGATGGAAAATGTTATGGACATACAAAATAAATAAAATAGGAATACTTATCTTAAAAGGAGGCTGATGTAGAAATCACTATTTTCTGATGTCTATCCACAATTTTGGGAAATTCTGCAACCTGCTTCGGACTGGAAATGCCGAGACAAAGAAAACCCAAATTTTTTTTGTCTTTCTAGAGTGAGGTCAACTTTGACCTAGATAGTAGGGCACAATCTTACCTAGGGGCACAATCTTACCCTTCACTGAAGGTCGACCTTGACTTGAAACAACGCTGAAGAAGATTCTATTTGCAGATCCCAAAAGTTCACCGAAAAGGGTATCTAGATTTGAACTACAATTCGTTGTCTTGTACCTATACCTGCAAGAAAAAATGGTTTTTTTTTTTGGATGAGGGGTTATTCTTAGTCAAACCTCAATTTGGAATCAACCTTAATAATGAAATTGAAATAGAGAATGCTAGCAAGTAGTAGAAGTAGATCTAACAATGAAGCTATGATATTCAATAGATATGCAATTGTATTTCAAATATAAACAAGTATGTTAATATGAAAGCTTGAACACAACATTAACACATGTAAATCAAAACCTCCATGATTGTATGCTTGGAATCCACCTTGAGGGAAGAATGAATGGATCTTGAAGATCTAGGATGAAACAACAAGATAGAATAACACTTAGCTAAGGACACAAGCCCCCAGGCTAAATATTCTAACTCAACACACATGCATGAGGGTGCGAAAACAAAGAGAAAACCAAAAAACATAAAAGAGGGGTTAGTACAAACCCAAATCAACTAAAGGAAACCTTGCAAAGAAATGCTTCCTATACTAATATCATATTCGGAAAGCTATCATAAAAGCATAAATGATTACATAAGAAAGACAAGAGCAACACTATAAATAGCATAGATTCATGATCCAATCCTACTAGCATGAAAGTGAAAAGATAGAAAGGAGAAAGTGATTACCTCACCTAGTAAGATGCCCACCTTACCTTGAATCACCAAGGAGGGAGAGCCAAATAGGTAGCCAAACCCGATAGTTCACCCATAAATTGTGCTTTGAAATTGTAGTGCATCTTCTGACAGCTTCTAGAATATCCATAGATCCACCTTCTTGTATCACCATGGAATATAAAATGTGTGTCTCCTCAGAATTTAGCAAATTATGTGCGTTACCTTTGGAAGATTTAGCATATTGAAAATTTAAAAAATGAGTGTCTCTTCAAGATTTAGCAGCTTATGTGTGTTACCTTTAGAAGATTTAGCATATTGAAAATTGAAAAATGCGCGTCTCTTCAGGATTTAGAAACTTATGTGCATTACCTTCGAAAGATTTAGCATATTAAAAATTGAAAAATGTGTGTCTCTTCAGGATTTAGCAACTTATGTGTGTTACCTTCAGAGGATTTAGCATATTGAAAATTGAAAAATGTGTCTCTTCAAGATTTAGCAACTTATGTGCATTACCTTAAGAGGATTTAGCATATAAATGAAAAACTATAGTACAAGGGAGACCCTATATATGCCCCCCTCCTTATCATGGCTATCTACTAGACATGATAAGGAAGAGAAAGAGAATACCTACTTCACAATGTAAGGAGATATCTGGTTTATAAACAATGTATACTACATTCTTAGCAAAGGGTATTGCCCCTTACATCCAAGAGCATAGATAATCATGAAAAAGGATATGTCACTCATGGAAAAAGGATCCTCAAAGAAAGAGATCTTATCAACAAGACCCCCACTGTAGAGGAGTGTTTTTTGATAAAATACCATCTTTCAAAGATAAACTAGGCGAGAACAAAGATTCAATCATCAAGCCCCCTGCAATCAAGAGAAAGAGGAATCTTTGAAATGAGGGAAACCACTCTAATCACCAGAGCAAGGGAAAGAGTTTATAATGAACATAATTTACAAAATAGAGAAGAGGTGATGACCTAGGACAAAAACCTCTCATATAAAAGGATATCCATAGTCAAGACATTGGTCAGTATAATGAAATAATATTGCAAGATAAACAAATGCCACTAAGCTAAGGAAAGAAGATCCATAGAAAAAGAGAAAGAAGGAAGAACCTTGCCCCCCAAGGATGAAAGAAAGGGATACCTTTGTAAAACAAATTTCTTAGAAAAGATATCTTGAATATAGAATAAAATCTATGGATGATTATAAACATAATACAAAAAACATAGAGAAAAAGGGAAGAAGGGTAGGAAGAATACCAGTTAAGCTCTAGATAAAATATATGCCAAGAGCCTAATGGATCCTATAAGACTGGATTACATGCCTCTTGCCCCCCAGTCTTGAGACAAGAGGAGAAGAAGTCTATATTATATTAGAATGAGGGGTATCCCCTATATCAAAATTATGAAGGAATTTTAAAACTGCATGGGAGTGAGATATAATTCCTAAAGAAGCTCTTTCCCTAACATATATCTTAAAATGCTTACAATCAGCAAGTAAATGCATATTACTATAATGAAAAGGACATTTTTACTTGGATAAAGAATCTTTCATCATAGGTTTAAAGATTTCTTTCTTGGAATTCATTAATTGAACATACACCTTCTTAGCTACATCTTGACGAATATCAGTGTTATCTACGGTAGGTGTAGGGAGAAGAAAATGAAGAGGAGGACGATGATCAACATCACCTACCTTGATTTGAGATTGCAGATAACCAACACCATGCACATCTTGTTTAGGGGGTATATGAACTGGATATATAATACAATACTCATTAACTCCAAGCCCTAAACCTATATAACCTCGTTTAGTCATCATATTGAATCCTGTAGTGTATATATTATGTAAATCTTCTATAGGAGGTGATTGTTTATCATGCTCGTGAGTAAAGATTGTATAAGGTGGAATAATAGGTTTTGAAGAAGTTTCTTTACCCTTTCCTTTAATATCATCATGAATTAGAGGGAAAGTTAAATCAAAGAACTCTTGTACATTTGCATCATGAACTATAGCTTGAATCTCATCATAAGTATGGGAAGAACTATGATTAACAGATGGAGAATTAGGTATTGGATTAGGGATAGGAAGGTTAGGAATCAAATTAGGAATGATAGGATTAGGATTAGAAATATTAGGAGATGGTGTATCATCTACCAAATTCTTCACATAATCGAAAAGAGTAATAAGTCTACCACATGAATCTTTAATGAAAGTTTTGAAAGTAGGAAAACTAGTATCAGTCAATTTCACAAAAGCATAGGCGAGTGCAAAATGAAGGGTCATCAACATAATGAAGTGAATGATACTCTCATAAAAATCATAGGTATGGTAAAGGGATGCTAAAAGAAGGGTAATAAAGAACATAATTACACACCAAAGCATCTTAAAAATCTTCATAGTAAATGAAATGCAAGAAATATTTTTGATTTTTGTTGGATGTATAGATTCTTTTGTATTTTTTAATTTAAAATGCAAGAGCATAAAAGAAAAATAATCTTGATGCAAGAAAAGAAAAGACCTAACACCAAAAAATTAGAAATTGTCTAAGACAATACAAAGGGAAATCTAACACAATAGGGCATCTAAATCCACAAAATATAGGGGGTAAGTTTGTCGGGTTCACCAAAATGAATTGGATAAAATATGGATAGGGGTGAATGTGAATAGATAGGGTGTGAAATATATGTGATGGAAAATGTTATGGACATACAAACTAAATAAAATAGGAATACTTATCTTGAAGGGAGGCTGATGTAGAAATCACTGTTTTCTGATTTCTATACACAGTTTCAGGAAATTTTGCAACCTGCTCCGGATTGGAAATGCCGAGATAGAGAAAACCCAAAATTTTTTTGTCTTTCTGGAGTCAAGTTGACTTTGACCTAGATAGCGGGGCACAATCTTACCCCTCACTGAAGGTCAACCCTAACTTGAAATAGCTCTAATGAAAATTCTATTCATGGATCCCAGAAGTTAGCTGAAAAGGGTATCCTTGAAATCCACCTCGAGGGAAGAATGAATGGATCTTGAAGATGAACAAAGGATCTTGAAGGAAGATCACACCATCATGATGGCTAGATCTAGGGTTTGAATGATGAATCTTGAATGCTTGAACCAAATCCATTCAAAGGATTGAATGCCTGAATGCTTGAATGCTTGATCTTCAATGGAGAAGTTGAATGCTTGGATTCTTTCTTGAATGTTTCCTTGCTTGAGAATTCTTTCTTGAGAGATATGGAGAAGAGATCATGAAATTGCTTGGTTGAAGATGGAGAAAATGAGAGAGGAAGGCTTCCTTTTATAGTGATCTAGGGCACAAAATCCTAGAGAAGGAAGACATTGGAGAATTAAATCCCAATTAACCTTAACCCCTAGAAATGGACCTAGATTAAATGCAATTTAAGAGTTTACCATTCTGAAACCTGAAACAACCGACCTAGAAGTGGGAAAGTAAAACTTTCTGAAGCTTGATATCTCGAAACCTTCAAAAATTGAAATTTGGACCCAAGGTTAGGGTTGAGGTTGACTCTGTCCTAGGTCATATTTGAGGTCAACTCTACCCTAGGTTAGGGTTGAGGTCAACCTTGACCTAGGAGGTCGCCCTTGACCTTGAGATGGCAGTTTTCAAACTCTCAGGACCAGGTACTAGAAAAAGGCTGGAAATAGGTGGAGAGAGAAGCAAAATAGGGGAAAAAGCTAGATCCATGCAAAGACCAATTCAAGGCTCTTGACATGACCCCAAACCACTTACTCAGAGGGATAAATGCTCTTAACATGGAAGTGCTTCCATTTTAAGATGATACATTATTATGTTAGTGAAGGTATTTCTGATGATGATTTTTGATGATGAGGAGATTGGATTTATTGCTATCAAAGATGAAAAACCATTACATGAGGAAAAAGATTTAGTGTCACATGTTGATAAGAAATATGAATGGGTTATAGATAGTGGTTGCTCACATCATATGACTGGAGATAAAAACAAGTTTGTTAAACTAAATAAGTATGATGGTGGTGTTGTGAGATTTGGAGACAATGTTTTTAAGCTTATCATTGGAGTAGGATCAATTTCTTTGGATGGAAAGACTAATAATGACAATGTAATACTTGTTGATGGACTTAAGCATAACTTGTTAAGTGTTGGACAACTGATGGAAAAGGTTTATCAATTGAAATTAATTGATGGGAAATGTTTTATCAGAAGTAAGATAGGAAATTTGATTGCAACTAGTACTAAATCTAGAGGTAATATATTTGAGTTAAATACATCTGAAGCTTCTTTTTTTGTTGCGAAGGTAGATGATAGTTGGTTATGGCACAAAAGGTTTGATCATGTTAATTTTGATAATATTGTGAAGGCAAGCTTGACTAATGTAGTGAGAGACCTACCAAAAATTGTAAAACCATCTAACACTATGTGTAGAGAGTGTGTTATGGGAAAGCAAACTAGAAGCAATTATAAAAGCAAGTCATATTTAGCAAATGGAAAGTTGGATTTGGTACATACATACCTATGTGGACCTACAAGGACAAGATCATACTATGGTGAAAGGTACTTTATACTTTTTATTGATGAATTTTCTAGAATGATGTGGATTACTTACCTGAAAGAGAAATCAGAAGCATTTAAAAAATTCAAGTTATTCAAAGAAAAGGTAGAGAATGAATCAAGCTTAAAGATAAAATGTTTGAGATTAGACAAAGGTGGAGAGTTTACTTCTGATCTATTGAATTCATATTGTGAAGAACATGGATTACACAGACAAACATCTTCTCCTAGGACTCCACAATAAAATGAGATAGCAGAGCGAAGAAACAAAACAATATTGGATGTTGCCAGGACAATGTTGCTAGAAGGAAATGTATCTCATGTACATTGGAGAGAAGCTGTTGGGAAGACAATATACACATTAAATAGAATTCAAATTAGAGAAGGTACAAATAAGACTCCTTATGAATTGTGGTTTAATCATACTCCTACTGTAAAATAGTTTAGAATATTTGGAAGTAAATGCTATATCAAAAGAGATGATGTAATAGGAAATTTGATGCTAGAAGTGATGAAGGAATTTTTCCTGGTTATTCTAGTAAAAGCAAGGCTTACAAATGTTTTAACCTAAGATTGAGAAAGATGATTGAAAGTAATAATGTGATGATAGATGAAAATTTTTAGATACAAGAGAGAATGTATGATTATAGTCAGAATACAGAAATCAGGGAAGTTGCTACTACAAAAGAAGAAGAATATGTTGAGACTGACTATGAGAATGAAATTTGTGATGATGACACAAATGAAGTTACTAAGACTCCTAAGACTCCAAAGTATGTTAAGAAAAACCATCCTAAAAATAAAATTATTGGTAATGCAAGTCAAGGAATGATGACTAGATCAAAGATAAGGGAAGAAATTTGTTTGATTTCTCAAGTTGAACCAAAGACTACTACTGAAGCTTGGATCAAAGCTATGCAGGAGGAGTTAGATCAGATAAAGAAAAATAACACTTGGGAATTGGTTCCTAGACCTAAAGATAAAAATGTAATAGGAACTAAGTGGGTGTTCAAAAAAAAATGAATGAAGAAGGAATTGTTGTAAGAAACAAAGCAAGATTTGTCTGCAAAGGCTATTCACAACAATAATGCATAGATTTTGAAGAGACATTTTCTCCTGTTGCTAGATTGGAAGTTGTGAGACTATTTATGGATTATGCTACACATAAAGACTTTAAGGTATATCAGATGGATGTAAAATCTAAATTTCTAAATGGGGATCTTGAAGAGGAGGTATACATAGAACAACCTGATGGATTTCCTTTGACAGAAGATGAAGACATGGCTTGCAAGTTTAAGAAGGCACTGTATGGACTGAAGCAAGCACCAAGAGCTTGGTATGCAAGGCTAGACATGTACTTACTTTGCCTTGGATTTAGAAAAGGTAATGCTAGCAAAAATTTGTACTTAAGGATTAATCAAGATGGAATTTTGATAATAGAAGTTTTTTTTGATGATATTATTTTTGGAGGCAATGATGAGATGTGTAAGAAGTTTTCTAAAGAAATGGAGAATGAATTTGAGATGTCCATGATTGGTGAAATTATTTCTTTCTTGGACTGCAAATAAATCAGAGCAAGAATGACATATTTATTTCTTAGACTAAGTATCTTAAAGAAATGTTGAATTTTTTTGGAATGGAAGACTGTAAACCTATTGGTACATCCATGGTGTCTGGTTACAAACTGACAAATATTGATGAGACCAAGAGTGTTTTTCAAACTAAGTGTAGATCAATTATTGGAGGATTACAATATCTGACTCACTCCAGATCAGATATTTCTAATGCTGTTGGAATTGTGGCTAGATATCAGGCAGACCCTAAAGAGACACACATGGCTATTATAAAAAAGGATATTTAGAAACCTAAAAGGAACAATGGAATATGGCTTATGGTATGATAAAAATGATGAATTTGAACTACATGCTTATACTGATGTTGATTGGGTAGGGAACATTGATGATAAGAAGAGTACTAGTGGAGGTGCATTTTTCCTTGGGAAAAGGTTGGTTTCATGGTTAAGTAAAAAGAAAGATTGTATAGCTCAATCTACTGTTGAATCTGAGTATGTTTCTACAACTATTAATTGCACTCAAATTGTCTGGATGAAACAAATGCTGAAAGATATTGGAATAACTTTTGTTGAACTTGCGGTTATCCATTATGATAAGACCAGTATAGTGAATATATCAAATAATCCTATGATGCATTCTAAATCTAAGTATATTTCTATTAAGTATCACTTCTTGAGAGACAAGGTAGCAGAGAAAGAAATAAGGTTGGAATACATTAGCACAAAGGAACAAATAGCATACATCTTTACAAAGCCATTGCCAAAAGATGCCTTTGAGTATCTTAGAGGTATCCTTGGGGTGCAAGCCCCTCCTAATGAGAATTAATTGATGCAAGGATGCATCATTCTAGAGGTCTTCAGAGCTCTATCATTTTTTGGACTTTATGTATGGATCTACTCCTCAGGGGGAGTGATCGTTGGAACCTTACAAAATATATTTGGGTGATTCAACACCTGGTTGATGAAGACTAAACATAAGATAGTTGATGACTTATGGAACCATTTTCCATTTTTGACAAAGGGGGAGAGATAATATGAGAAAATCCTTACTATATGGGGAGAGATACTGTGGGGAAGAGTTCACTATTTTGAGAAATTTGTATTGAGAGAGTATTTTTGATTTGATGGATTTGGATTGATGGATTTTCACATATGTTGCCATCAATGCCAAAGGGGGAGATTTTTGGATGTTGCTGATGCATTTAATATTTTTAATCACTACATTATCTTGTTGAGTGTTGTTGGAATCAATACTGTTGCCATTTATGTTTTGTCACTGATGTCAACATATGTTTCTATGAAAAGAATAGACTGGTTATTATAGTGTACAAATACTATATGGATGATTCAGAATGAGAGAACACAGTTTTGTGTACAGGGAAGTGTTGTGATCTTATATCTAAGATTGCATCCTGTAGTACTGCATATTGGCTGAGTAACAACAGATTTGGTGAACACTGGTTTCTAGACTGTGACGGCGGAATCTGACAGAGAAAGTCTCTTTTTTTTAGTATATCTTACAAGCAATGTGGATTCAGTGTATGCAAACTTAAGGGATGTCAGATAACATATTAGGGAATGTTCATTGATCTTAGAAAGTTGTGGGAAGCATGATGATATTGGTTGTGATGTGTGTTTTGGAGGAGACCTATTCGGGGCTGACTTCATAGTTGTAGCATGTATTATGGATAGTATGCATGGATTAGAGATGTTGGACCTTAATTTTTGAATTATAATTGTTGTATACTTGTTTTAGATATTGTGTGTGTCTTAGTAAGGGGTTATGTAATTATTTGTATATTAGGAAAGCCTAATTGGCTAACCTAATCATTTATTGTAATAAGGTATATATGTAAGATCTTTTCTTTTGAAAAGGTAGTGTATGAATGGAATGTAAAAGAGGATTATGGAAGCTGTGAGCTTGTATTTGTTGGATATAGGGTAGAGGATATTTTATACTTCATTGGAACTGATCAAGAAAAGACAGTTGCTATCAGACATTTCACAAGGATTATGTATTTCCTTTATATACACCTGTGTTGAGAATAGTGAGTTCTAGAGGTGGACATAACCTTATTTGGGTAGTGAGCCTAGTCTTTTATTTGACTCATAATAGGGTCTATCCTTTAACAGGGACTACATACTGTAATGTTTTAATAAGCTCCCAAAAGGGCTAGATCTTTTAATAGGGACACTATACTCTTAGTACATCATTTGTGGGTGCTAATTCCCATCGGGGTTTTACCTTTAACAAGGTTTCCTCGATAACAAAATATTGTGTTATTGTGTTGGCATTTACTGTGTTATCATTTGATTTAGTGTAGTTGCTACTTAAAGTTTAAAGTTTAATAATCTATCATACAACTGATTCACCCCCTCCTCTCAGTTGTTTTGGTGGAATTTTATTCCTAACATGGACAATATATCATATGGATGTAAAGAGTTCCTTTTTGCATGGAGACCTACAAGAGGAAATCTATATGGAGTAGCCTCAACGTTTTGTGCATGACTCTTCTATGGTGTGCAGACTTCGAATGTCTCTATATGGTCTCAAACAAGCCCCTAGAGCTTAGTATGAGAAGATGGATTATTTTTTTCTTTCCTCACATTTCACATATTATCATTCCAATCTTATAGTGTACATTCAACATCATGGGGATTATCTATGGATACTTGTGCTATATGTTGATGATATCATCATTACAGGTAGCTCATCCTCTATTATTCAAAGTGTTCAACGCGCATTGAGAGAGCAGTTTGATATGACAGATCTTGGCCTTCTGCACTATTTTTTGGGCCTACAGGTTATTCAGTCTTCAGATGAGATTTCCATACTCCAGCAGAAGTATGCTCTTGATATGCTTTAGAGGTTCACCATGCTTGATTGCAATCCTTCTCCCAAACCATTTCAGTTGGGTGTTATTTTATCTACCACTTGCTCTACTCCTATAGTAGATTCCACCTTATATAGACAGCTAGTGGGTATTTTATTATACCTAACACACACTCATCCTGATATTTCCTTTGCAGTTGGTCTTATCTCTAGATTCTCACATGATCCTCATGAGATTCATTGGAAAGAAGCCAAACATATCTTGAGGTACATTCAAGGTACTAATTTTTATGGCATATACTATACATCAGGGGATCCTCACATTGTTGGTTACACAAAATTAGATTGGCCTGGTGATACTACCAATTGAAGGTCTACTTTTGGCTTTATCTTCTATCTTGGTTCTGGCCCTATTGCATGGTCTTGCAAGAAGTAGACAACTCATGCATTATCATCTATAGAGGCAGAGTACCGAGAAACTATGCTAGCTAGTTAGGAGGTTTTATGTCTTCGATAATTGATGAAAGAGTTTTGTTATCCACTTGATAGTCCCACCATTCCTTGGTGTGACAATGAAAGTGCTATATGTATTTTCTGCAACCCATTTGAGCATCAACAACCCAAGCACATTGAGCTTCATATGCATTTCATCAAGCATTTGATTCAGGATGGTTCTCTGAGCTTGGAGTACATTCCCATCGTTGAGCAGGTTGCTGATATCTTCACTAAACCTTTTGCATCCCTATGATATCTTCATCTGCATTCTATGCTTGGGGTAAAGGAATTTGTCCTTGGGGGGTCTCAGTGATGTGGGTTTCCTTCCTTCTATTTCTATCTCTTTTTAGAGTAGGGTTTTTTCCCATACGGTTTTCTCTATTTCTCTATTTTATAGAGATTTGGTTGTGTTGGGTACCTCATCAGGCCATGTTGCCAGGACCCATTTTTTTCTTTTAGCACTATAGTTTACTTTTCTCTTTTCTTTCATTGTTAGTAGCTGCATTGTTTCTCATCTTAAGGGGGGTATTAGAGTAAAGTATTAATTTAATTATGTTAATTAAATTAACTTTACTCCCTTCTTAAGATTTCACTTTATGCACTTGCATTAGTCATTTTATAATTAAAACACTCATGCATTAGTCATTTTATATCTAAAACACTCATGCATTAGTCGTCTTATTTTTAAAACATGCATGCATTAGTCATGTAATAATTAAATTAATTATTTCATGCACTTTTTATTTTTAGGGTTTTCCCTTTAGGTTTTTTATCTCCTTTTATAAGGATTGATCCCTTGTATATTTCATTATGATTTTTATTGAGAATAAATTTTTTCTTCATTTTTTTTTGAGTAAAACCCTTTCCCTCTTCTTGTCTCTACCTCCTTGTGACAAGTTTTTGTATGTAGGTGATCTTCGGGTTTTGTGGATTTGTATTGCTCAAATCCTACAAAAGATTTCAATTTCATTGGACTCCATGAAACTGATTCCCGAACCTACATCGGTCTTCATTTTTTCCATTATGAAATCCTAGTCTCCTCCAATGAGCTTATACCATAGGAAAATGATCCATTATATTTATTATTATATATCATACTATATTATATTTTTTATGTAAAAAAAATACTAAATATATTTATAATATAAGGTTAAAAAATCATACATTTAAATATGTTTGTTGATTAATTTTATCATATATATAATTTTTTTAATAATTACACCATATATGAATGATAAACATAATGTATAAATAGTTAATTATATATTGATACATTTTTAAATATATTTCTACTATGATATCCCCCCCTCTCTCTCTCTCCATATATCTCTTTCTCTCTCTCACCCTCTATCTTTCCTAACATATGTATCTATTCTATTGCTATTCTCCCTTTTTCAATCTCCATCTCTCCTATCCCTATCTCCCTATCATTCTCTCTTTTGATCTCTCTATAATACTCTCCTCTTTCTATTTCTCTCTATTTATATATAAATTTCTCTCACTTAAATACACACACTCCTTGTCCCACCCCCCCCTCTCTCTCTCTCTCTCTCTCTTTCCCCATCCATCCATCCCTCACTCCCTCCCTATTTTCCTATCTATCTCTCTATCTCTACCTCTCTATCTATTTGACTCCTTCCTCTCTTGTTCTATCTTCATGTCCACTCTATAGGTTCCTTGTAGTGTGCCTCTCATTTTCTTCCTGCATGACATCCTTATGGATGTAGCTTTGGCATTATGTTGTGTTATTTCCTTTGTGTATTTGATGAGATCTCATGTGATGCCTTGATTTGGATTTGGATTCTTATAGTTTCCTTATGTGGTTTCTTGAGTTCACCTTATGTTTTTATGGATAATTCTTGTGTTGTATGATCATGTTGGACCCATGAGAGGTTGGCCCCATCAGGGTAATCCAATTTTTGTTGTTACATAGCCAACTCTCTTTTGTTATTATACCTGATTGTGAGTTACGTGGACTCATTGTGTTCTCGGTCATTGGGATTCAAGACCGATTCTTTTATAATGTTTCTTCACTATTATCATGTTATAATTTTATATTGGCATTATGAGATGTACTTGAATAATGTACATTCTATGTTTATTTCTTATATCACTACTGATGTTATGATAGTACCTAGGTTATTTTATATCTATGAATATTTTGGTTATGTACATCTTATTGTGATTTCATGAGATTCATTGATGGTTGTTCTAGTGGTTATTGAGATGTTTGGTTGACTCACTAAGGTATGTGTATGTGGTCACCAGATAATTATTTTTTACCATGTTTAAGGTGTTATCATTATGCTATTACTTTTTAGATCTGTGGTATCATGCTTTATCATGTAGATGCATATCTTATTTGGAGTTTTTGTTGTTATATGATCATATTATCATAAATGACTATTTAATATTTTTAATTTAAATGAAATGTTTATTTATGATGTACATTAAAGATTAAATATGGAGTGGAATGGCCTTGTAACATTCAAATACATAGGAATGATTATCTGTTTTGAGCTTCCTTTCATTAGATGTGTTAAGCTTTGAAATAGATACTAACGAATCTAACAATGTAAACTATGTGAGATGAGTTCATTAATTAACCATTCCAATACTAAAACTAGAGATACAAGAGAAAGAGGGGCTTCCAAACATGACTCTCAATATAACCCAAGTTAGATTAGCAAAACCTAAGAATATGATAGAATGCCAATTCTAAACACAAATTATATCAAGGAAGTATGCAAGAAAGTGCTATTTAATGCAATGCAGGATTTGATTAAAGATGTGTAAATGAAAATGTGAAATTAAACTAATTGATTTAATGAGAAAAGTAATATAGATCTAGATGTTAAATGTAAGTAATCAACCCAGTTAAGATATGAAAATAGGTCTAGACTAAGAAGTGAAATTAATGATAGAGTACTCACCTTGAAATGTGTAGAGGAATATGAATTTTTTCTTTAAAAAATATAGATACATGAACCTGTGATAGAACTTTTGACTATGGATTTGCGATCACAACATAAAACCCAGAAAATGCTATTTTTCTCAGACTTCCAAGAATAGGTCGACCTGATGAAACATGTTCCTGAAACTTTTCCATGAACTCACTGTGTTCCCAAGACACTATAGAAAAGTCAACTTAATTTCTTTGGAAATGTTTGTGCAAGTAGTTTCTAGATCGGTGGTTGTAATTTTGATATCCTGCTCCTGCACATAGAAAAACTTTTTTTTGGGCTTGGGTAGATGAGGGCTTGCCTTGGTCAAGCCCTATATTGAGGAATCAACCTTGAAATTGAGATGTAAATGTAATGATAAAGGAAATGCTAACATGTAGTAGGACTGAATATATCAAATGAAAGATACAATTACCTTTGTAGATGCATTTGAATTTTATATGTGATCAAGTATGCAAATGTAATAGCCTTAACTCAAAGAAACCAAAAGGAAATCAAAGAAGTTAAAACCTCATGTATAGGAACGTATGTGACATGCCATGATGAAGGATGGAAGAACTTGAATAATTTGGAATGATGGATCTCTTCCTTAGAAGCCAAACTCCACTACCACCTTCATGAAGGAAGAAGCTTAATGCAAGAAGGAAATTCTTGAATTTTATGAATGCTTGAAGATGCTTGCTTGAAATATCATGAATTGTGAATACTTTCTCTTGATTTATTTTAGAATGATGATTTATCTTGATGATAATGAAATTCCCAAGCTTCCTTATATACTAGTTTTCGAGATAAAAAATAAAGCAGGGCGACCCAGGAGCAAAATAAACCAATCAAAAAACTCGAGGCACTTTGGGCCCTGTAATCAAATTTCCTTAGGGACCTCTTCCTAGAACATGTCAACTTGGTTGATTTATTCCAGAATAGGTCCCAAGAGCGGTCCCAGAGAGGGGTCTCAGAGGCCTCGAAGAAGGTGCAAAAATAATCAAGAGATGATGAAACTACCAGAAGATATGGCCAAAAGGTGATAATATAGCACCTAAAGGACCATGCCAGAAGATGAGAGAGAGAGAGAGACCAAAACCATGCTAAGGAGGGCTAAAAGGTCTCAAAATTAAGTGCATCCATTTTAAGACGGTACAAGATGCACTTTATTATTATATGCATGTGCTTCCACTACATATACTGTGTGCAGTTACACTTGATGTGTGCATGTTCTTGTGAATGGGTACACGACATCATTTCCCTTGAGTTGCAGGTTTTAGTGCGTCTTTATCCCAAACAGTGGCATAGGAGATGGTTACATTGGCCATTTATGATTTCAACCAATATCATCTTTGTATGCATGATGTACCTGTATTAATATATTATAACTCTAGTACCATGTGGGTAAAATATTGACTTCATTTGCATTACTATGATTGTACTAGTAACTGTTTGTGCATAAGAGTTGATCACAATTGTGCCAAGGTGAACTCTCAGTTTGTGAAATTGGTCTTAATTGACCTAATTAAGAGTTTTGATTATTTGATTGAATTTATGATTAAGTCCTTAAGTGACCGGGTTTTATTTACCCTTTTGTTGCTTAAGTCAAAAGTGACTTTTATAATGTAAGATTATACATCATTTTGTTACTTAGGGATTTTGGAGAGCATTTGTTTCTTAAAATCCTCTTGTGAGCATTTTAGAGATTTTCTCATTGGGTGAGTTCTACCTGGTGGATTTTTGTGGGTAGCAGCTCATTGGATTGGGTTGTGTTTGATCCATTTTGAATGGAGGTTTTTTTAGTTTTGTCGAGTGTTTTATTTCTTCTCTTCGTTTTAGTGTTTTCACCATGTGGTGAGGTAGGGTTTCTTGAAACTTTCATTTTACTTTTTTATTTTAAATGAAGTAAATTGCTATTAGTTTGCGGGTTGAGAATTGGTATTCCCCCATGTTTTCATTTCATTATTTCACCCGGTTGGGCTTGTAGGAATTAAATTTAAAATTGAATGGAATATGTAAGGTTATGTTGTTCAAATTTTTATGAATGTTTGGAAGTTGAAATTTATTGCTTCCTTGCCTTGTTGGGAATGTTCAGAGCCAAACAGTATTCTTAGATTTTTAATTTTTGAATTTTGAAATTTGAAGCTTTATTCCATGGCTTCAATGGAAGTTGTGGCCATAAACCTAGATATGGCCCACTTTGGGATTTTGTGAAAGTTAGAATCTTGTCATTCTAATGATTGTTTATTTTGTGGAGTAATAAACTTATTTTATGGGATTTTAATCCTAAGATGATTCATGGATGTTTCCTCAAATTTTGAGCCATGTGAGTGTGCACCCATGTTTAACCCTTCAACTTTGTATTTTGGTCATCTCTTTCTTTGATGAGATTATAATCTTGACTTTATTGAATTATCAGGATGCTATATATGGGAGGACCAATGGTTCTCCCAGAATCACAATATTTCAATTTTGATTTTTGGGCATTTTTAGGTGTTCCTCATTTGTGTGATCTCTAGATTCATGTGTTACCATATTTGGAATATTTTTAAATGACTGGTTCTTGTTAATTAATATTGCAATCCAAAATCCCACTTTGATTATTGAATTTATGGTTATGCGCCAATTTGTTTGATAGCTAAAAATTGGTTTTTTTGTTGGATTACAGAGGGGGGGGGGTGACTCAGTAATCCTGATCACAAAATACCTTAAAATATTTTATTTGATTAAATCAGTATCTACTTGGTAGAAACATAGTTCTCTATTAACAATAGTAAATAAACTATACCAATTAGTAAAACAATCCCACAAATCATTCAAAATGTGTAACACAAATATTTAACGTGGAAACCTAGTTATGAGAAAAACTATTATGGGAATTATCACCCACTAATAAATATACTCTTTTGAAGTATGCTTGGTTAAGAGACAATCTTGTTAAAGATTACAAAACACACTATTAGGTCTGACCCGGTTAAGGGATTAACCTCAAATCTGTAAAGATCTTCACCCTATTAGGAGTGGCATTGTTAAGGGGCTTTAAATACTCTTTTTGGAATGTCACCTTGTTAAAGAATTTACAATAAGATTTTTAAGTCCACTCTGTTAATAGATTTGTCTATTACAAATAATAGTAAGAAATAATAATAAAAATGACCTATAGATGTGCAACTATCTTTTCTCAATCAGATCCTTGTGCGCTCATTAATCTTCACTTTAATTCTTCATCTTCCATTGGCATCAACACTTCATCAAATCACTATTTTTCTGCTCAGAATCCTTCAGTTCCTTCACCTCTGCAATAGTTGGTAATCCTTTAACTATTCAATTTTCTAGCCCATTGTCCATACAAGATCATCCTTTATATAGACAATTTGTTTCACTTAATCTTACATTTTACATTTTCTTTTAGTTAATCTTGACCGTTTAGTTCATTATTCATCAGATCTAGATCTCGGTAACACGTTTCCTTTTCACCTAGGAACTTGAACTTTTCTTGTAACTTGTCCCATCTCTTTTTTTTTCACTTATATCTCACCATAGATCAATATCTTGAATTTTCATAACCATAGCTCTTTGTAACTAACTTTCCTTGTCATAATAATCATCCAGCTCATCATAGCTAATCATAAAATATCAATTCCATCCATATTTAATACATTTTTATTTCTCAGTGTACTTCATTTAGAATTTTGGTTACATCGCTTGGTGCCTAACCTTTTCGCTTTACCAAGTGACCAACTTTTTCTCTTTACCTTACCAGGTTACTTTTCCATCTCGGTAGCCAAAAAAACTTTATTTACCAAGTTGTCAAATCTTTATCATCATACTTTATCAACTTAATATAATCATATGTTAGGTAGAAAATAATCATACCAATATAATCAAATCATTGTCCAATATGTAGCAGTTTACCATTTATGTTCTACAACTTCTTAACTTCTCATTTCCTCTTCTCCCTAACTCATTCTTCTTATATCATTACGAAATGATATGACAACATAATATAAATCAGAAATAAATTGCTTAACATCAATGACAACATAAAAAAAAATCTAATAATTCTACTAACATCATGTATACCTCTGATTTTGGTCAGTCATCATCAACTCCATCAGATAAAAAATCATCAATATTATTATCAGTTATGATAACAATCTCCCTATTTGGCATTGATGGAAACACTAAAAAATTAAGTGTTCAATTGATGATGGTACACTTCACTGTCATTCATATTTTGTACTCCCTCTGAGTAATAATTTCTCCTTTTCTGATCTCTCATCTGTAGTCTTTCACTTTCTGTCAGTAACACTTTCCATTCTAATTATGTTAGCTCTCTTCATCCTTCTAGACTTCTACCTCCGAATAAACTGTCATCACTGATATGCTCATCTCCCTCTTTATGACTATTCAATATTCTATGCTCTTATGTTCATCACCTTCTAACATCTAAACTTATTCTTCTGGATCTTACTTACTAATCTTATTCCTCTTTGACATACACTGATGCATCTTCATTCTTCTAAATTTCTCTACTGATTCATCTTCATTCTTATGAATTTCTTTATTCATATCTCAGTATTCTCCCTTTATCATCAACTTTCATCAATAGACTTATTCTCATTTCAGTATTCTCCTTCTTTCAATAATCATCTTCTTCTTGCATCAATTTACATTTTCATCCCTCAGTATTCTCCCTCTTTGACAACAATGCCAAAGAAACATAAACATCTCAAATATACCTCAAGTATATATATTTTTCATTACAGTCACAATTTTTGTTTTCACAACTTCAGGCTTCATTTAAAGAGAGAAATACTAGCATCAAATCACAAGATAGATATTCTATTGAGTCCTCAAATTGATGCAACATGCATCTTTCCTTAATGTACATTGGATAGGGGAAGAACCCCTAGCTTACCTCAGAGATACTCAAAAGCATCTTTCGATAATGGTTTTGTAAAGATATCAGCTATTTGCTCCTTTGAATTCACATACTCCAATGTCACATGCTTATCTTGTACTTTCTCTCTCAAGTAGTGATACTTAATATATATATGCTTTGTCTTAGAATGCATCACTGGATTCTTTGATATGCTAATAGCACTGGTATTATCACAATAAATTGTAATAGGATCACTAATCTCTTCATGCATACCTTCCAACAATTGTTTGATCCATACAATATTTGAACAATTCATAGTTGCTGCCACATACTCAACTTCAATAGTAGAGTATGAAATACAACTCTATTTCTTGCTTAACCATGTCACTAGCCTTTCTCCTAAAAATAAAGCTTCGCCACTAGTGATTTTCTTGTCATCAATATTTCATGCCCAATCAACATTAGTATAAACTTTAAGATCAAAATTTCCTCCTCGTGTATGATAGACCAAAATCTTAAGTCCCTTTCAAATATCTGAATATCCTCTTAACTACAGACAAATGTGCTTCCTTGGGGTTTGCAAAAAACCTTGCAACAATACCAAATGAATGTGCCATGCCAAGTCTACTATGTAAAACATACTATAACTTACCAATCATGGATCTGAAAAGTATTTCATTGACCTCCTTAGTATCATCTTCTTTTGACAATTTACAACCAATAGCCATTGGTGTACCAACCGGTTTTGAATATTCCATATTGAATATTTTCAAGATCTCCTTAATATATTTAGATTGAGTGATGTAGATCTCATCTATAATTTGTTGTATTTGAAGTCCAATGAAAAATTTGATCTCTCCAATCATAGACATCTCAAATTCCTTTCTCATTTCCTCAGCAAATGACTTAGTCATTATCTCATTACCACCAAAATTTAATGTCATCAACAAATATCTCAACAATCAAAATTTCATCAGATTTATCACATTTCAAGTATAAATTGTTGTTATCACTAGTCCTTTCAAATCCAATCTTAACTAAATAAGAGTGTAGTCTTTCATACCATGCTTGGGGAGCCTACTTCAATCCATATAAAGATTTATGAAATTTTCAGACCATGTTCTTATTTTCCTTGTCAACAAATCCATTAGGATGTTCTATGTAGAATTCTTCAAGTATTCCATTTAGAAATGTAGATTTAACATCCATCTGATAAACTTTAAATCCTTTGTAAGCTACATATGCATGTAGTATTCTTACTCCTAATCTAGCAATAGGGGAAAAAGTATCACCATAGTCAATTCCTTCTTCTTGTGCATACCCTTTGTAGACTATTCTAGCTTTATTCCTTATCACATCTCCTTTCTAATTGAGTTTATTTATGAAAAACTATTTTGTTCCTATCACATTCTTATCTTTAGGTCTTGGTACAAGTGACCATGTATTATTATTTTCAATCTAATCTATCTCTTTCTTCTTTCATAGCATTCATCCAATCTTCATTTTCTAGTGTATGTTTTTCCAATCTAGGATCAAATTAAAAAATCAAACAATTATTATCTCTTAACTTACTTCTTGTCAATACTCATTCATTCTTGTCTCCAATAATTCTACTCGGTGAGGGTCATCTTTTTCATCAATTTCTTCATGTTGTTACTCAATTGTATCAACTGAATTACCATCTTGTACATAAAAAAATCTATCACAGTCCTTAGGTTCCTTCATACTATCCTCCTCATTCTTTTCAACAAATTCATCAACTCTTACATTTGCACTTTCAACTATTTTGTTGAATCCTTGATTAAACATTTATATGCTTTACTCTTTGAAGAATAACCAAGAAATATTCCTTCATCACCTTTAGAATCAAATTTTCCATTCCTAGAATCTTTCAATACATAACACTTACTTCCAAATATTTTAAAATAACTTACATTCAGTATTCTACCAAACCATAATTCATAAGGTGTCTTGTTTGTACCTTTCTTCAACTGTATTTGGTTCAGAGTGTAAACTGCAGTGCTTATAGCTTCTCTAAAAAATGTTTATGCAATCTTCTTATCAATCAATAAAGTTTTGGCACAATCAATAATGGATCTGTTTCTTCTCTCAACTATCTCATTTTTTTGTGGAGTCCTTGGTGCACACCCTTGTCTTTTAATTCCATGCTCATTAAAGAAGATAGTAAATTCATCAGAGATAAATTCACCCCCTCTATTAGATCTCAAACACTTCATCTATTTACCTATTTATTTTTCAACTCTATCCTTATACCACTTAAATATTTGAAATGCATCATATTTTTCTTTTAGAAACATGACTAACATCATTCTTGAATAATCATCAACAAAAAAATTAAAGTACCAATCTCCATAATAGCTTTGAACTTTCATAGGACCACAAAGGTCAGTGTGAACCAATTCCAAAATACTACTAGTGGAATAAGATTTTCTCAAAAAACTTGACCTGGTCATCTTACCAACTTGACATTATCTACACATAGCTTTATCTAGTTTGCTTAATCTTGGTAGACCTCTTACTCTATTCTTCTTACTCACTTTGATCATGTTATCAAAATTTACATGACACAATCTCTTATGCCATAATCACACATCTTCAGTTTTAAAAAATAAACAATTCTTTACATCAGTATCAAGATAAAATAAATTACCTCTTGTTTGTCCTCTAGTTCCAATTAGATCTCCATCAGTACCGAAGATCTTAACTTTTCTATTCTAAAATTCCATTTGGTGGCCAGTGTTGTTTAGTTGTGCAACACTCAACAGATTATAGTTCAACCCTCTAACTCAATATGCATAATTACATTTTATCTTCTCATTCAACACAATAGATCATTTACCTTTCACAAGGTATGGAGCATCATTGCCAAATCTAACAAATCCTCCATCATATTCTTCTAGGTTTTCAAAAATTTCAATGTCCCCAATCATGTGGTGTGAGAAACCACTATCAATAATGCAAGGGTTTGGTTTACTTATATGAGACACAAGTTCTTTTTCATCTTCAATCTTTTCTTCATCTGACTCTTCCTTTACTACAATAAAAAAACTTCATATTCTTTGTGAGTATCCTCAGATTCATCATCAGTTATAACTTCCTCACCTAGGTAGAAAGACTTCTTTCCTTTGTCCTTAAAATCTCTAAATTTTCGGTATCAGTTGTCTCTTTTATTAGTCTTATTATTTCTGTCATTGTTAGTACATCTAGATGTAATATGTCCAATCTTATTAAAATTGAAATGTTTCAATGGTAACTTAGCTTTGTACTTTCCTTTGCCTCTAAGTAGTCGGTTAGCCAATAATGCTTTAAATTCTTCAAGTTCATTCTCTTCAGTTAGGATGATGTCATACTCATTTCTGTGTGAATTACTATGATTCTCTCTTTCCCTTTTTAATGTTCCAATGCTCAAAGGTGACTTGAAGGTTGTCTCAATAGTTGGTAGACTATTATCAAAGTTACTTAGCTCAAATGCAGTCAACTTTCCAATTAGGGATTCAATAGTCACAATATTATTCGGTATAGATATCAATTCCTGAATTGCAGACACTGTAATAGCATACTTAGAAGGTAGAGTTCTCAAGATTTTACTTACCACTTCTTCATTAGTCAATGATCCTCTAACACCTCTGATGGCACTAACAACTTACTTGATTCAACTTCTATATTGTGTGATGTTCTTATTACCCTTCATCCTCATCTCATCATACTTTCCTCTCAAGCTTGTCAACCTTAGCTTTTTGAACATGTTGATCTCCTCCATAGATAAGTGTAAGCCTGTCCCACATCTCTTTTGAGTTAGTAAAATCTTTGATATCATTAAATTCAACATCAGATAGAGAAGAAAAAATCTCTATAATAACTGAGTTATGTTCCTATTTTTCTTTCAACTCATCAATTGTCATAGGTCCAGTGGCTAGTGGAGTGTAGTCATTTTGTAGCAAGTTCAGGGCATGTTCACCAATCCTAGATAGATAAAACTTCATTTTTCTTTTCCATGTTGAGAAAATTTCCTTGTTCAGCTTAGGCACCTCTCTCCTATACATCTTCAGATCTTTTACTCAAGTCTTTAAACTTATCTCTTCAGAGTACTTAGCTCTAATACCAATTGTTGGATTATGGAGAGGGGGGGTGAATTAGTAATCCTGATCACAAAATACCTTAAAATATTTTCTCTGATTAACTCGGTATCTACTTGGTAGAAAAATAGTTCTCTATTTACCGACAATAGTAAATAAACTATATCAATTAGTAAAATAATCTCACAAATCATTCACAATATGTAACACATATATTTAATGTGGAAACCCAATTATGTGAAAAATCACTGTGAGAATTGTCACCCACTAAGAAATATGCTCTTTTGAAGTATGCCCAATTAAGAGCCAATCTTGTTAAAGATTACAAAACACACTGTTAGGTCTAACCCAGTTAAGGGATTAACCTCAAATCTGTTAGGATCTTCACCCAGTTAGGAGTGACATTGTTAAGGGGCTTTAAACACCTTTTTTGTAATGTCAACTTGTTAAAGGATTTACAATAAGACTGTTAAGTCCACTCTGTTAAGATATTTATCTATTACAAATGCTAGTAAGCAATAGTAATAAAATGACCTATAGATGTACAACTATCTTTACCCAATCATATCCTTGTGTGCTCATCAATCTTCACTTTAATTCTTCATCGTCCACTGGCATCAACACTTCATCAAATCACTATTTTTCTTCTCAGAATCCCTCAGTTCCTTCACCTCTGCAATAGTCAGTGATGATCTACAACTGATTGAATACCTGGATGAACAAAAGGAATAGTGATTAGATATCACTGAGCTACTGAAGTGATATGTAAGATGATTAAATCAATCAATATGTTGTCATTGATGTCAACTATTTTTTACAGTACTTATCATGATAGTTACAAACATCTAAACATCTATAGAAGGAAGAAAAGATGAAGAAATGAGATATCTACATAAGGAAAAGATGGATATGATAGATAAGCATAAGGTAAACATTGGGTAACTTATTGATGAGTTTATGGCTTTGTATTGTTGGCTTGAGCATTTTACATTAATCTATTATGAAGAAGACATTTGAATTGAACAAGTTAATATGGTCAGTAATTGAAGACTTTTGTATACACCGAGCCAGTGCAGTGTATACTGAGTTAGTTATCACCGACGCATTTCAGTATTAACCGAGTATGGATGAAAACATTAAATGCTATGAACAACCAACTGAAATAGATGAGTTGGATATTGTTATGATTTCAATGTTAAGGATGAAGTTAGTTATTATATCCATGATTGACATAATTCAGAGATGATCTAAAGGATGAGATTGAAACGTGTTAAGGACACAACTACCGAGGAAGGTTTAAGCGACAAAATAGATGAAGAAGATTATGAGGCAAAATTTGAAGGCTGATATGAAAATGGTTTACTTATCTATTTAATAGATATGAGTTTCATTGTTGAAACATGCCGGACAAAAGGAGACTGCATAGATTTAGTGTGAAGATTTCATTCATGCATTCTTGATCAAACTGGTTACATAAAGAACCGAGCTGTAGACATTACTGAGCATTAGAGAACTATTTACCGAATGAAAGTAAGTTGAGAAATATTGAGGAAGTGGACTGATTAATGATCAGATAATTTTATGAGCATAGCATAGATCTGAATATTTGCAATTGAGTTGTATTTGAATTAGATCAGTATTATTTCAGTTTAACCATCGATTCAAAAAATCTCTTAACTGAGTGGACTTAACAGTCTTATTGTACTATCCTATGACATTCATTGAATGTAAATTGTTATCTTAATGACCCCATAGTGAATGTTGGTCAAAAGTTAACTGCTAGTGATAAATCCTCTAACCAGGTCACACCTAACAGTGTGCATTGTAACCTTTAGTAGGGTTGCCTCTTTACTGAGCTCACTTCAGAAGAGTGAATTATTTTGGGTTACCGGTCCTAGGTGGTTTTTCCCTTAGCAAGGTTTCCATGTTAAATAATTGTGTTATGTGTTAATTTTTATGATTGTTTTGATATCATACTTTACATATTGCATAGTTGATTTAGTCAATAATAATAGTTTGGATTATTACTCGTATTCGGTAAAGTAAACAAATAGATTGATATTTTATGTTACCAAGATGTATAAATTGTTAAAATTGTTTTGTAAGGTACATCTGGGAGTTTGGGACTGTAGGATAACTGATCTAATTGATTAATCTCCCCTCTAAGTTATTCTAACAATTGGTATCAGAGCGTATTGGTTGCTTGGAGGAAAGTTTTAAGGACTTGAGTAGAAAGATCACAAGATGTATAAGAGGGAAGTGCCTAAGCTGAACAAAGATAACTTCTCCACATGGAAAAGCTGGATGAGGCTTCACATATCTGGAATTGGAGAATCTGCTATACATTTACTTGACAATGGCTACTTACAACCGAATGTTGGACCTTTGACTCTTAATCAGTTGAGAGACAGACATGAACACAATATTACCATGATAGAGATTGTTGCTGCTCTATCTGATTATGAATTTGAGGATGTCAAGGATTGCACTACAACAAAGAAAATGTGGGATAAACTTGCTCTAGTTTATGGTGGTGATGTGAATGTAATGAGAGCCAGAGCTGAAATCTTGAGAGGCATATTTGATGACATGAAGATGAAGGAAGGTGAGAACATCACACTACTCAAACCGAAGCAAAGAGGCTATGTCATGTAAACTTTGATAACATGATTAATATTAGTAGAAAGAGAAAAGTTATAGGTTTATCGAGTCTAACCAAACCTGATCATGTTATGTGCCATCAATCTCAGAAAGCTCAAAAAGGAAAGATGACCAAATCTAGTTTTAAAAGTAAAGAATATTCATCTAAAGGTATTTTGGAGTTGGTACACACCAACTTATGTTGTCCTATGAGAACTCAAAGCTACTATGATGACAAATATTTTATTTTATTTATTGGTGACTACTCTAGGATGATGGCAGTCATGTTCTTAAAAGAAAAATCTGAGGCATTCAAATTGTTTAAATGGTATAAGGCTAAAGTTGAAAAAGAAACCGGGAAAGAATTGAAATGCTTAAGATTTGATAGAGGAGGTGAGTTTATTTATGATAAATTCACTAATTTCTATAATGAGCATGGAATCAAAAGATAGGTTTCTGCACCTAGAACACCGCAACAAAATGTGATTGCTAAAAGGAGGAATTGATCTATTGTTGATTGTGCCAAAACATTGATGATTGAGAAAAATGTTGCACAAATGTATTGGAGAGAGGCAGTTAGCACTGCAGTATACACCCTGAACCGAGTTCAACTGAAGAAAGACATGAATAAGACACCTTATGAGTTATGGTTTGGATATACCTTGAATGTAAGTTATTTCAGAATCTTTGGTAGTAGGTGTTATATTTTGAAAGATGATAGGAATGGTAAATTTGACTCGAAAGGTGATGAAGGAATATTTTTAGGATATTCTACTAAGAGTAAAGCTTATAAATGTTTGAACAAGACTACTAATAAAATGATAGAAAGTGCTAATGTAAAAGTTGATGAGTTTTCTGAAAAGAATGATGAAGAAAGCATGAAGAAACCGCAAGACTATGGTAGGTTTACATATGTTGAAGATCCAGGTTATCTACCAAAGCCACAGGTTGAGTCTATCGAGCATCAGGAAAATGCTACTGAGAATCAGCAAATACAAACCAAGAACCAGGAAGAAGCTACCGAGCAGGAAAATGAACCTGAACCGAATGATGAACAAAGAAGAGAACAAGTGATAACAAGATTTATTAGAAGACACCATTCATAGAATCAAATAATTGGAGATAAGAAAGCTAGCATGATGACCCAAAGTAAGTTAAGACATAACACATGATTAATTTGTGAGTTTGAACCTAAGAATGTTAGGGATGCACTTGAAAATGAGGAATGGATTAAGGCTATGAATGAGGAAATTGAAGAGATTGAGAAGATTAAGACATGGACATTAGTACCCAGACTGAAAGATAAAAATGTAATTGGTACTAAGTGGATTTTTAGAAACAAGTTAAATGAAAATGGTGAGGTCACTAGGAATAAGGCAAGACTTGTATGCAAGGGATATGCACAAGAAGAAGGTATAGATTATGGTGAAACCTTTGCACCTATTGCTAGACTTGAACGAGTCTATATACTACATGCATATGATACACATAAGGGATTCAAAGTATATCAAATGGATGTAGTGAAATCAACTTTTCTAAATGGAATTCTTGAGGAGGAGGTCTACATAGAACAACCAGAAGGTTTTGTTGATCCAAATCAGAAGAACATGGTATGTAGACTACACAAAGCTTTGTATGGACTGAATCAAGCACCGAGGGCATGGTATGAAAGACTACATGCTTATCTTATCAGTATTGTCTTTGCAAGGACTGATGAAAACAATAATTTGTACATGAAAGGAGAATTTGATGATAATATTTTGATTGTTGAAATATTTGTTGATGATATAATCTTTGGTGGACATGATCTGATTTGCAAATCTTTTGCTAATGAAATGAGAAAGGAATTTGAGATGTCAATGTTTGGGGAGATTAAATTCTTTCTAGGTTTTCATATTATACAACAGAATGATGGGATTTTTATCACTTAATCAAAATACATTAAAGAAGTATTAAAGACTTTTGGCATGGAAGATTCAAAACTGGTGCGAACACTGATGGTAACTAGATGTAAGTTGACAAAGGATGATGAATCTACAAAATTAAATCAGACACTATACAGATCTATGATTGGAGAATTGATGTATGTGGTACATAGTAGGCCTAATATAGCACATGCAGTTGGGATTGTGGCAAGATTTTATGCCAATCCTAAAGATTCACATATGGTTGTAGTTAAAATAATTTTGAGATACTTGAAGAAGACATAAGACTATGATTTATGCTATACAATGGAAGGAAAATTTGAACTCCAAGTTTATACTGATGCAGATTGGGCTGGAAACATTGATGACCGGAAGAGCACAACTAGTAGAGCATTCTTTTTAGAGAAAGGCTTGTGACTTGGATAAGCAAGAAACAAGCATGCATTTCTCAGTCTACTGCTAAAGCAGAGTATGTTGCTACTACTACAAATTGTTCAAATATTTCTTGGATTAAACAAGTCTCGGAAGGAATGAATGAGGTAATCACTGAACCAGTGATTATATATTGTGACAACACTAGTGCTATGAATATTTCCAAGAATCCTGTGATGCATTAAAAAACAAAGCATATATCTTTTAAGTATCACTACTTAAGGGAAAAATCTCAAGAGAAGCGGGTAAAACTAGAATTTGTAACATCTAAAGAACAACTTTATGATATTTTTACCAAACCCTTACCAAAGGACACATTTGAATATTTGAGGACTAGACTTGGGGTCCATCCCCTGTCTATCGGTCACTAAGGTGATTAGGAGGTTCCATCAACCTACACTTTATCAGAAGATCATTCATGTTGATGCACATATGTCACACTTTATTTTTTCTAATGTTGTGAAAGATTGTAGAAGCTGGAACATGAATTTGTTTATCAGTACATGAAGGTACTTGATCTGGACCGAACAACAGAGAATTACTTGGTTGCTGAAGAGTTGTTTATTTTCTTTGGGATTGTTGTCAAAGGGAGAGAGACTAAATATGAAAAATCAGGTAGTGAGAACACAAATAGGGAGAGAGACTTCATATTGGGATATCTATTGCTGAGAACATATACGAGAGAAATAATCTGAGAACTCAAAAAAATCAAATCCACAGGGAGAGTCTGCATGGAATGTTGTTTTATTTTAAACATATTAAATATCAAGCTAGGGAGAGCTTACCAAGCTACAATATTTACTTACATAGTTGTAGAATGCATGTTTGGTATGTGTCTGACATATTTTCATAGTGCTTGTGTTGCCATCAATGCCAAAGGGAGAGATTGATGATCTACAATTGATTGAATATCTGGATGAACTAAAGGAACATTGATTAGAGATCACCGAGCTACTAAAGTGATATGTAAGATGATTAAATTGGTCAATATGTTGTCATTGATGTCAACTAGTTTTGACATTACTTATCATGATAGTTACAAACATCTAAACATCTGTAGAAGGAAGAAAAGATGAATAAATGAGATATCTACATAAGGAAAAGATGGATATGATAGATAAGGATAAGGTAAACATTGGGTAACTTATTGATGAGTCTATGGCTTTATATTGTTGACTTGAGCATGTTACATTAATATATTATGAAGAAGAGATTTGAATTGAAAAAGTCAATGTGGTCGGTAATTGAAGACTTTTGTATACACTGAGCTAGTGTAGTGTATACCGAGTGACAATAATAACCAAGTTAGTTATCACCAATGCATTTTAGTATTAACTGAGTATGGATGAAAACATTAAATGCTAAGAATAACCAACTGAAATTGATGAGCTAGATATTGTTATGATTTCAAGGTTGAGGATGAAGTTAGTTATGAAATCCACAGATGACATAATTCAGAGATGATCTAAAGGATGAGATTGAAATGTGTTAAGGATAGATCTGCCGAGGAAGGTTTAAGTGGCAAAATGGACGAAGGAGATTATGAGGCAAAATCTGATGGCTGATATGAAAATATTTTACTTGTCTATTTAAGAGATATGAGTTTCATTGTTGAAACATGTCGGATAAAAGGAGACTGCAAAGATTTCACATGAAGATTTTATTCATGCATTCCTGATCAAACTGGTTACAAAAGAACCGAGCTGTACACATTATCGAGCATCAAAGAACTATTTACCGAATGAAAGTAAGTTGAGAAATATTGAGGAAGTGAATTGATTAATGATCAGAGGATTTTATGAGGATAGCATAGATTTGAATATTTACAATTGAGTTGTATTTGAATCAGATCAGTACTGTATCAGTTTAACCATTGATTCAGAAAATCTCTTAACCGAGTGGACTTAACAGTCTTATTGTACTATCCTATGACATTCATTGAATGTAAAGTGTTATCTTGTTGACCCCATAGTGAATGCTAGTCAAAAGTTAACCGTTAGTGATAAATCCTCTAACCAGGTCACACCTAACAATGTGCATTGTAACCTTTAATAGGATTGGCTCTTTACTGAGCTCACTTCAGAAGAGTGAATTATTTTGGGTTACTGGTCCCAGGTGGGTTTTTCCCTTAGCAGTGTTTCCATGTTAAATCATTATTTTATGTGTTATTTGTTATGATTGTTTTTCTATCATACTTTACATACTGCATAGTTGATTTAGTCGGTAATCACAGTTTGGATAATTACTGGTATTCGATAAAGTAAACAAACAACTTGATATTTTATGTTACCAAGCTGCATAAATTGTTGAAATTGTTTTGTAAGGTACATATGGGAGTTTGGGACTGTAGGATAATTGATCTAACTGAGTCACCCCCCTCTCAGTTATTCTAACAGTCAGTAACCCTTTAGCTACTAGTATTAGTTTTTGGGTTTGATTGTGTAGTCAGTTCAGTAACCCTTCAACTATTCAGTTTTCCAGCCCATTGTCCATACAAGATCATCCTTTATATAAATAATTTTTGTCTCTTAATCTTATGTATTACATTTTCCTTTAGTCATTCTTGACCGTTCAGTTCATTATTTATCAAATCTGGATCTCGGTAATACGTTTCCTTTTCACCTAGGAACTTGAACTTTTCTTGTAACTTTTTCCATCTCCTTTTATTTCTTAGGTCTCACCATAGATCTTCATCTTTAATTTTCATAACTGTAGATCTTTGTAACTAACTTTCCTCATCATCATAATCATCTAGCTCATCATAGCTAATCATTAAATATCGATTCCATCCATATTTAATACCTATTTCTTGCCTAATGTACTTCATTTAGAATTTTGGTTACATCACTCGGTGCCTAAACCTTTCCGCTTTATCGAGTGACCAAATTTTTCTCTTTACCTTACCGAGTGACTTTTCCATCTCGGTAGCCAAAACAACTTTACTTACCTAGTTGTCAAATCTTTATCACCATACTTTACTAACTTAACACAATCATATGCTAGGTAGAAAACAATCATACTAATATAATCAAATCATTGTCTGATATGTATCAGTTGCCCATTTATGGTCTACAACTTCTTAACTTCTCATTTCCTCTTCTCTCTAACTCATTCTTCTTATATCATTACCGAATGATATGGCAACATAATATAAATCAAAAATCAATTGCTTGACATCAATGACAACATTATAATTGATCTAATCATTCTACTAACATCATGTATACCTATGATTTTGGTTGGTCATCATCAGTGCCATCAAATAAACAATCATCAACATTATTATTAGTTATGATAACATTTTTGTGTATTTTGGGCTTTAAGAGCAATCCTCATGCTTTATCGAGATGTATGTCAAATCATATTGGGATTTGTGCTCTTGGAAATGAGACCAATTGAACATGTTTGTTCTTTATGTTGTTGCCTTGGTTGTTTTGGCTTACATTGATGCTTGATTTGAGATCGCATCTTGATTCATTTATGTTGGGTTGAGACCACATGTAATGCCCCACTAGGGAACCCAAGAGATATTAACCTAAAACATGTTACTAAGTTTGCACAATAATTTTTTTCTTAAGTGCTTACAAACAATAATGAATAAACAAGCGGAAGTAAAACATAAAGTCCATAAGTACATAAACACAAACACAATCTCCACATTAAATTACACATCTCAAGGGTTCCTTGACGTAGAAACTACGCAAATACATTTACATTAATCAATTACATTTATCCACTAACTCAACTACATATTACATATAAATAATAAAGTATATATAATCATCAACATCCACTGCACAAGTCACAGGGTATGTAGTTACAATATAATACAAAGTACAAAATAGAGAAGTACAAGAACAAGAATAAGTCTCCAAGAAGATAGAAAATGAAGTGACTGCAACCAGTATCATCCAACACTGGAACATGGACGTTAGAGTCTCAAATGGTAAAATAATCACTACCTCCCGACCTCGTGGAAACCTATGGTTCCACTCCCACCGTGCTGAGGAGATTTAATATCAAATCCCACTTAGATAACAATACCAATCAATCAAGTAACTAAGCAAGGATCCTAGAAGCTCCTATCTCAAAGGTACAACTCATAAATCAAAGGTACACATACTAACTTAGAGGCAACCAACACATATAGGAAACCTAGAATAAAATCAAGGAACTCTCATCACATATGTCAACCCCTTGGAATGATCTCACTGGACTCTGACTTTCAAGTGTGATCATATGTGGAACTTGATATCCTCTCACGAAGACAAGGATAATCGATCATGCCATACTCACCATCACTACTAGATGGGCAAGCATCTTCTCCCACTCCCATCCTTAGTCTATACTAGCACTCAAGGCATGGGCGAGGAACCATTATCTTATTAATTCATTTTAACTCCATTTAGTTTTATATTATCACTTGATTAAGTAACCTACCAAGGATACCCAAGTAGCCACTTCCAAGCTCCAACGCCTCCAAAGTAAGCCACTTCCCCTTTAACACCTAGATAACGTACCCTAGGTTCATAGTCTCAAAATCATGACTCAAAGTCAACATAATACATAATTTCCAAAACTGGTTCCAAATAATAACAAGAGCACACAACAATAACTTTCCATCATAAAAATCATTTTCTCAAGGTTGGGTCTCAATATGATCAACTACCTTTTAAGTATGTAAGGCAAACTACCTTGTTTCCATCAATTCCCTAATTCCTCCAATTTCAGTTTTGAACTCAAGTCTATTTTTTACTTTATTTCTATTAACCCACTCAACTAAAATTTAACTAATTCTTTTTATTTATTTATTTCAATTTGATTGTGCAACTTAATTGCATTCGAATTAAATTAAATAATAACATTTAGTCTAATGTTATTTAATTTTTCAATTAACAAATACCTTTTATTCGAAAAGTAGAATTTTATAAATAATTAAATTTTAAAGTGAATGTATTTAATTATTTTTTATTAATTAAATACCTTTATTTCTATAATAAGTCTTTTAATTAATTCACTAAATTTAATAAATCTATCTAATTAATTTCTATTAATTAAAAACTCCCACATTTAAATACCTAAAAATAACAAGATCTAATTTATTTAAATTACACAATTAATCTAAATAAATTATCTAATTATAGCAATCATATCAATCAATCAGAAATCAACTGAACTTAAAGAACCATATTAAAACCATGTTCATGGAAGGGACTATAAACTCACGTCACCTGGACGAATTCAGGAAGGATAAAATATCAGAATCTTGTCCACTACACACACACACACACACACCCACACACACACACATATGTAACACGCAATGGTGGGGATTGAGACATGGTGTGGATCCAACAAGCAGGTAACTATGAATCTGTCCCTCAACCATATCAAACACGTCAAACATGAAAGTAAAAACATACACGATAACCATACACATGCAAGTATGGGGTAAGTATAATCATAACCATAAATATCATTTTAAACATGTAAATTATCATCATCAAAATAACTAACATCATCTAACTACAAATATATTCAAAATCCATAATTATTCAATCTTACCATGTAATGTCATACATCCAAAACCTCATAATAACTGAAATATCAACACAAATAAAAATAGCCTAAAAGAGTGGCAATATAAAACTCAAAAGCAAACTATGGGTGGGCACTACACCACATCATGAGCACAATTGAGTTGTTCCTTGTTGGGATCTTTGAGAGACTCATTGTGTTGGTTTGAGAGCAATCAAGCTTGTCTTGCTTCATTTTGGTTATGAATTTGAGAGTCTTTTCTTGCATCATGCTTGCATTGCATTTGTTGTTTAGTGCCTCATTTTTGAAACAAGATGAGCTTTTTGGTGTTTGGGTAGTGGAGTGGAGTGGCTCCTAACATGGATCCTAGCTCGTAAGTGGAATGTATATGACATGTGTGTGGATTCTTTCTTGTAAGTGGTAGGCATAAGACATGTAGAGGGGTCCTTAAAAAGTGATAACATAATAAAATAAATTAGGGTAAAAAACTAATAAGAGTTAATATGACTACTAGGTTGCCTAAGGGCATTGATCAGAGGTAAATCAGTGCCTATCCATCTAAGGATGTTGATAAAAGGCACTGTATCTAGCTACTTGAGGATTTTGATCGAAGATACATATTGATTTTTCTCATCTATGGACGTTGATCAAAACCTTGATGCTACATGGCTCACCACATGACATGTAATGAAACTCTATTCTTGAGTCCCTACACTAAACCATTGTTAGTACTAAGTAGTGACCTTGGTGTTCTTTCATTCTCTATCTACATGTTGAGTGTTCTCTATATTGTACTTGTTTATTTGCATCCGTGTGACTACATTATGATTAATGTACCATCCGGGCTCATTCTTGCACTTGTCTGGCATGAGTGATAGCCTACTTCATGTATGTGCATTATGTGTGTTTGGGCTATGTGACTATCTCCATGAGAACAGTGGGGTGGGCTTAAAGGTATTGCATGGTTTAGTGGGTTGCATGTCATTGTTGTGGACTGGTATATAGGTGGAAAACTACTTCCAGTGGCCTAGTGTCGAGCATGATGTGCTCATTTCCACCCCTTTGTATTTTCATTTGAGTGATTATGTTAGTAGTTGATATGCTCATTATATTAGTTTCATTTATGTTGATTATGTTCATGTATCGAGTGATTTTGGTCTTGATTTATTGTATTTGGTACTTCCCAATGTGGAGATAGAATTTATCAGGCTATACATTGGTGTTGACACTTAGAATTTTATTTTAATTTGACCTTTTTGGGAAATTATGCACACATGTTTGCTACCCCTGCATATTTGTTTCCTAATTTTTTGCATATGTGTTATTCTCCTACGTATTCATACTTTTGTATTGCACATTTTTACTAGTAAACTATGCATTCATATTTGTGTTTCTACACATTTATGATAGTTTTTTCTTCCAGCACTGGGTTTGTGCAATTATAGAATTTAGATTTGGATTCCTTGTATTCTTGGGATCACTTTCATGTATTTATATTTTGTTTTCCATTTTGGTTTGACCTAGTTTATCCCACATTTCTATTTGGGTTCTAAAATGAACCTAATGTTGCTTGTGTTGAGGATGGACCTAGTCTCCTTGATTGACAACCGTGGATGATGGTCTGGTTGGGTCTCTTGTGGCTTGTTGGACATTGTCTAAGCTCTATTGAGACATGTTGGGAACATGTCTATCCATTTTGTGATAGTTTTTGGGGTTGTCATGGAACCCTTGTGAGTGGTTTTAAGACTAACACTTGTGCACGATCATGTGATGATCGTTGTAAGATTCATTATTTCTTATGCAATGTATTATATGTTTATGCACTATTAAAATTAATGCTTATGTAATTGAAATAAAAAAAATATTAGTGCATTCTTTATTCTATTGTTTTGAGGGTTCCTTGGTGGGACACTTAGAAGTGTTAAGGGAGAGTGGCTCTCAATAGGGGTCGAGGCCCTAAAGTGGTCGTCCAAGGTAACCCATTGATTAATTGTAATAACGTGATAACTTAATGAATGAACTAGGGTTAACATATTAATCAAGATAATAATAATTCCTCACCCATGCCTTGAGTAGTTGTATAGGCTAAGGATGAGAGTTGAGATTATACATGTTTGTACTTAGGACATGTGGAGCTGACATGATCGAACTTCCTTGTCCTCACAAAAGGATTTTTCAGTTCCACATGAGTTCTCACTTGGGGGTTAGGGTCCAAATAGACCATCTATGATAACCTAAAGGGCAGACTGACTATATGATTATACTCTCCCCTTCACATTTTCTATTGTCTTGTCCTTTATTGTATGAGTAGTGATCCATGATACTGTCATGTTTAGTTGCATTCATTTTGATTATTGATTTGTGCTTAGCCCTTGTGTTTTTTCCCTGTGATCTTATTGGTAGGTACTTGAGCATTGGAAGGATTTATATTACAACTCTCTCTCTCTCTCTCTCTCTCTCTCTCCATCACTTTAATGCTACTTGTATTAATGCTCTAAGTATTAAGCTTTGTAATATTATATTGAATATATATTTGACATGTTGAATTTCCTCATGGAGATTGATGTAATATACCTATGTATTGGTTGGGTTTGGTAACTAGATGATTTATGAGGTCTACTAAGATATGATTGTACATTTTGTTTACGATGTAGTTTAATCTAGGAATATTTGGCATTGGTGTATAAAATGAACCTAGTAATTATTGCAATGATGTTTGTGAAATTAATGACTTATATCTTAGCAATGTTCTAGTCGTCAGATATGTTTATAAATGTATTTTTTAAGGAGTGACATTAGGGAACCCTTAGAGGACAAAAGCTAGAGTTGTAGATGACCTTCTATTCATGTTACAATGACTATCTATTTGTGATGTGCTAATATATCTACTTTTTTACAAATTTATTATGTGTAAATATTTTTATAATATATATAGAATTAGAACATTATTATACAAAATTATTTTTTCCTTGATTATTTATTACATTAGTATTTTTCCTCTTGGGTTCCTTAGCAGGGTGTTATATTGTGAATGGATTAAAATAATATGAGAGAAACTTGCACCTGTATATGTGCAAAATTTATGGCTAAGAAACCACGTTCTACACCATAAAATTTCACAACTGTATAAAGAACTAGAGCACTCAATAGGAATATAAATTATCCCATTTGTCATTAAGGTTGCTACTTTAATACAAATGATTCCTTAAGGAATAATTATAGTTATTCAATAGAAAATATTACATGTTATAATGTCACACGTTATCTTAAACATCTTACATGACATTAGATTTTCTTACATGTCATAACAAAAATTACACATAGAAAAAGTGTCATCTCAAGTGCAATACCCTTTTCCATAAGTTCACAAGTTAAATAAATAAAAAAGACGTGCAAATAAAAAATGTATGATACTTAATCCTAACAATATGATAGATAGTAGTGTGTAGGTGGTAAT
This sequence comes from Chamaecyparis obtusa, assembly GCA_027943335.1. Taxonomy (NCBI): domain Eukaryota; kingdom Viridiplantae; phylum Streptophyta; class Pinopsida; order Cupressales; family Cupressaceae; genus Chamaecyparis; species Chamaecyparis obtusa. The sequence continues at coordinate 3,392,569 of BSBK01000646.1, forward strand.
CATAAACCTTAGCAATTGTTTGGAGGAGTCCATCTTGAACACTTCCCAACTAATAGTGGAGTAATGCATCTTCATTAGCTATAAGAGTAACATGCTAAGTGGAATCCAAGTGGAAATGACACTACTTATTTTAAGATATTTACCATGAGAATGAATGGAGAATATGACATTAGAAACTATGTAGTGATAATTCCCCCAATGGTCTTATGATTAGAAGATGTTTTGTTTCTAGGGCCACTTTATTAGGCTAAACTTGTTTTTTTTTAATTAATACATTAGAAATCAATGGTAATTTTTCATGATTGGTAAAACTAAAACTAGCATAAAAATAGTTACAAATATAATAGAATTTATACCTTTTGATATGCAAAATGAATTTTCAATTAAAACATATGTCATAACTCAAGGAGAATCCAACAAAAACTTGATCCTATAACTTGATAGAACATTATGAAATATGAAAGAATCTAGTTTCAATCCTTCTGCACATGAGTACACAAAACCCAAAAATAGATAAAATAGAGTTTCTAGTTGTACACAAAATAAGAACCTTAGATTGGAAACCTATAGATGCAATAGATAGTTAGTAATAAGAAGTCCTTGGTATATCAAAAATCATGCAAAATGAGTAATAGTGGACTTAAAAATGATTTCTACATCATATGAATGTGTTTGACCAACATGAAGGAAGAAGATTACAAATACAACCTAGAATTCAACTTTTGAACAATGAGAAATTGTGACAAAAACCATCTAATATCATTTTCTATGAGAATAATTCTAGAACAAATTATCAATATATGCAGCTTCCAATCCTTCCACTAAGGCTTAATAGAATGCATAAAATATTTAATAAATGATTTTATGACATGATATCAATTATTGTATCAAAAAACTCTTTGTTTATAAGACATAATCTAGACTTAGCCATGACATACGACTAAGCAATCCAAGTAGATAAAAACTTCATAATAAAAATCTTCAAAATGGTTGAATAATATTTTGAAGAGGTTAACAAAGTGTTCTATGGAATTTCTATCTAGGGAATTTCTCGTAACAACTTTTGCTTAAGAACAATAGTAGAATATCAGCCAAAATGGATTAATTGTTGATGTATATACTAATATGAAATCCATCCCCACTATAAATCAGTTGTAAATTAACTACTTCCTTGGCTTTTCAAATGCTTTTGGAACTAAAAGAGACATTTTTTGTAATGGTATCTAGACACACCACCAAAATGTAGAAGCCAATATCATTTTGAGTAGTTCTCCCATGTGGAAATCCAAACATAATATAATTATGTACTAAAACTTCACAAGCTCTAACAATCCATTTAGTACAAAGTGCAACACAATGTCTAGTAGTATCAATAAATCCTAAACCTCTAGATTCCTTAATAAGATAAAACAATATCCCAAGCATCATCATATAATACTTTGATGCAAATTGGAATCAACCCTTAGAAATGACTACAAGAATTTATTCAACTTATGATATGTAGCTTTGGATGGGACCTATTAGGATGAGCATTAAACATGTATGGTAGCTAGAAATTTAGAGCCCATTTAAAGTTTACTTTCTAGCAAGAGTAACTTGGTGATCCAATGTATAATATTTTCTTCCCTCTAACTACAAGAACACCACCTAGAAAACACATAAAAAAATGAATATGCCAAGAAGCTTGAAATTTTTATTATATGATCAGTGAACTTCTGGCCAAAATAATTAAGTTAGGTTAATAGAAATGAAAATGATTACCCATATAATTGCATCTAACTCCATTAAATATTATAGCTACAAGCTAGGAAATGTGTTTAAAGATACTTAAAAATCACACCTTGTCAACTAACTTTAAGGGAACTTGGCATGCTACTTTAATGGAACAAGTGAACAACCCTTTGACCTTTAAGATGGAACAATGTGGGCCCACCCTTGATTAGATGACATCAACATTAGTTCATTATATCTTAGTACAATTAATTTTTCCTTGGATCAATCCCTATTAGCTGTGTTTAGTCCTTGATTCTCTCAATTGAGCTAGACACACCTATAATCATGGAATCATGTCACACATGAGACAATAGTAGTTCCTCCTTTCTTCAACCAAGGGGTGAGAGGACAAAGCTATTTGATCTAAGAGCCTAGTTCACCATAGTGAGATTTGGTATTACCCTTGACCCAGTAAATGTGACGAAAGAATCATCTATGAAATAATCATTGACCAACTGTGTTGGTAGTTGTAGGAAGGGAAATCCATTTGGATCTAATATGTGAGATGACATTAGCAAGAAGATCAAAAAATCCTTTCAACCATCAATTTGTAGAGAGGAGGTGAAAGAGGGCAACCTTGGAGAATGGGCTTAAAGAAGTTAGATTGTTCAAATTAGACACCATTGACCCTAAGACAAACATAATTATCAATTTTAGAGTTTGAATGGATTAAAGGAAATTAGAACAAAATCCAAGAGCTCTAAGCATCACTCGAATGAAAGTCCACTATCATAAGCTCTCTCAAAGGCCATTTGGATGAAGGCTTATTTTTGTTAGATTTTCCAACTCATTTGATTCCTTCTCAAGTACTAGCAATGACATTGTCACAAATATATCAATCTTGACTCAAACTTGTCTACCCTAACTAAACAAAAAGCAAATGAGACATCTAGTTTACAAAATAAAAACCTTAAGAATTATCTTGTCAAAAACATTCAACAAGATGATAGATCTCCAATTACAAACTAATTTAAAATGTTTCATTGATCACATTTCCCTTTGATTTAAAATTATAGGCATTATACCATCATATTTATTGTGACCTCTTTAATCCTTCTTATCTTAAAATGACCTAGAATGAAAATCATGACATCCATTTTCATTGTTCAAGAAGAGTGGAGAGTTTGGTCCAGCGACCTACAACTTAGTTTTTTATAAGACTAGCGCCTCCTCCCCATAACCTCTTGAGCGATGTACAATAGACCTCCAAGAAAATCAAGACTTGAACCAAAATTAGCTAAAAGATGTAGCCAAGACCAAATGAACTAACTCAAGCGTCAAAATTATGACATCCATAGTAGCTAGACACAAAGCCAACAAATTTTATATATATTCCATGACAAAATATGTCTGTATTCTCTGAACTCCTAATGAGGAATCTGTGTGTATGCTTCTCTACCTAATACAACAGAGATTTATATTTATCCGGTATTGTAAACTAAGAAACTAGGATTGATTCTTGAGGGTAAGTAGAAGTTTATGTCCGTATCATTCCAAATAGAAGTGGACTTTCAAAAAGGTGTCAGTGGGAGGCATGTGAAAGGAGAAAAATAATGTTAGAATAGCTTGCACCTTCAGATCTGCAACATTTTTCGCTAACAGACCCCCTTCTCCACAATTGTAAAGAAGTGGACCACCCACCAGGAATCTAAGTTAATTATGACTGCTACAAAATAATACAAATGATTCTTTAATGAATAATGACAGTTATTCAATGGCGACGTGCTAAGGTCTTTCCCCATTTTATATCATTTCAGTTCTCTGAAAGTTTTCAAAATGCCTTATAAAAACATGTGCAAAGGCCTCCTCTTTATTGCTTGAATAACTCAAGATGGGGAACTGTGTCTTTAATGGTGTGGCCAAGCAAAACATTGAAAGATCTCAACAACTATGTTTATCTTGTGGGGAAGGTAATGATAAAGCTGAAAGTATTCAGATCTCAGATATAAAGAATCCCACTGTTGGGATTTCTGGAGGAGGAGGAGATTTTTATCAGGTGAAGGTGTTGATTTCTTCAAAACAGTTGTCTAAATTGCTGTCTCATCAAGATAACATAGCACTGTTATCACTTGTACTTGGAAAATTGCAAAGGAAAGGATTTGGGGGCCATGCTAAACCTGCAAAGAAATCATGGAGGTCATCTCTGGAAGTTATTCCTGAAGTTTAGAAGTGATGTGAAGAGATTGACCATGCCTTTCAAACCCGTTTTGTTAAATTGGGATCAGTGAATAGAAATACATAGGGAAGAGTACTCAAGAAGGTTGTAATACTAGTAGCATTGCAATGCATAATTTGATGTAATATTAGTATTATTGCAATGCATAATTTGATGTCTTTTAATCAGAAATGTTTCTCATGTATTACTTAACAGAGGTGGTGTTAGAATTCTGTTAGAATTCTTTGGTTCTTAAATTTAAATTTGAGTTCAAGATTTTCTTTTCAATTAACTTTGCCACATCTTGGATCATGAAGTTTTCATACGTTAATTCAGCATCTCAATTTATAATGATAAAGGAAATGTTTTTATCTTTTGAAATATCAAATAATTATATAAATAAATTTTTAATTTTGGCAGGTAAATGTAAAATAGATAAACAATTATATTTCAATTTTTTTTCCTGATTTATGTTTGAACAAGATTTAATGATTTCTTAATCTAAATATGTAAAAAAATCAACAATTAACTATATATAATTATCTTAAAAAATCAATTATATTTAGTTATTGAAAATCAATATAAATTCAATGTGTAATATATTTTTTTTTGAAAGGGCTTAAGATTGATTTGATTTTAACAGCCTTTACTAACTCATTGCTTCTGGGCCTGATATAATAGATTATATGACTTTAGTTGCAAGGTTTATGGAGGATTCATACGACATTTACCTTTTATTGTAAAGAGAATATATACATATATTACATATATGATTTTTTAGAGTTTATTTTAATAAGTTTATAAATTTTTTTGCATAAAATTATATGCTAGCATGAAAAAGAGTATGATGACCATGATAAATCTTAAAAGTTGACTCACAGTTTTATCTAGGAACCTTTTAAACTCTTTCCTATATATGTTATCATTTAAAATAGAAGTCAGAGAGATGAACTATGGGACTGGAAAACTCAGTAAACTCTTTTTAGAGTGCTTGTCGTTCTGTTAAGTCTAGGTAACAACACATCAGCAAGAAAGTGGAGACAATTAGAAAGATTATAGAAACATTTAATCACCCATAGCCTCAAGATAAAATCTTCAGTGCCATATGATGTAGTTGCCAAGTTATTTAAGAAGATTAGAGAACATGAAGTTGCATCATTGACCCAAGATGCAAGCAGAAGAGAAGTTAACCAAAAGGAAGAAAATGTTGAATAAGTGGGGTATTAAGACAAAATAGTGCCCAAATAGCAAAAGGGAAATAAAAAAGTGTGTACAAGGAAAATTCAAAGAAAGTATGTGTACTGATCACTTGGGAGGAAAAAAGCATACTACGTGAAACATTTCAATCCTACATATGACCTTACACCAAAAAACTATAGACGAGGGGAAATAAAATGGAAAACATTCCAGCTAAGATCTGGTTGATGTCTAATGGCCTGACAAAGATCTAATTTGCCTCTACTTAAATGTGAAACTGAAAGATGAATGCTATTTAAAAAAAAGTGGGAAGATAGAAGATGTTGTTAACACATCCAAGAAAAAACAACCAAAACAGCTGATTTCTCCATAAAGCTATACATTAGAAAATCCAAGATAATTCTATAGACTATTTGGCCTCCAGATATTATTAAAAACATTAATTGCTTCAATAGTTAATAATAATTTTGAATTGGTTGAATATTTAACATAAATGATCATTCAAATAGTCCCAGTCATATATTTATTTAAAATCTCTGATGATTTCCTGGTCTTTGAAGAACAGCCCGGTTGAGGAAATCATTAGAAAGGCGGAAGCATAGAATAGAAAGGAAATAATATATTTTTAATTCTCATTAACATAAATGAATACAGAGTATCAGAAAACTGTCAGAAATGCAGCTTCTGAGAAACTAAATTAGTTACTATATAAGTAACTATTCAAAGTCATCTGTCATCCTTTTTATTTATTTTCAGATTACTCAGATCCTTTCAGAATAATACTGTACCAATCATTGGTTTGAATGTTTTACACCGACCTGATTATGTTTTTCCTTTTCACTCGTTAAATAAAAAATCTACTCTTTAATACTTTATTTTCTGTCTTCCACATGTTAAATCAAGTCAATGGAATACATTAAAATTTTCATGTACAAAGCATAGTCGACCAAACGATTACACACTGGTTATCCAGATAATTCCAAGCTCTGCTGCCAATTTCAAACCCTAAAAACCCCAAACAAAAATCAAAACTTCATGCGAATCGAAACTCGAATTCAATATGGTATGTAAATGTTGTTCACAATCTTTCAACTGCATATTTATTGTCAACTAGAACAGAGATAAAAATTTACTCAACTTAATTTAGAAGAAGTGACAGACAAGCTAATAGGATGCTCTCATGACAAGGTCATTCAGTATAAAATCTTAATGCTAAAAATTGAAAGCTAACTCATTTCAGCTACCTCAACAAATCGAAATCTAGGCTTATCAAACTACAATAAGAAAAAAAACCTCTGTTTATTTGTTCTCACTGTTTGTTATCAGTTTTCGTTTTTTCCTTAAAACATAAATACTTCTTATAAGTTGCCTTCTTTGTCTGAGTACAAAACTAATTTTATTTTTTTTCAAATAAGACACTTTAGATTGGAAAATAGTCAATAATAAGAAGTAATCTTGTATTATGAGTAATGTTGGATTCGAAAATTGATTTTTTATCATTTGAAAGTGTTTGACTGATATGAATGCAAATCATCTATATCCTTTTCTATGAGTATAATTATAGAAGGGAGTATCAACATACCACTTACAATCTTTCTACTAGGACTTATTAGAATGCATAAAATATTTAGAAATAATATGATGACATGACCTAAATTATCATATCAAAATACTCTTTGTTCATAGGACATGATCTAAATTTAGGCATGACCTGTGACTAGAAATAACTTCATAATACAAATCTTGCAAATGTTCAAATCATTTTTTCAAGAATTTAACAAGTGTATCTAAAGATCTTGCAAATGTTCAAATCATCCTTTGAAGAATTTAACAAGTGCATCTAAAGATTTTCAAGGAGCAACTTTTATTTAAGCACAATAGTAGAAAATCAATCAAAATGGATAATTTTTTTTTATTGCTAGACTAGTGTGAAGTCCATCCCCGCTCTAAATTAACCTTCAAATCAAAATAATAACATCCATAGTAGTAAGCACAGAGCCATAAAAACTTATCTATATTCCATGACAAACAACGTACATACATGACAAAATATGTGTCTCTATTCTGTGTCCTCCTAATCAGGAATCTGTGTGTATGCAATCTCTACCTAATGCAACAGAGATTTATATTTATCTACTATTGTAAACTAATAAACTGGGATTGATTCTTGAGGGGAACTAGAAGTTTATGTCCGTATCATTCCAAATAGAAGTGGACTTTCAAAAAGGTGTCAGTGGGAGGCATGTGAAAAGGAGAAAAATAATGTCAGAACAGCTTGCACCTTCAAATCTGCAACATTTTTCGCCAAGAAAGCGCGTTCTCCACAACTGTAAAGAAGTGGAGCACCCAACAGGAATCTAAGTTATCCCATTTTCCATTATGGCTGCTACTAAATAATACAAATGATTCTTTTAAGGAATAATGACAGTTATTCAATGGCGACGTGCAAAGGTCTTTCCCCATTTTATATCATTTCAGTTCTCTGAAAGTTTTCAAAATGCGTTATAAAAAGGTGTGCAAAGGCTTCCTCTGTATTACATGAATAACTCAAGATGGGGAACTGTGTCTTTAATGGTGTGACCAAGCAAAATATTGAAAGATCTCAACAATCATGTGGGGAAAGTAATGATAGAGCTGTAAATAATCAGTGCTCAGATATAAAGAAACCCACTGTTGGGATTTCTAAAGGAGGAGGAGATGTTTATCAGGTGAAGGTGTTGATTTCTGTAAAGCAGTTGTCTAAATTGTTGTCTCATCAAGATAACACAGCACTGTTATCACTTGTACTTGGAAAATTGCAAAGGGAAGGATTTGGGGGCCATGCTAAGCCTGCAAAGAATTCATGGAGATCATCTCTGGAAGTTATTCCTGAAGTTTAGAAGTAATGTGAAGAGATATGCCATGCCTTTCAAACCTGTTTTGTTAAAATTGGGATTGGTGAATAGAAATACATAGGGAAGAGCACTCTAGGTTGCAATACATAATTTGATGGCCTGTCATCAGAAAGGTATTACTTAAAAGAGGTTGTGTTACAATTCTTTGGTGATTAAATTTAAAATGAAAATTTAGAAGATCTTCATTTTTCTTTCTTTGGGTAAGATGGTTTCTTCATCTGTTGTCTTAAAAATAAGAAGTTATATATATGGAATTTTTGTAGTTTAATTGTTTCATTATTCACATCATCTGTTAAGATTGAAATTTTGCAGAGAGCAGATTGGATCAAATTTAACTTTTAGATGACTTTGATAGACTAATTCTTCCTATTCCTGGTAGCATTTCTAGTTTAGATGTATGTTTATCCATTGTATTATAATTTACTTCAAAAAATAAAGATGTCAACATCTATACATTATAATAGTTTCCATCAAAGAGGAGAAAATAACTACATATGCACTTCTTTACAGTCTAAAAAATAATATTTAACTTTAATTCATATGTATATGTATATGTGTATGTGTGTGTATGTACATATACATATATATATATATTCACATATAAGAATACATGTAGGTGTATCTTTAAAATATTTTGATGAGCTCCCTAAAATAGATTGGGATTACTTTTCTTGCTTCTATACATTATCATGCCTAAAAAGTTGGTTTATTTTCATGTTCTTCCTACCATCAACCTTTTATGTTTTCTCTTTGATTGTCCTTGATTTCTAGTTTTGTATGAAAACTTATGCATTAAAGAAGAGTGTTCACTATTCATCATAATTTCTAACCACCCATTTCAAAATGCTCTCATGGCTTAAATTGCTTCCTTTGAGCATAGTAATGTTTCCTACATCATCTATTCAAAGTTTATAAGGAATAATAATGTATAAATTATAAAATATTCTACCAATAGTAGAATGGGGCATAAGGATTGTAGAGGCCAGATATGCAAAATGAGCGCCATCTAGATCTGCAGCAGGAGCATATGTGATTCATCGTCAGAGGAAAAATCAGAAGCCTGGATAGTCAAATGTTGATCATTAGCATCCTTCCACCAAGTGGTAATACTTTTGCATTGCAAGAGAGAACAATCTATTGCTAGATGACCAGTAGAGAAGTACTAGAGATATTTAAATGGGAGGCCCTCATAATCTAAAAATTGAGTCCATGACATATCCCCCACCATGAGAACCACATCTCCAGGGAGAGTTGTGAAAATATCAATGTCTACCAAAATGCGTGCAAAGGTGGAAATGCCCATGAAAAGTGTGGTATCATCCACCTTTAAATTTTAGCCAATAGAGTTGTCAATGACCTCAAAACAAGATTTCTCCCATAAATGAAGGGGAAGATTGGGAAGATAAACCAACATAGGACACACGCTCAGAGGTTCAATCAAAGAGTTGAAGGAGACTTCCTAGGGTTTGGCTGACAGTGAGTGTTTCCTCCAATCCCATAACTTGCTCATCACCAGATCATGTTCCTTAGAGGAAGGAAGAAGAGAAATAAAAAATCCCTTAGCATAAGGGAAAATCTAAATGTTATCTGAAACCAAAGGTCTCCACTTGAGTTTTTTACCCAATGATGGAGGTCAGGTAGAGAAGGCCAAAAACTAGAAATTTGCAAACTAACCCACAATGTTGGAATTTCTCCACATTTTCAGCCACATCGAGGTCATATACCACCACAGGGGAGGTCTTGGAACAAGCCAGAGGTCAAGGTTTTGTCTTTGGAGGAAGATTTGTAGTAGATATGGCAACATGAGCAAAGCGCCATCCACCAATAGTAAAAATAGACTTTGAGGGGGGGCCTCATTCACATCCTTATCATCAGAGACTTCCCTCAAACCACCCATTGGAATAGAGGAACTTGGTAGAATGACATCCAATGTATCCTCAGAATCACCCCTGAAGAACACATGCAAAAATGCTAGGACATAAGTTGTTGGCAGTAGCAACCAACAAAGCACCATACGTTGAAGGAGCCTCCACAACCAGCCTTGACCTAGGTAACACAAAACATCTCCTTGGTAGCGTAGAACCAAATGCAACATTAGCCATTGGAAAAGTGGTTGTAGCATGAGCAAGAGCCACAACATTATTCGCTGGCGTAGTATGAGTGAGAGCCTACATTTTGAAACTTTTTTAAAAATCCATTATTTATGTTTGTTATCTCACCTTTTTTGTTTTTTTCCTACAACATTATGACATGCAAAATTATGGTATCATGTTGACCAAAAAATAATGTTCTTTACTAACAATTTTTTATTTTTTTTAGTCATGATCATTGTACTCCTCTATTAGCATCTGTTTTTTTCATCATAGTTTACTTTAATACTATTTTTACATTATAAGCGCTTTATTTCCTATTTATAGCATTGTTGTGATTTTCCACCCTTTTCATGTTATCAAGTGTCAATTCTATTTTTGTTTATAAAAACATTAAAAATGGACCTCTCTATTTTTTTCTAGTTATTGAATTTAAATGTGGTAATTTACTATATTAAAACTTAAAAATGTTGATTCTCACTTGAATAATTCATTATATAAAGCCCACATTTCCTAAGATTGATTTTTAATGTCAACAAACTTAACAATATGTTACCAAACTTTATTGGTAGAATTGTTCTCTTATTATGTTTTATTTTAATGATTAAATTTCCAATCATATAATATTTAGTAATTTCATTACTTTCTTAACACAATTAATATTGTACTTTATTGCTAACCTTGCCTCAAATTTGTCCTGTACACTAAAATAAAATTGTATTATCTATTAATTTCATTACTTTCTTAACACAATTAATGTTGTACTTTACTGCTAACCTTGCCTTGAATTTATCCTACACTAAGACAAAATTGTATTATCCTCCATGTTTTGAACTTCAGTTATCACATTCCTACACATTATATTTTTAGGCCAATGCATTTCTTTTATATATATATATATATATATATATATATATATATATATATATATATATATATATATATATATATATATATATATATGTATGTATGTATGTATGTATGTATGTATGTATGTATGTATTTATGTACACACACACACACACACACATATATATATATATGTATATGTATATGTATGTATATATATACACACATACATATAGATACACATATACATATACATATATACATATATACACATATATATATACATACATGTATATGTATATGTATATGTGTATGTGTATGTGTATGTACATATGTATATGTATATGTATATATGTATCTATATGTATATGTATATATATATGTGTATGTGTGTATGTATATATGTGTGTGTGTGTGTGTGTTACAGGGGTGGGTGGCCCCCCGCTTCATCTTCCACCCACCCTGCAGGAACGACTAGTTTCCCACCCACCCTAATCTTCTATTCCCACCCAACCCTTTTGCCCACCCATATAGATACACACACATATACATATACATATACATATACATATACATATACATATACATATACATATGCGTATACGTATACGTATACATATATGTATAAGTATACATATATATACATATACATATACATATATATACATGCACACACACACACACACACATACATACATATATATATGTGTGTGTGTTTGTGTGTGTGTGAGGATTAACAAGAGAAAAATAATAGTTACATGCAAATATAACCAATATCATAAAATAATAAACCACACAAGAGAGAACACAAGACATAAGGACCTAATGTGGTTCACCCAATCCCTGGGCTATGTCCACCAAAAATGAGTTCAATATTCTTATTATCTAGTGATTACAACTTGATTACAATCTGCAATCCCTTACAGCTTAATACCGCCGCAAGAAGCTGCTAAAAAAATACATAACAAAATCTCTAACCCTAAGCCAATTTTATACAAGTTTTTTTGCTACTTTAGGGTTAGAATCAATTACAACATGTCGGCCCAAAAATAGCCCCCCCCCCCCCCCCCAAAAAAAAGAAAAGTGCACATTACTTCCCTGATCAGTCACCATAGACCAACAATCCCCACACTCCCACTGGATCGAACCACCCTAGACTCAACTGTTCCTTTATTCTATTCAGTCTAGAAGACCAACTGAAGCTGAAGAGGAGTTCAACTTCTCCCTTGTTACTACCTATGTAAACATATCTACTAGATTATAATATGTATGTATCTTTTCCAACTTTAACTGTCCATCATCCAAAATTGACCGAATGAAATGGTACCACAACTGTATGTGTTTTATCTTTGAATGTAGAGAATAATTCTTGGCAAGATGAATGGCACTCTGGCTATCTATAAATAAATAATTGTCTATCTGTGGGTGTCCCAATTACTCCATAAATAATTGAAGCCATATCATCTCCTTGGCTGCCTCTATAGCAACAACATACTCTACCTCGGTAGTGGATAAAGCATTCACCTTCTATAATCGAGAAATCCAACTCACTGTTGTCCCACCAACATTAAATACATATCTTGTAGTACTTAGTCTAGTATCAAGATCCCCTACCAAATCTGAGTATGTTGAAGATTTGCCTGCAGGCCAGTACTGACTGTATGTTTGTCATTGATGACAACATATGGAAAGTAGCATATGTGGAAATCTTATGAAGTAAGCTTTTAGTATATGATGCATGGACATGATATCAACATGATATCATGGGCACAGAGGTTAATTGTTAGTACAGATAGTTATATAGCAGCTTGTGCCAGCAGTGTTCCTGACAAAGTAATAGACAGTGTTTTGTGCATGGTTGTCCATACAGTTATCATGGAGCCTTGCACGCTTGGATATATGTTGAAGACATGTCAGTAATGTAAAGTTCATGGACACATGGTCTGATGATGAATGCAAGTAAAGTTATGCAGTCACTATTCGCCAGTAGCAGTTTCCTATGTTTGTTTAGTAGAGCCGACATAGATTTTATTGGTTCTTGAGTTGCACCTATCTTTAGGGTATGCACCCTTGGAGTTAAGCTTAGAGATGAGTTATTGATGTTTGGTTAAGAGCGCATGAGTTAATTCATCTTGTGGAGAAAGATCCAATTGTTTTGGTAGAGCCGACAGTGTGTAGCGTGCGTCTACATTTATCTTATTTAGACAGGTCCCAAAATATGTTGCGTGCATAGTAGAGCCAAAAAAAATGTTTGTTGGATTTTGTTATGGTTTCCCTATTATGATTTCAAGGTGGTTTTAACAGGTCGACTTGATTATATCATTTAGAGAAAAGATATTTATAGGCAGTCATTTGTGATTGCTTGAGTGTGGTTCATGGTTGATTAAGCAAAGCATAATAGAGTGTGTGAAGTGTTGAACCATCCAAAGGAGGTCTATGTAACCAAGTAAAGTATTTTTGCTATACATTGGAACTGATCCAGATAGCTTGTCAAAGCCCAATTCACCAAGATCCAGATATAGTGTGTATCTATTATTCAGAAGGTTGTAGCCTTCACCCCTTTAAGCAGTGAGCTCTTGGATAGTGCGTCCTCTCCCCTAACAGGGACAATTGTAAAAGAATCCTAATAGGGTCTGACCCTTAACTAGGTCTACTGTACTTAATATATTGTAAAGCTACTCCTAACAGGGTAAAGGATCTTCTAGCAAGGATCATTATACACTAGTACAGAATATTAGTGGGTATCAAGTCCCACCGGGGTTTTTACCTATTTGGGTTTCCCCATAACCAAAATATTGGTGTTGTGTTCATGTGTTCTTTCATTGTGTTTATTCTTTATGTTTAAGTATACTTAATTGGATAAAGAATTGAAACTTGTAGATAACTGATTCACCCCCCCCCCCCCCCTCTTAGTTATCTCTTAGGACTATTCCTAACATAGTCAACATAGCGTTGTAAATCAGTAGTAGAGCACCCAAAATGTAAAAATTTATTGGATGTTCCTCTCAAATATCTAAGAATCCATTTGACTGCATTCCAATGGTCAATCCCAAGATGACTCATATACATGCTAATAACTCCCACTGCATGTGCAATATCTAGTCGAGTACATACCATAGCATACATTAAACTTCCTACAAAAGAAGCATAAGGTACCTTGGACATTTTAGTCTCCTCTTCTAATATCTTTGGACTCTTCTCCTTAGTCAATTTCAAATGACCAGACAAAGGTGTGCTGACAGCTTTGGCATTCTCCATAGAGAAACGTTGCAACACCTTCTCAATATAAGCAGCCTAAGATAGAGTCAATTTTTTGTGCTTCCTATCCCTACATATTTTCATAGCAAGGATTTGTTTTGCTACCCCCAAATCCTTCATAGCAAATGAGTGTGCTAACTATTGTTTCAATCCCTTAATGTAATCCATGTTAGACCCAGCTATAAGCATATCATCAACATATAAACATAAATTAATGTAGCTATCATCATCCAACCTCTTAAATTAAATACAATGGTCTGAATGACACCTAGTATATCCATGCTCATGCAGAAAACTATCAAATTTAAGATACCATTGTCGGGGTGCTTGCTTCAAGCCATATAAAATTTTCTACAATCTACACACTAAGTGCTCCTTACCTTTGACCTCAAATCCCTATGGTTGCTCCATATATATTGTATATCCCTATAGTTTTATTGTCTATTAGTGTCTTACACTTAGTCATTATCTAGGCAATGTTGGTTGGTCATCACTGCGACCGAGTCATCATGTATAGGCTGAGTCATGTAATGTATATTTATTGAGCAGTACTCACTGCCAAGTAAACCAATGGTCACTAAGTATGTTTTTATTAGCCGTGTTAGTTTTTTTTGAGTTATGTAAAGTAGTTTATACTGAGCGATAAAGATATCAAGGAACACCGAGTACAGTGAATGCTGAGTACTAGAGACATCAATTGCTGAGCTAGATAGAATTGACATATGCATTTGTTATGGCACAATCATCGAGTAAAACATTTTGGCCGACATTCATGTTTTGTATTTTGTTTGTTGAGGAAATCACAGAGGTGATTATGCTCCTATTTTACAATCATTGATCCCAATGCAACACTTGGAGCCAATCAGAATTAGGAAAGCTTAAGTGGCAAAAAGAGTAAATCTGAATCATAGATCTTAAATCTTGAAGAAGTTTAGTTGTCTATATAAGGATAAGATCTGAACCCTAATGTGTGTGTCAGAGGATGCGAAGGGAATGAGAGGGATGAGCAGAGAATACATTCAAACAAGTGAAGCATTCTGATAGAGTTTAGTGACCGAGTGTAACAAAGTAAAGTAGTGAAGGATAGAACAAAGATAAACTTGATAGATAAGATCAAATCAAATACTGGAAGGAAAAGATCTGTAATCAGCATACAGTGCAGACCGAAGGATCGGGTATTGAGACATTCTAACAAGTGTATCAGGGTAAATATCTTAACAAAGTGGTTGTAACAGACCTTATGTGATCTCTTAACCAAGTGCTTACTTAGTTGTAAGTTTTAAATCCTTTTCCAAGGTAGATTGTATAAGTCTATTAGTGATGCAAGAGCATACTAGGATTATTGGCAATCCTGTATCAACCAAAAATATGTTTGTCTTTGAAGGTAGATTGTTAGTTTTGATCCTGGTTTGGTGGTATTCTTGCTTAGTTTGGGAGACTCATTGCTCAATTTCTATGGTTATCGAGATGCTCGATCTCTAAAGGATGCTCAGTAATGGAAGGCATCAGTTTCCTGATGCTTAGTGATAACTGTGTTGCTCGGTCATGCTTGGCGTGGTCGGTTGACTGGCACTTAGTTATTTCTTCTGATGCTCGGTGTTCTTGCTTACTGATTGGATTATTTGGATGAATTGGCTTGGCTGACTGGTGCATTTAATTTTGTGCTCCTCATGTTATGGATTGATCATCGAGCATGTGGGGACCTAGATCTAGCTTGTTGCATTCTTCTATGCGGATATGATGACCATTGGGGCCATCTTGGAGAGTTTATTTATTTTGTAAGGCTATTTGAGAGCCGACTGATGTTTTACCATTTAATATTTGTTTGGGTGAGTTAATTATTTCATCGGCCGACTTGTGGCTAGAATTCAATATTTATAGGATGTTTGGGTAGATGTCAAGGGAGAGGAGGAAGTTAGAGGAGTTAGTATCCTGCAAGCTTAGGAACAGGGAGATTACTTGGAAGTTGGAGTACAAGTTTAGATCTTTCTTGGGTGCCTACCAGTGTACTGTGTGTTGCAAACTTGGGCTAGCTGAATGTTGATGTTGTGGAAAAGATTTGGATCCTACGAGATCTTGTAGACTGGTAATTGCTTTGTATCTGGCCGTAACTGGGAAGGCCTTATAGCTCAGCATATTGCATGTAATCAGTGATTTGATGAATAAAGACTTCTATTTTATTTCAGATATGTGGTTGTTATTGTGTATTTCCATTGCATATTGGTTTGGCTGCAAGGTCAGTCTATCCTTTATTGGATTCACCAACCTTGACTGCATCAATTAGCTCTTAATAGGGCAGATCCCTCATAGGGTAGATCATATTTTGTGATCAAATTTGTAGCCCTAATAGGAAAATTTTATATTGTAGTAGTGAAGATTTGTGGGTGTCATCCCCACCCCAGTTTTACCTTTCAATGGTTTCTGGGTAACCAAAGTTATTGTGTTATGAGTACCTGCTTGAATGATGTTTAGTGAAGTAGTTTCATTACATTAATGAAGTTTTGTTAATGCTATGCAAAGTTTTTCAATAATACAAAAATGGATTAATAGGTGATATCTAATTCACCCCCCCTCTTAATATCACTTTTCCCAACTAAATTTCCAACAATTGGTATCAAAGCTTTAGGGTTTATTATAGAAAGTCTAACCACTTGAAGATAAAGATCTTGAGATGGAGGTTTATAAGTTGGGACATGTTATAGAGAATCAGAAGATTGATGTTCAGCTTGCATTACAACAACTTGAAGCAGTCAGAGGAGAACTGAAGAAATCCTTAAGCAGGAGAAGAGAAATTGCTACTCAACAAAATGAATCACAATATCAAGAAGAAGATACTACTGGACTATTTGATAATGGGAACTCTGCAAAAAGTTCCATAAAAGAGCTACTGGAGAAAAATAGCATACTAAGTGATGACATCAGAAATCTAAAGAGAGAACAAGAAATTCAATGTGTCAGACTCTGTGAAGTAGTTGAACAGAAAAAGAAAGCTGAAGAAGACAAGACAATGGCTGAAGAAGACAAAAGACAAATATCAATGAGACTTGATGAAAGGACAAGTGACATGCAAAGGTTGACTAACAATCAACTAGACATGGTAAATCAACTATTGTTGGTTAATCAAGAATTGGGTAGGAAAGATATGGAAATCAATAATCTGAGATCTGAAAATGATCAACTAAGAAATGAACTGAGATCTAAAAAGGAAATTAATGAAAGGATGAACAAACCAAATGAAGCTAAAAAATACTTTGAAGAGATGTTAAGGTCACCTAGAAGATCTGGTGATAGATCTAGACTTGGATTAAATGAGCATTCATCATCCACTGAGTAAGGAGAATCATCAAAAGGTGGAGAGAAAAAGAATTCTAAACCAAAGAACAACAAGCACACATGCCATCACTATGGAAAGCTAGGACATACAGCTAACATCCGTAGAAGAAAACATGGTAATTTTGATCCTAAACCTAAATTTAATGGACATTGCTTTAACTGTAAGAAACTTGGACGTCAGGCACAAGAATGCAGGTCTAAGGTCAGCAGTCCACCTTTCTCACTAAAATTTCAAGGACACTGTTTCAACTGTCAGAAATATGGACATAGAGCATTTGAAGGTAGATATAAACCTAAATGGTCATCAAATGAACAAACTAAGTCACCCATGAAGAGTAACTCATACAATTGGGATTATAACACTTGGTACAGTTGTCATTACTGTGGAAAATATGGACGTATTGGAGCAAATTGTTGGAAGACTCATTTCAGAGGTAAATCTAAAAGTTGGATGAATGGAAGTATGGTATGCTATAAATGTAATAAGATATGTCATCTAAAGAAAGATTTTAGATCACCCATACCGAGCAATGATTAAAGAAAGAATGAAGATATCTATGAGAAATTGAGAAATCAGATCAATAAAACATGGAAGAAGAAAGAAGAAGGAAGCATAAGTGAAGCCAGTACACCTGAGGTCACCCAATCTGATGGATCAGGTGTTCACACTTCTTTGAACTAAGAAAAGAAGGTATGTATGGAGCTGAGTCTTACAATTCTTTATCTTATATCAGTTCCTAACATAAGTTGAGTAAAATTCCATATCTGCATAGATAAAGATGCATTAGGACATATTTGAGCAAAGTGGAGTAATTCATTTTTGATGCTGAGCATCAGTGTTTTGACCAAGTTATCAATGTATGTTGAGTACCTATGATATTCAATATGTGATGTACACCGAGCTATATTTGAACAGTTGCATCGACCGAGCTTTTGTTAGCCGAGCTTAACATAAGAATGTCGAGACAACTATATTCCACCTAGAATATGTACGGAACATTTATGAAGCCCTAGTTCGATCGTTTGAAGTCTATAAAGTGGAATGTTACTGTTCATTTCATTTCACTAGTGAAGTGAAATTTCTTTGAGTGATTTAGAGTGCGTGTAACCTATTTGTTTGAAGGCGATTTCAAATCTTTTCAGCATGCCATCAACAAATCATCTGCAGAACACTTACGCAAAGGTATCCTACTGAGAAATTTTTTTTTTGAGAATTTCTAGTTATAATCAATGGCATCATCTTCATCTATTGCAATGAAGAAATAAGGGAAGGAGGTTTTCAATGTTTAGTTAGTAAGGAACAAAGTGTGTAAGCCGCAGAAGTTCAGGCCATTCCGGTGAGCACAATCAAGGGAGATCTTCCTGGTGCTTTGTCATCGGCTCCAGAAAATGTATAGATGATAAACGACATTAGGTCATGTTAAATGTGCAAATTTGGTGAAATTGGAGACTATGAAATGTAGAAATGGAGTGTTGAAGCCACAACACAACATGGTTGTTGAGCAAGGGTTAGCTCATGCCCTAGATTTTTTACAAAATTTCAAAGTTGACTAGATAAAAATCATACTAAGTAGAGTGCACGACATGCAATTGTGGCTAGAGGATGGACTAGTTTAGATAACAAAGGACATAACTCACTAGGCAACTAGATACCCTACAATTTCTGGTAAAAGAACAATGAAATGTTTAAGCAAGGAGGAGATTCAGGCAAACACTCAGGTAGTATGGAATAAGCACGGAATGACAATCTCCACCATCATCAATCTGGAGATTGATTTTGCAGTGACGGTAACTACTCACAAATTCTACCAGCCTAGTCGGTTGGAAAATGTCTCATGCATGGCAGTGGACCAGGCTTGAAAAATTATCAAGAAGGGACATACTTATTATCTTGCCAAGCTCCAACTGACTCAACTTGCTGAGAACCTAACTTCAATTTGGAAGCAAAGAATTCTATGTGTAAGTTCGGTTCCCTAATCGTCTATCTATTCTTTTATATTCATAAGTGTTTTCCTACTGTTGGAGGAGTAATTTGGGATAAGAAGAAACCAGTCACAGTTCAAATAAATGAGTTTATCAGTCAGATAGGAGAAAGCTTTGAGAGTGTGATGGAAAATTATTTCATTGAATTCAAGAAGAAAATGAGGAAAAGAAGTAGGATTCCTATGTCATTAGTTGAGAAGTATAGCCAGGACATTTGTTTCTTAGTTGACACAGATTTTACTTATGCACAAGCTATTTTACCAAGGGTTTCATGGTTAATGCCATTACCTTATGAGGTAAATATTGATGAGGCCACAACTGCTATAACAGTCTTGTTAGCCAAGGAAATTGATAAAAAGGCTCCTTACTTTGGAACATTTGTAAAAGATAAATCCAAAATAACCATGGGATTGAAGGCTGCAACCGTAGAGAGAAAGAGGAAGAAAATTGTGAAGAATCTAGTAAAAATGATGGGCGAAATAGAGGAGGATGCACCTCTTGAATTCACAAAAGGACTAGGAGAAGATGAAGCAAGTGATCCCAGTGAGAGTGATGAAGAAGAAAAGATAGTAGTAGAAAAGAAGAAAGGCAAGAAGACAATACTTGTCAAGCCCGTGAGTAAAAAGATACAAAAACCTAAGGTTACATCATCACCTATGCTTAGGCCGAGAATAAGGGTAGTCTCTACAATTGTAGTTGCCGAGTCACAAAAGAAAACCCCTGCATCAGGGAAAAGAAAAGTTGTTCAGCCCAAGGCAGTGCTGAGCCAGACTAGCAAAAGGCCTAGGAGGAAACTTATTTTGGAGAAAGATGATGAGGAGACAAAAAGTGATGAGGAGGTAAAGAATAAGGTTGCATTATAGAGTATAACACCAAATGTGGATGAAATATGCCACACTATCAAGAACTCTGTTGAACTTATAGGTTTGAAGCAATTAAGATTTGAGAGCATGAGTATAGGAGATAAACAAAAAGTAGAAGAAGGTATTCTTGAGATGCTCTGCACTTTCAAGATATTACCTATACAGTTGGGGAAACTAGTCCCTAAAGAATTAAGCAATAGAGTTGCACAGAAATGGAAGTTTTCTCTAATGACCGAGAAATAGATAAGGGAGAGCACAGTAGCTTAAGTTTCACTGGATCTAACCTCTACCAATATTCAGGAAGTTGTGGAACAATACAAGAAAGATTCATTCCCAAATGTAGAGCTTACTCTATCCTTCAACACAAGGTTGAGGATGTTATACAGGAAATTCTAAAGACTTGGAAGATAATTTTTGGTTTGATAATTGACAAGTATGCACATCAAGACACTGGCACATCTAAGGGTGTTGAGCCAGAAAATACACAAGATATAATTGAGCCACCTATTCAGGAGAAAGAAGCTCCCAAGGAAGAAAAATGTCAAAAGTTATCTGGAGTAAGTATTATTGATATCACAGAGGATGCCCTAGTAAAAACTTAGGTATTGACCGAGGAAGACATACAAGCTGAGGAAGCAAAAGACACATCTTTTCTAGGTAGTAATACTATGCTCTTAAAAGTAATAGATTATCCACAAATTGTTGATACATCAACTATCAACACAACCCCCATGAAACCTAAAGTTGTTACAGTTGACATGTTAGCCGGTATGAGCACTACTGAGGAACTGGATCCATCAGCAACTACACATCAGTCTACATCTGCTGAGGAGTCACAGAAAGACAAAGGAGAGTAGTCTACATTAGTGAATGTAAGTCCTCATGTGGAGGATAAGGGAAAAGAAGAGAAGGACAAAGCTATTTTTATCCAAGAGCCTAAGGAACAAGAGGCAATACAAGCTCTTGTTCAGATGTCGAGTGGGAGTACACCGAAGAAGAAGGCACTGAAAAAGAAGGTGAAAGTTTCTTCACCAGAGGTAACAATTGATGAAGTTATTATAATTCTAAAATGGGATTCTGATAACTTATCATATGAGCATATGCAGATATTGCAAGACCTACTGAAGATGAAAAGTAGGCAAGAAAAATTAAGAAGAGAACATCAGCAAAAGCAAGTTTTGCATGAGATAAAAGAAATATTTATTGATGCTTTTGAAATGAATGATGTAAATAACTCTGACCCCATACTAGAACAACTTGTCCATATAGTCAAGAAAGTGACTAATGAAGAAAGTGAAGCAAATGATAAGGTGTTACAGTGGTCAGAAAGGAAGTTTGAAACAAAGGTATTGAACAAGGTATCTGTTGAGATTGCAATAAAGCAGGTAGAACTCTCCACTCTAATAACAGATTCTGAAGAAGTGGTAGTGAATGCACAATCTTTGTATACCAAATTATGTGTTGTAGAAGAATTTATGAAGGATAACCAGGGGCTAGTAGACATACTACAAAAAGAAATCAAGTCTACTAGTCAATCCTTGAGCTTGGATGCAAGTTCCAGTTCAAAACATTATGCCAAGTTTCTACATTCACAAGGAAGGATAGCTGAGTTGATGGCTAATGATGGTAAGATAAGGGCTCATCTACTCTCTATGAAAAAAATGTTGACACCTCATCTAGAGGTCATTCAAAGAGAGTTAGAAAAGGCTAAGGACTTAACATAGAAAGATCCTCATCTTTCTACAGCTGAGAGCCTAATCAATCTAGTTTCCAAGCTAGAAGTGCATTCAGAGGTTCTAAAAGTTGCTACATCAGGATGGGAATCTACATTCCATATGGTTATGATGCTTCATAAACCATTTTTGGAGAAATATTTCAAGGTTCCTACTCCCAAAGAAATCAAGAGTGCCAAAAATAAGGGGGAAATTAAATGACATATCCAGGCACAAAGGGAGGTAACAGAATAAGAATGGTATGATATACTCAGTTTTGTATATGTATATATCTTAGGTGGAGTATTCTGCTAATACTAAGTACTCTTGCAAATATAATTGTAATGTCATGACAATGTGGTTTTGCCACTAATGTCAAAGGGGTAGATTGTAGATCCCTATAGTTTTCATGTCTATTAGTGTCTTACACTTATTCATTATCTAGGCAATGTTGGTCGGTCATCACTGTGACTGAGACATCATGTATAGGCCGAGTCATGTAATGTATATTTAATGAGTTCTAGTTGTATAGATCAAAAGTGACCACACTTCTATGAATCATTACATGAAAGGTTGCTCAACAATGACGCCTCACAAAGCAATTCATAGCTCTCTATGCATGGAGTTGCAAGGGACTATGATAAATTTGCTCTCAGCTAGAGCTACAAACTTGTGACCTTGCTAGTCAACCATACAATGAGAGATTCACAATGAAGACAAGGGAAAGAGTGCCAATATCTTCAATGAAATCAAAGTATGCAATGCAATGCAAAATCTAAATGAGAATGCAAACTATTCTATGGAAATGAAAGTACAAATTAAGCTATTGAACAAAAATACAAAGGATTACAACCTTCCTAATTAAGCTATGTGAAGTTATCTATTGCATAAAAGAAACTAAGCTATGAAATGAAGCTATGGATGCTATGATAATGCAAGAAATGAAGTCTAAACTATGAAGCAATGAGGGAATCCAAGAAAATCTTGATGTAGCAATGATCTGCAAAAGCTCCAAATGCACCTAGAAAACCTGCAGCATAACAATAATATGAAAGAGATGGATATAAATGAAGGAGAGAGCTCTCCTTTTATAAGAAGTGAGGTGAAATGGACCATTGAGATTAAGAGGCAAAAGACTTAATCAATGGTGGAGCTTGAAAGAGGAGCAATCCATGTGCACAAGTATCCTCCAATAGGAAAATAGGAGTTGACTTTATGTCCATATGAGACAAAAAGTTCTTTTCTCCTTTTTATAAAATAAGAATAATACTTTATTTGTGCAACATAGGATAAGAAGAAAAGGTGGGGATTTTTTATTTATTAAAAGGGGAGGAAATATTCCTTTTAAGTAAATAAAAACTTAGGATAAATGGTTAGCCCGTAGGATAAAAATCCAATATATTATCAAAATTAAGACTTAATCAAGAAATTGATAATGTTGAAAATATTGATTATTGATAAAACTAATTCAGGATTGATAAATCAAATAAATGGGGCCCAAAGTCTAGGTGACCATTTTTGGGTGCATACATTTGCCCCTCTTTGACTAATGTGTGATCGATTTGGGAACACATGTAGTCAAAGAATGAAGTTGAAATGTGAGATCGATCTGGGATCACAAAACAACTCAGATGTGAGGTCGATTTGGGATCACACCCAGACAAACATAAACAAAGGCCTTTGAACATGAGGTTGATTTGGGATCACATTCAAAGTAAGAGATAAGAATCTCAAATTTGAGCAAAAAGCTCACAAAAGATGTCTAAATCAAGAAAATCAAGAGAATCAGGGATGAGAATCCCATAGGTACTACCCCCTTAGAATCGAAATCAAAATCAAATAGAGGAGAACAACAAATCGATAAAATTTGATCAAATCAAAATGAAATCATAATTGAATGTATAGGTCAATAGGGTAACCATTAGGTGGTGAAACATGCCCCAGCGAGGAAGTAGAAGAATAGGAATAGGAGACTAGGAATAGAGCGAATGAGAGACTAGAAAATTTGAGAGACATGGAAGGGAGAAAGTCCATCAAAAATTGGATTATACCTCAAAAAGTCAGTCAACTGCTCAAAAGAAGGGGAAAATTTTGAAACATGATTTTGACAATTAAGGTGACCTCAAATTTCAATTTTGAGTCTGAAAATGGATCCAGGACGTCGAAATTAGCTAGGGGTGCAATTTTTGCACAATTCTGAGGTGTTTTGAAATTTGGTCAAAAAGTCAAAATGCTATATAAGGGGTAAACATGTCATTTTCAAAATCATTTGACTTTTAACTATTTGAGAATCTAGAGCTCTGAGAGATAGTGATGGCTCAACTAGCAGGAGTTCCTGTCCACAAACACCAATTTGAGCACTCCCGATTGCACAACCGGCCTCCACATTATGGTGCCCTGATATGTATCCGAAAACTAACTGTTGTTTGAGTCATTCATAGCATTTAATGAAAATTTAGCACATTTTGGAATTTTTAAATTTTCAAATTTCTAGTTTTAGGTGAACTATCGCGCGATACTTTAGAAGTATTGCGCCCTTTGGGAAGAAACATCGCGCGATACTTCGCAGGTCCCCAAAGTATCACGCGCATATAGACACCAGTATCGCATGATAGCTGGCAAAATATCACACGATACCGAGTGAAGTATCGCACGGCCAAAGGTGTATCACATTGATATAGAGAGAAGTATCGCACGATACTTCTCCGTAAAACTTAAAATTTAGATCATTTTGAGCAAAGTAAGACATGGGTCTAGACAATACCTGTGCTTTTAGTGTCTTGTACTGATTTCATCATAGTATGCACTGACATATGGCTTGGTTGAATGCCTTGCAGGAGGTCTTTCCGGCGTTGATCATCAGAGTGCCAAAGGTGGTGGCATTGAGATGTGTCTGGAACCTAGATGATCCAGGTGAGGATGACATCAGAGCGATGGGATTCCGGTACCTTCTGAGGTTCCCCTACATCAGAGCTGATCACAGGCTACTAATAGCCTTGGCAGAGCAATGGCATAGTGAGTACAACATATTTCACTTGCCGATAGGAGATGCATCCATCACATTAGAGGATGTCTACAAGATCCTGCGGGTACCGTGCCATGGTGAGCCTATAAGTAAAATCATGTTTTGAGATATAATTGTGTAAATGTAAAGTTTTCATATGATGAAAACTAACATGATTTGTGTGTTATCACAGGTGTATTATGATCAGGATGCCACTGAGGGGTGATGATTGATATAGGAGATGTTCTAGGATGTCACCATTTTGGATAGGCATGTCAGTTGGGAGAGGTTGATAGATGATTTTGGTAGAGACTTCCCGGTGCCATGTATTGTGGCATCATTCATTTCACAGATCCTGAGATTTCTTCTCGGCTGGGGCAGGTTACTGGTGGACTTGGTAGGGAGACCGCGACATATGGCATGGGGTCCTACCATACTGGCAGAGATGTATCATGAGCTGCACGAGGTCATCTATAGGGACGGTTGAATATGGGCGTGCGGGGCCATCCTGGCATAGGTGTGGGCATGGGAGCACATTGTTGTGATGCATCCCAGAGTTTAGCTAAGAGAGAGGAGATACCCATATATATATAGATATGTAGGTTTTATATCACCTGCCCATACAGGGGATGTGACACATTACAGGAAGATCTTTGATGAGATGACCTCATTCACATGGAGGCCATACAGAGATGTTGAGGCATGGGGTGATGCAGAGGATGAGCTGAGCTACATGCTGTGTACCTAGCCACTGGTAGGCCAACACTCAGAGATTGTTGAGAGGTTCTGCATCACTCAAGTATGGCGACAGTTTGGGAGGTAGCAGCGAGTCTCTATAGAGACCACTACATATGTGAGGGCTAGAGATGAGGAGGGACATGGGTGGCTACCCATGTTAGACTATCAGCAGGCTATTGAGGAGACAACTGGGATCAGGAGGGAGCCCTGGGAGTATCTCTCAGACATGGTTGACATAGGAGTTGATGCAACATATAGGGCAGAGTGATGGAGGGTACCATTCCCTTGATTTACTATACCAGATGCAGCACAGGTTGCCCTGGGAGGAGGAGACAGAGGAGATGATGAGGGCAGAGGAGGAGGCTAGGTCATAGAGGTGGGGGAGGGATCTAGAGCTGGTGGCTAGAAATGACCATGAGGTTAGAGCTCGAGGAGTGAGGAGGTACAGAGACCTTCTCAGGAGTAGGTACAGGGATAGGTGGATCCAGCTGTAGGGGATGATTTGAGAGCCCGCATTCAAAATATTGAGGCAGAGATTCAGTAGCTGAGAGTCACTATAGAAGTATGGGAGCAGCAGCTAGTAGATCTGAGAGAGATCAGTAGATGAGAGATCTCAGGGCAGAGATAGCACACCATGAGACGGCCATACAGACAGCTACACTAGAGATTCAATAGGAGACAGCCAGAGCTGCATATTATTACTGACTCTATCTCCAGGCAGTGCCAGAGGGTTAGAGAGCATCGTCCTACTCTCAGAGGGTAGGGGAATTAGACATGGTGCCAAAAAGGGTAGCAGCACCACCTCCACCACCACCATGTGATGGGGAGAGTCAGACCTAGGGTCAGGGTTTAGGTTTAGATTTATGTCAGATGATGCTATTGAGACTTTTGATCCAGTTGGGATCTCATTTGTATGGTTTTATATCAGTGATGACATTGTACCATGACTTTGCTTTTATATATGATATATACTGGATGTTTGTTGTATCATATTTGATTGTCTCACTTGGATGTGTATTAGTTTTCATATGTATTGTCTTGTCTTACTTCACTCAGAATGTTTATGTATGTGCTTATGTATGTTATCTCTCATAGATGTATGTTTGATTCTCATATATATGATATAGGCTCATGTTTCTGAAAATGACATTTTGAGATAGATAGAATGATGATATGATTAACCCCTTTTTGATGACAAGAAAAGGTTCGAGATGAAAAGATAAGGAGTGGAAGATGTGATCAAGAAGAAAGAAGGATGAGCAGTCGACTGATAGGTCCATGTGAGATGAAAAGGAGAGCTGTCTCCATATGCAAAGTGCAAAACTAAACTAATCATGAACCTAAAATGCAAGCTAGTATGAAAAGTGGTTGACTTGCAAGGTCACAATACTTATAAACATCTAATTATCATCATCGAGCATTAGGTAGCACCGTAAGATCATAAAATGCACACTAGTATGACTATGTGAATCTGAGTATGATCTCTATCAGATAGAAATGTGGAAATCCCACTTAGGCATCAAAGACATGGAGGTCGAGATGACTAATGTAGTGAGATCACCTAAGTTTGATATGGTGAGATTATGCTTGTATCAAGACACATGGAAAATCAGGATAACTAGAAGCATGCACTCACATAAAACAGTCAAGGATAATACCTTGTCAATCCATAGTGTCAAGTAGGACCAGCATAAATGCTCATGATAGTTAGGATCAACAAACTATACCCATAAGAAGATAAAGAAAGAAAATATGTTCTCATACCCTCAGTCTTCTAGCTATGCATCATTGAAAACCTCTTAGGGAGAGACCACTCATCAAAGAAATCCTCATAGACAACACACAAAGAAAAATAAAGTCAACATATCTCAACAAGTTGATTGTTTAAGTGCGTGTGTGTTGGTCATAGAGTCAGACTTTGATCATCACATCTACAAATGAGAAATATCGCATCAACCTTAGACTATTGAGTAAGACATCTGATAAGTGTTAAGAAACACTCGATGCAAGGGTAATGTTGAAAAACACTGTTTGGGGTGGTGTTGAAAAACACCTGTTGTGAAATGCCCCAAGAGACAAATGCACCTAAAGGACCTATGCTAATAGGTATGCCACCTAGACAAAGACAAAGACCAATTCCAGACCAAGTCAAATAAGGTCAAGGCATGATGGAGAAAGGTTCAGTGTCGAGGACGCATGCTAGCAAATAGGAGTGCAAAGGCCTCAAGTAGCACCTGTTTCTAGGTTTTCACCACTTGGATTTTTATTGCAATTTTTCTCTTTTTTATATTTTTTTTTATATTTTTGCTACCAAGGCGCCTGTTTCCAAGTTTTCATGAAGGCACTTTTTCTATTTTTTTGAACCTTTTGCATTTTTTAATTTTTTTGTATTTTTTTTAAGACTTTTTATACTTTTTAGGATTTTTTTCAGCATCATATATCAATTTTTTTGGTATTTTTTTCAAGATCAATAAAATATGTACAAAGGATGCCCCTAGACAAAACAGGCATCAAGGATAGAACTTCTTGAGGTGCACAATGTTGATGGGCTCAGGGAGCTAGTCTCCATCTTCATTTGACAGTAAATATGCACCTGTACCAAAAGCCGCTGTGATAATGTATGGTCCAAGCCAATTGGGTTTGAACTTGCCCTTTTGTTCTCTATTCTATTGATTCTTAGGGTTCTCTCTCAAAACAAGATCACCTATCTAAAATTCCCTAGGGTGAACCTTCTTGTTGAATGCTTTGGACATACGCTTCTGGTATACTCTCATGTGATCAAAGGAAGCCTTACACTTCTCATCTAGAAGTTCTAGTTCTTGTAACCTCATGGCGTGGTAATCCTTATCTATAATTAAACCTTTGAGTGAGACTCTAAGTGAAGGTATCTATACTTCTAAAGGCAACACCGCTTTAGTGCCATAGGTAAGAGCAAAAGGAGTAGCTCCTGTAGGTGTATGAATGCTAGTTCTATAAGCCCATAGTGCCGGATTGATTTGTAAGTGCCAATCCCTACCATTCTTGTGTACTATTCTATGAAGGATTTTAAGAATGGTTTTATTAGAGGCTTTTGCCTGTTCATTTCCCTGTGAAAAATAGATGGAGGACCAATGTTGTTTAATTTTAAACTTCTTGCATAAATGCTTTAGGTCCTTGTTCTTGAATTGACCTCCATTATCAGTAATAATCTTAGAAGGCACTCCAAATTGACAAATAATATGATTCAGAATAAATAGGGAAACTATTTTGCCTGAGGCAACAGAAAGAGGGACTACCTCTACCCATTTTGTGAAATAATCAGTAGCTGTGATGATAAACTTATGTCCACTTGATGAGTTGGGGTGAATTTTCCCAACAAGGTCAAAGGCCCAGCGCTGAAATGGCCAATGAGAAATGGAAGGAATTAGCTCCCTACCTGGCACATGAATCAGGTTTCCATGTTTTTGACATTTCTCATAGGATTTAGAGAAAACTACTGCATCTGTCTGCATTGTGGGCCAGTAATACCCCACCCTAAGCAACCTTTGGGCCATGGCAAGACCATTAGAATGTCCACCACAAATGCCCTCGTGGATGTCTGCTAATGCTTGGTTGGATTCCTCCTTTTCCAAGCACCTAAGAAGTGTCCCATCTAAACCCCTCCTATATAAATCACCAGAGATAAGGGTGTGGCGAGAGGTGTTACGGATGAGGTTTCGGCGTTCAGAATGGTTGAATGTGTCAGGGATGATGCCATTGCATAGATATGAATAGATAGCACCATAGCGGGAAGACTCATGTGTGACAAGGGTACAAATGACATTGCTTTTAGATGAGTCAAATATGGGATGGTGTAGCTCTTCCACTAGGAATTCGAATCTTGATTCATGTTGTTCCAACTGAAGAAGTGAAGCTAATGTGGCCATAGCATCTGCAGCTTTGTTCTCTGTCCTAGGGATTTGTTGAAATGTCACAAATGTAAAGTAACGTCTCAATGATTCAACCATCTTTTTGTAAGGTACCAATTTATCATCCTTGGTTTGATACTCCTCATTGACTTGGTTGATAATTAACTGTGAATCCCTAAAGACATGTAATTATGTTATATTCCTTTCTATAGCCATTTTCAATCCATTGGTTAAAGCTTCATATTCGGCAATATTATTTGTACATGGGAATAAAAGTTTGTAAGACTTGGGAATGTTGTACCCATGTGGAGAGACAAATAATACTCTAGCACCTGATCCATTTTGCATGTGGGAACCATCAAAGAACATCTTCCAAGTGCAGGTAGTCATATACAGTATGTGTTCATCTAGGAATTCTACTTGAATAGGAATACTATCCTTAACTGGGAAGTCAGCTAATTGGTCAGCAATAGCTTGCCCTTTTATGGCCTTTCTTTCAATGTACTCTATATCAAATTCAGATAAAACCACCATCCACTTGGCAAGCTACCCCTGAGGGCAGCCTTACTAAGCAAGTACTTAAGAGGATCAATTTTTGCAACCAAATGTATAGTATGAGCAAGCATATAGTGTCGCAACTTTTGGGAAGCAAACACTATTGCCAGACATGACTTTTCAATGCTATTATAATTGATCTCATAAGATACTAGAGTACAACTAATGTAGTAAATGGCCCTTTCTTTCCTAGTATCATCTAATTGAGCCAACAATGCCCCCAAGGAAGACTCTGTTGCTGAAATGTATAAAATCAATGGTTTCCCCGGAATAGGCAGCATCAAAATTGGAGGATTAGCCAAGTATTGTTTAATCTGATCTAGGATCTTTTGGCATTCCTCATTCCACACGCAAGAAGCACCCTTATGCAATGTCTTATTAAAAGGTTGTGCTCTATCTACAAGTTGAGAAATAAACCTCCTGATCGACTGAAGATGTCCCTAAAGACTTCTCATTTGACTGATATTTCTTGGAGGTGGCATATCTAATATAGCTTGGACCTTTTCAGGATCAACCTCTATTCCTTTTGCTGAAATTATGAATCCTAGGAGTTTACCTGAGGCAACTCCAAATGCACACTTTTTTGGATTCAATCTAAGCTAAAACTATGCCATGCGATCTATAATTACTTCCAGATCGTCAAGGTGTGTGTCCCATTTTCTAGATTTAGCCAAGGTATCATCCACATAATCTTCCATGTTCTTATGCATCATATCATGAAAAATTGTGGTCATAGCTCGCTAGTATGTTGCTCCTACATTCTTTAGGCCAAATGGCATGAAATTCCAACAATAGGTTCCCCATGCACATGTGAAAGTTTTTTTCTCTTGATCTTTGGGAGCTATTTTTATTTGGTTATATCCAAAAAATCCATCCATTAAAGAGTATATCTCATAGCCCGCAGTCATATCCACTATCATGTCTATGTTACGGAGTGGAAAGTCATCCTGTGGGCATGCTTTGTTAAGGTCTCTAAAGTCTGTGCATACACGAATGGATCCATCATGCTTTGAAACTAGAACAATGTTTGAGATCCACTCGGCATAATCGATAGCTCTAATAAATCCTGCACTAAAGAGTTTTTCTAATTCAGCCTTGACAAGGAGAGCTATGTGAGGATGCATTTTCCTCAACTTTTGTTTAACCGGTTTTATTCCTGGAGCTATAGATAGATGATGCATAATAAGATTAGTGTCAAGTCCTGGCATATCTGAATATGTCCAAGAAAAGTTGATTTTCTTCTTTTGCAAAAACTTTGTATATGCTTCTTTTTCTTCAGTTGATAGAGACTGAGCTAGGTGCACTATTTGGGGAGCCTCCTCTGTATTCACATTCATTGGTTGCGTAGGCTCAATGAGAACTGATGACCTATCTTGGAAGTAACTTGGCAAGTTATTAAGTACCCCATCCTTAGGCACCTCAAAGAGGTTTTCACCCTCAGATACGTCTTTTCTTTTTACTATTTTTGGTTCTGACACCGCCACAAAGTGGTTTTCGCCATCAGACCTTTTTTTCTTTTTTTCTTTTTCTTTTATTTTAAGACTGAGGTACTTAATATCAGGCTCCGTCATACTTGTTGTCGATTCACTGGTGGAAGAGACTACAGGTTCAAGAGCATCTAGATAGCAGGAAATTTCATAGTCATTCTGAAAAGTGAGGAGTTTAGGCTCTTGATGTCGCTGAGACCAGTCAATTAGGTCGTAGTGAACAAGGGGAAAGTCAATGACTAGTTCAACATTGTTTATGTGGAAGGTGTTATCTTTGGTGACCATACAATCGGGATTCATCAAGTCCCTTCTGAAGATACCCGAGTCAGGATTTGTCCTACCAAATGAAGCATCGTCCATTAAGGCAATTCGAGGAGTACAATCCTCTAGTCCTACACTAAGCTCGTTGGTCACATTGGGTTGAATACTATAAGTATGGAAAACATCAATGTCCAAATCAACTGTTGCATCTAAAAGTGAGTCCCATTTGAACTCATGTGAGTCTGTTTCTGAATCATTATTCAGTCCTTGTGATGTAGAAGCCTCAAGATTGGGAAGAGTTTCCCCTTTTCTAACACTAGCATTGTTACTATCCATCACAACTAGGATAGCAACACTTTCCATTGTCAATCTAGTATTCATATTGTCAGTTGTCAAATCTTTTGAATCTCCCCAAAGGAGATTTGTTGAAGGAACCCAATCATCAGACATGTCTTGTTGATTGGAAAGATTAGGTGTGTAGTCTGAGTCATTGTCACTGTCTGTCACAGCTGAGATAGGGACACTTTTTTGTTTCTTATTTTAAAAACCTAAGCCAACTATTGACTTATTCCTTCATCCAAAAAGGGCATGGTTAAGAGGTTCAGCCTTAGCATCCAACCTATGACTAAGGGGACCATGTCCTGGATAACCCATATTCTTGACCAATGTATACCCTCTCCCATAAGCTCTAGGGGAAGGTGAAAAATTCTCATTATGTAGGTATTTCTCTTCTCAGTAAATCCAGTCCCTAATGACAACCTCTTCTTTTTCTTCTTGAATCGAAACTGAGGATTCCACAAACTTATCGAACAATGTCATGGCCGAAGACGAGGGCTTCATTTCTTGAGAAGGTTTGCCATAAGACCTAGGGGAAATTGGAAATTTTGTGAATGAATCCAATTTGTAATCCCCCATACTAAGATCTATGGTCTTGAATTTATTCTTTTATTGTTCAAATGCAGTATCAAAAGTGTTAGCCTCCCTATTCAAAGGAATGTGAGACCCTGCTGAAATTGTGTTGACTGACAGTGTGATGTCCCCAGGTATGCAGACTTCTATTCCATTGTAGGGGAACTTTACACACTGATGATAAGTAGATGGGACCGCTTGTAACTCATGTATCCATGGTCTACCTAAAAAAATATTGTAAGCCAAAGGACCGGCATCAACAATCTGAAACAAAATATCTTTCTCTATAGGACCAATTCAGATAGGAAGAACATCCAATCCTTTAGAGCTACGTTCTGCTTCATCATAAGCCTTGATAGTTATCTTCTTTCTTGTATTAATGACTTCTTCTAAATAACCCAAGGCCTTCAATAAGCTCAAAGAACAAATATTAAGCCCCGCACCCCCATCTATCAACATGCACCTGACACGGGTCTTGTGGATCATAACCTCTATATGAAGGGCCAAATTGTGTGGGTGGCTTAATGACTTGCCATCTTCTTCTAAGAATGTAAGGTAGTGAGGGCTAGCCAATTGGTTGACCATATTCTGGAATTGATCTACATCTATATCATTAGGGACATTAGCCACTCGCAAGGTGTCTTCAAGGACACGCTTATGCTTAGGGGACAATTCCAAAAGCTCAAAGATTGAAATATGTGCTAGTGTACGTTGTAATTGGTCAACACCATTATAATTCAACTCAGGACCAACAAAATATTTTGAAAGAACACCCTTTGACACTGGCTTCTTAGACTTACTAGAGTTAGGACCTCTAATAACAATGGGAGCTTGAGACTGGCTTCTAGTGACAACATTGAGGGGTTGAGACATCCTTTGTGAGTGAGGACCTCTTAGGACCACAACGGGTCCTTCATCAAGTATAGGATTTGAATCCACATCATATCCATAAGGGTCTTTCCCTCTCATCATATTGACATTATCATCAACATTTTCAGCATTTGTGTAGGTGTAGTTAATAGCAGCCTTGCCGTTCTTGTTGCTAGAATTCTCTCCTTTCTCATATTTGGGCAAGGGTTCTTTAAAAGCTTTATGATCTGCATTAGTGGTTAAACCATCAACTTGTAATCATCCACTTTCAATGGATCTTGGACAAGATGTTTAAGTTTAAAAAAAAAATTCTATATTATGTCCAATTCCATTGTGAAAGACACAAAAGGCCTTCTCATCCCACCAATGAGGCTTAGGATCTGGTATGCGGTGCTTTGTAGGATCTTGGAGGTGCACCAAATTATGAGCAATTAACATCTTTAAAATGTCTACATAGGAGTCCCCAAGTTTGGTAAATTGCCTCTTTTCTATTTTAGGTCTCTCTTGATACTTGGGTTTATTCTCTTGTTGTGATAAAGATGTTTGTAGCTTCATGGCTTGGACTGCATTGGAGAGATTAAGAAATCCTTCATTCTTAGGTTGAGATGAGTCAACAACTCCATCATTGACCACTTGCTTATTCTTGTTCCAATAAGGGTTCTTTTTGTCCTTATTACCATTATTGTTTTGGTTTTGGCCATTGTTGTTATTAGTTGGTTTAGCCAAAATTCCTTGTTCTTTTAGGACATCCTCTATGCAACATGCCACTTCTACCATGGTATCAAAAGAATTAAATGGGATCTTCCTAACCTCATACCTTAGCTTTGGTATTAAATTACTCACAATGATGTCTATTCTTTCTTCCTCATGAATTTTCCTAAGATACTTTGAGCATAACCGTCTCCATCTTTGTAAGAAGGTGACAAAAGGTTCTCCTTGATTTTGTTTGAGTTTGCACAAATCAAGCATTGTGGCTGACCTAGATAGATTGTAAGAAAAATGTTGGACAAATCTTTGGACAAGTTCTTTAAAAGTCTTCACTGGAGGAGTAAGGTTGGCAAACCACTCCATAGCTTGACCTTTTAGACTCCTTGGGAATAATCTCATTAAATAGGAGTCTTCATGATGAAAAGCAAAGCTCATTATATAAAATTGTCTAACATGGTCATGAGGATCACCAATGCCATCATATTTGTCATAATTTGGGAACTCAACCTTCTTAGGAAATTCAATCATCACCACACTTTTGTCTATAGGGTTGGGATATATGGAGTCCAAATTAAATGCACTCTTAGGAGCCCTCATCCTTTCTATATCCCTTTGCATTTGCATGATCACCTCATTGGTTGAAGGATTATGTTTCTTAATCTTTTGGTGGACATCAAAATTATATGGGACCTCAGCACCTTTGTTGATGAGACTTTCTAGGAATTGGTCCTTGTTTTGTTCCACATATCTTTCCACATATGCTTGAAAAGCTGGTTCTTGTTGCATAGTCATAAAATCCATTTTATCAAAGTTGGCATAACTTCCTTCATGTCATGAACCATGATGTGCTCGTTGGGAAGGTTTTTTTGAAACTCTATGAGGTGACCATCTCCTATGGTAATCATATCTTGAAGTCCTTCTTCCTCTAGGACTTGGGGACCTTGAGGGCATCCTTGGCCTTCTTCTAGGACTTGGTGAAGGGGTAGATGGGGGTGAGTTGGTCCCACTATTGGTACCCCTCCCATTAAATTGATTTTGGAGTTGTTGTGCATAGAGCCTAGCTTCTTCTTCTTGGGCAACTCTTTTTCTTATGTCCAATAATGCATGTTCCTCTTCCTCGAGTTGTCTAAATTTCTTCTTTTTGGTAGCTTGTTCATCTAGATAGGCTTGCTTCTCCCTTTCAATGCTTTTCAATCTCATATTTTCATATCGAGAGGTATCTTTAAGTGGAGAAGATTGTCTTGACTACCTTATTGTGTTTCCTCAGTTGATGTGATGGTCACTAGATTTGTTGTTCTGGTCCTCATGTTGTGACCCTGAATCTGAGTGAGTTTGCCTATAATGTCTCTCAGCTCGTTGATGATCATCAAAATACCTTGTGTTGTTGGGGGGTGACCCAGGTGGACTAGTATGAGAAGAACCACCATACATTCTAGTACTCCCATGCCGTTGGAAAATATCCTCAAGAGTTTGATTCATGGCTTCTCTTTGTTGTCGAGTGAAAGTGTAACTCATGTCCATACTTGATGAAAGTGGTGCTAAAGAGGTTCTCACTTCACTAGGATTACCTTTTGGATTAAAACAAACCTCAGATTTACTCTTAGGAGATTGATCAAAAAGAGGTTCTTTCCCCTTGTGCTATTGACGAGTCTTAACTGGTGGTAACTGGCTAAAGGCAACAGGGGGTCACTTCCCTTGATTGACTTGGTACCTCATTGTAACTAAAATGAAAGAAAGAGATTCTTGATGATGGGTCAATCTCTCAAAGTGTCAATTCCAACCTAGGATAATTGAGATTCTCTATTTTCCAAAGAGAAGATGAAAAGCTAGAAAAATAAAAGGCATCACCAACACTATCAAAGAGGTGCTTCAAATCAAAGGGTGAATACCCTTGCACTTTTGAATCAGGAGGTTGGACTTAGCCAAAATTCAAATTGAAATTGAGATATACGAAAAATGATTTGGACAATAGTAGGATCAG
Organism: Chamaecyparis obtusa; assembly: GCA_027943335.1. Lineage (NCBI taxonomy): Eukaryota > Viridiplantae > Streptophyta > Pinopsida > Cupressales > Cupressaceae > Chamaecyparis > Chamaecyparis obtusa. Next base: position 3,429,076 of record BSBK01000646.1, read on the forward strand.
AATTCTCCAAGGGTGTAATCAACAATCTTAAAGATAAACTTTTCACTAATAATAGCTTTCTAACTTGGCAAATTATTTTCAAGGTAACCTTATAAATCAATTGAAATGATCCCTAAAAGGATAAAATCAGAAATTTGCAGTCAAAATAGGTCTCTAACATCGAGGTCAGATAACCTACTCAAAGGTCAAGTTGTACTACAAGCAACTCAATGACTGAAACTAAGAATACTGCTGAAAATATCCAGGCGACAGACTCCAGGCAAATCAGGTGATATACCTAAGACCGGGGGTTTCTTCATGTGATTCCAAGTGATAGACCTTAAAACTGATAGGTGATAGACCTCATAACTGTTAGGTGATACAGTTCCAGGTGAACTATCGCACGATATTTCTCTCTTAAGAAGGTGATGCTGATGCAATTTTTGACCAACACACTTAAGTGGGCGCCAAAAATGTATGGATCAAAAGTGACCACACTTCTATGAATCATTACATGAAAGGTTTCTCAACAATGAGGCCTCACAAAGTGACTCATAGCTCTCTATGCATGGAGTTGCAAGGGACTATGATAAATTTGCTCTCAGCTAGAGCTACAAACTTGTGACCTTGCTAGTCAACCATACAATGAGAGATTCACAAGGAAGACAAGGGTAAGAGTGCCAATATCTTCAATGAAATCAAAGTATGCAATGCAATGCAAAATCTAAATGAGAATGCAAACTATTCTATGGAAATGAAAGTACAAATTAAGCTATTGAAAGGAAATACAAAGGATTACAACCTTCCTAATTAAGCTATGTGAAGTTATCTATTGCATAAAAGAAACTAAGCTATGAAATGAAGCTATGGATGCTATGATAATGCAAGAAATGAAGTCTAAACTATGAAGCAATGAGGAAATCCAAGAAAATCTTGATGTAGCAATGATCTCCAAAAGCTCCAAATGCACCTAGAAAACCTGCAGCATAACAATAGTATGAAAGAGATGGATATAAATGAAGGAGAGAGCTCTCCTTTTATAAGAAGTGAGGTGAAATGGACCATTGAGATTAAGAGGCAAAAGACTTAATCAATGGTGGAGCTTGAAAGAGGAGAAATCCATGTGCACAAGTATCCTCCAATAGGAAAATAGGAGTTGACTTTATGTCCATATGAGATAAAAAGTGCTTTTCTCCTTTTTATAAAATAAGAATAATACTTTATTTGTGCAACATAGGATAAGAAGAAAAGGTGGGGATTTTTTATTTATTAAAAGGGGAGGAAATATTCCTTTTAAGTAAATGAAAACTTAGGATAAATGGTTAGCCCGTAGGATAAAAATCCAATATATGATCGAAATTGAGACTTAATCAAGAAATTGATAATGTTGAAAATATTGATTATTGATAAAACTGATTCAAGATTGATAAATCAAATAAATGGGGCCCAAAGTCTAGGCGACCATTTTTGGGTGCATACACTAGTCACTGTCGAGTAAATTAATGGTCACTAAGTATGTTTATATTAGCTGAGTTAGTTTTTTCCTAGTCATGTAAAGTAGTTTATACTGAGTGACATAGTTATCAGCGAACACTGAGTACAGTGAATGTCAAGTACCATAGACATCAATTATTGAGTTAGCTAGAATTGACATATGAGTTTGTTATGGAACAATCATTGAGGTAAAATGTTTTGGCTGACATTCATGCTTTGTATTTTGTTTGTTGAGAAAATCATGAAGGTGATTATGCTCCTATTTTATAATCATTGATCCCAATGCAACACTTGGAGCCAATTAGAATTAGGAAAGCTTAAGCGGCAAAAAGAGTAAATCTGAATCATAGATCTTAAATATTGAAGAAGTTAATTTGTCTATATAAGGAGAAGATCTGAACCCTAATGTGTGTGTCAGAGGATGCAAAGTGAATAAGAGGGATGAGTAGAGAATACATTCAGACCAGTGAAGAATTCTAATAGAGTTCAGTGACCAAGTATAACAAGGTAAAGCAGTATTATTAATAGTGGAAGAACTAACAATTTGGTGTCAGAAGAGATGGTGACAAAGTTGAAGTTCAAGAGATAGAAACATCCACATCCATATCGGATTGCCTGGGTGCAGGATGACCACAAGGTCATGGTCAGTGAACAGTGCCTAGTAAAGTTCAAGATTGGCGTGTACCATGATGAGGTACTATGTGATATCATACCTATGGATGCATGTCACATGTTGTTGGGTAGGTCATGGAAATTTGACAGATGTGTTGTACACAATGGTCATGCAAATACCTATTCCCTGACAAAGGATGGAGTGCAACATAAGCTAAAGCCATTGAAGGAGACCAAAGAAAAGGTATGTGGTAATGCAAGAATAACGTTTGTTGATGGAAGAAAATTCCTAGATGGTATGAGGCATGAGCATGTGTGTCTTTCTTTAATTCCAAAAGCTGGTAAAGAGGAAGTAGAGGATGTACCTGTAGAGGTTGCAGATTTGTTGAATGAGTTTCAGGATATTGTATCTGATAATGTACCTGATGGATTACCACCGGTAAGGAAGATCAGTCATTAGATGGATTTGATTCTAGGAGCCAGTTTTCCAAACAAGGTAGCACACAAAATGACACCAGCAGAAAGTGAAGAGTTGAACAGACAAGTACATGAGTTGTTATAGAAGGGATTGATTTGGGAGAGCCTGAGTCCATGTGTTGTACCAGTAGTATTAGCACCAAAGAAGAATGGAGAATGGAGGATGTGTATAGGTTCCAGAGAAATAAACAAGATCACAATCAATTATAGGTTTCCCTTGCCATGAATGGATGATATTATGGATTGTTTGAGTGGAGCTATATATTTCTCAAAGATAGATCTGAAGAGTGCATATCACTAGATTCAGATCAGAGAAAGAGATGAATGGAAGACTACCTTCAAGACAAAGGAAGGACTGTATGAGTGGTTATTCATGCCTTTTGGGCTAACCAATGCATCGAGCACTTTCATGCATCTCATGAACGAGGTTCTGAAAGAATTTTTGGGTAAGTTTGTCATTGTGTACCTAAATGATATTTTGATCTTTAGTAAGACATTGGAAGAGCATATGATGCATATTCGTGTGGTGTTTGAGAAGTTAAGAGATGAGAAATTATTGATTAATTTGAAGAAGTGCAATTTTGTGAAGAAAGAGTTAGTGTATTTGGGATTTTTAATTTCAATAGAAGGTCTAAAAATGGACCCTAAGAAGGTACATGCTATCCTTGAATGGCCTACTCCAAGAAGTGCTACTGAGGTAAGGTCTTTTCATGGTTTGGCTAGCTTTTACATAAAGTTTATCAGAAATTTTAGCATTATTTGTGGACCCTTGACTGAAACAATGAGAGGGGAAAGAAAAGAGTTCAAGTGGACTAATGGGGTAGATAAGAGTTTTAAACTATTGAAACAAAAGGTTATAGAAAAACTTGTTTTAGCACTTCCTGATTTTAATAAGGTGTTTCAAGTAGATTGTGATGCTAGTGGTACTGCAATAGGAGCTATTATGAGCCAAGAAGGTAAACCTATTGCTTATTTTAGTGAGAAGTTAAATGATGCCAAGAGAAAATATTTTATTTATGATCAGGAATTTTATGCTATAGTTTAGGCATTGAAGAAGTGGAGACACTATCTACTTGCTAAGGAGTTTGTTTTGTATACTGATCATCAAGCTTTGTAATATTTGAATAGTCAAGGAAAGTTGAATCAAAGGCATTTGAAATGGGTTGATTTTTTGTAGAGTTATACATTTGTTTTGAAACACAGAACTAGAAACTCTAACAAGGTTGCAAATTCACTTAGTAGAAGGCAACTATTACTGACAGAGATGTAGATTGAGGTGGTTGGGTTCAAGGAACTCAAGAATTTGTATCCAGAGGATCCTAATTTTGGTGAAGCTTGGAAAGCTTGTAAAGAACCTGTTACTCTAGACAGAATGAAGTGGTTGGATTTCATCATTCAAGATGATATGCTATTCAGAGGGAGTCAGTTGTACATTCCAAGAAGCTCTATGAGGGAGAATCTCATCAAGGAGAAGCATGGAAAAGGATTGGCTAGACATTTTGGTCATGATAAAACCCTTGCTTTGGTTAGTGAGAATTATTATTGGCCACAATTGCAGCAAGATGTCAAGAAGTTTGTACAAAGTTGTAGAGTATGTTAGATGGCAAAAGGAGTGAAGCAGAATACAGGGTTATATCAGCCATTACCTATACCAGAGAAGCCTTGGGAGGATATCAGTATGGACTTTGTTCTTGGATTACCAAGGACTCAACGGGGAGATGATTCAATTTTTGTGGTGGTTGATAGATTTTTGAAGATGGCACATTTCATTCCTTGCAAGAAGACTAATGATGTTGTTCATATAGCAGAATTATTTTTCAGAGAAGTAGTGAGACTACATGGTTTGCCAAAGACCATAGTTTTAGATCGAGACACCAAGTTTGTAGGTTATTTCTGGTGAACATTGTGGAAGAAGCTGAAGATAGATTTGAAATTTAGTTCATCACATCATCCATAGACTGATGGAAAAATGGAGGTGGTGAATAGGAGTTTGGAAAATTTGCTAAGATGTTTGGTTGGAGATAAGCCGATAGGATGGGATTTGATTTTACTGCAGGTAGAATTTGCATACAATAATTCTTTCAATAGGAGTATTAGTAAATCACCATTCTAGATTGTATATGGAAATAGTCTCATAAATGCATCTGAGTTGAAGAAGATAGATAAAGGAGAAATAAGTAGTGCTGAAGCTGAGGATTTTGTAGAACACTTGAGGAACATCCATGAGGAGGTGAGGAAGCACATTACCAAGATGAATGCACAATATAAGGCTAAGGTAGATGAGAAAAGGAGGCATAAGGAATTTCAAGTTGGAGATGAAGTCATGGTTCATTTGCAAAAGGAGCGATTTCTAGTTGGTACATATAACAAATTGAAAATGAAGAAGTTTGGGCCATGTAAAATATTGAAGAAGCATGATTCAGGAAATGCATATGAAGTAGAATTGCCTACAGAGCTGAATATTTCACCAGTGTTTAACATTTTAGATCTGACAGAGTATCATGAGGGATGTTTTGAAGATGAGATCACCACAACACAGTGGAGTATTTCAGCAACTAGTTGAGATACCAAAGAGATTGAGGATATACTAGATAGTCATGTTGGTAGAAGCACAAGGAATAGGACATATGAAGAATATCTGGTCAAGTGGAAAGGATGACTTGTTGAAGATTCATCATGGCTGACAAAGGAGGAGGTTAACCATCTTGGTTTTCCTCTACCCACCTAAGACGTGATGGGGTCACTTCTCAAATTACCCCAGGGGTCTGATGCAGGAGCATCCAGGGTGTAACAGCAATCTTGCATCACCTAAAAATATTTCTATTTTTATATTCAATAAGGGCTATCTTGTACAGAGATGCTATTTATGGAAACTTGCTATTTTTAGTAAGTTAGTCATACGATCTCGAAATGTTCTAGTTTTACATGTGGAGGTTCATCTCAGTCATATCAGCCTACCAGTAAAGTTTCATGGCTAGATCAGGTCTAGTTTGGAAGATATTGAATATTTTTGATATTGGCAGCAGGGTACAAAAACTTTGAACTTAGTTTTGAAGGCTTTAGAGGCCTCAGATGAGGTCAAAAATTTGGGTGACAAGTGCTTGCGTGAGTTAGGCCTGTAGAGCGCTTTGTGGCCTTCCAAAATGGGGTTATAATAGTCAATCAGGTCAACTAGTGATGACTTATGGTCTCCGGAAGTCGGGCCACCTGAAATGGCAGAAAATAATTTTCCTGCAAAATTTATGTTCAGGTTTCAAAAGTTATTTTGAGCCGAATTTGATATAATAAATTGAAAAATAAAATAATTCTAAATTTGGTCGGCCCTAAGGGCTAAATTTCTGGAACCTTCTTGGGCGGTGGAAAATGCCTATATAAAGAAGGCCCGTAGTGTTGTCTAGGGCAGTTTTGGGTAGTAGATCTAGGTATTGATTCGAGGCTTTGTCCTACACAATATTGTAAGGGAATGCCCATGTGGCTTTGCATATTGTAATTCTGAAAGTTTGTAATTCCACATTTGTGGAGATAATAAGAAGCCAATTTTTTGTTCTTGCATATTGTTGTTGTTTCTTTGTTTCTGTTATGTGTTTGTGGTATTAAGGGGAGTACCCTTCATTAGTATCATAGTAAATCTCTTAAAAAAGTGGTTTTAACAAACCTTATGTAATCTCTTAATCAAGTGCTTACTTAGTTGTAAGTTTTAAATCCTTTTGCAAGGTAGATTGTATAAGTCTATTAGCTCTTAACAGGGCAGACCCCTCACAGGGTAGATCATATTTTATGATCAAATTTGTAGCCCTAATAGGAAAACTTTATACTACAGCAGTGAAGATTTGTGGGTGTCATCCCCACCCTGGTTTTACCTTTCAAGGTTTTCTGGGTAACCAAAGCTATTGTGTTATGAGTACTCTCTTGAATGATGTTTAGTGTATTAGTTCCATTACATTAATGAAGTTTTGTTAATGTTATGCAAAGTTTTTCAGTAATGCAAAAATGGATTAATAGGTGATATTCGATTCACCCCCCCCCTCCTCTCAGTATCACTTTTCCCAACTAAATTTACAACATGTATTTCTTCATCCAAATCACTATGAAGAAAAGTTTTTTTAATGTCAAGAAGCTCTAAATGGAAAACTTCAACAGCCAAAATACTTAAAATAGTACGAATAAAATTCATTTTAACAATTGGAGAAAATATCTCATCAAAATCAATGCCCTTTTTCTGTACAAATCATCTTACAACTAACCCAGCTTTAAATATTTTCTTACCTCCATCATCTTCTTTCAGTCTGTAAACCCATTTATTTTGTCAAGCCCTTTTACCTGCAAGTAACTTACATAAATCCTAAGATTAATTTTTGAGCAAGGATTCCATTTCATCTATCATTGAAGACTCACACTGAAGCTTTGTATCTATTTGTACAGCTTCATCATAACATTCTAGTTCACCAATATCTGATAATAGAATAGAATACAAAGATGGAGAAAATCTTTCTAGAGGTCTACTTAACATTGTTGACCGATTAACATCTTCTAGGGTTTGTGGTATTTTTTATTTCTATTGTTGCAAAGCATAATGAACTATTGGAACATCATCTTTTGGAGTATCATCCTGTACTAAATTATCATTTTCTTTCTTCTCATGTTGTTACAATATATCTTTGTACACCACTTTCTCATTGAATATGACATCCCTACTTCTTACAATTTTATGATTTTCAAAATCCCAAAGCCTATAACCAAATTCATCAATGCCATATCCAATAAATACATATTTCCTATATTTAGCTTCCATCTTGGTTCTATTTTTAGAATCTATATGTGCAAATGCTTCACAACTAAAGGTTTCGAGAAAATAATAACTCACCTTCTTACCATTCCATGCTTCCTTTGGAATACCATAGCCCAAAGGAGTAGATGGACCTCTATTAATTAAATATAAAGTTGTATTAACAACCTCCTTCCACATGTTTAAGGGAAGCCCAACATACAACCTCATACTCCTTCCACGCTCCATTATTGTCATGTTCATGCGTTCAACTACTCCATGTTCTTGTGGAGTCCTTGGTACAATTTCCTGCTTATGATTACCATTAGAGGAACAATAATGTTCAAATTTTGTGCTGCAACACTCACCACCATGATCAAATTTGAGACATTTTAGCCTTTTACTAGTCTCATTCTCAACCAATCATTTTTGTTTCTCAAAAGTTTGAAATACATCAGATTTCTATCTAAGAAAATAAATCCATACTTTTCTTGTCGCATCATCTATAAATGTAAAATAATACAAAGAGTCACCAAGGGAAGATACTGGAGATGGTCCCCAAACATCTGTATGCACAAGCTCTAATTTCTCATTTTTCTTTTCCTTCCCACTCTTCACAAAAATAACTCTCTTATGTTTTCCATATACACAACTTTCACATAAATCCATATTGACACATTTTAGACCTGGTAAAACTTTCTTTGAGTGAAGTAATTTCATACCCTTTTCACTCATGTGCCCAAGTCTATTGGCACAAAGGATGTAGACCCTTGTTTTGTGATTAATTCATGACATTCAAACCCTTGGTGTCAATTCAACTTCAATAGATCTTCTTGTTAGCAAGTGATGTTTTGAAGTACTAGAAATCTTCTAAGGGTTTTCATTTATGGCAACACTCATAATAGTATGATCGCATGTTGTGGAGATTGCCACTAGACTCATAGTCATGAAAATGACAGTCCAAAATCAGGAAGACAGGGTATAGAGCCATAGTTTTGGATAGTGATGAAGACATACAAGGTATTATGGCTTGTGAAGTTAAGTGAAGGTATGTTGGGATATGTAAATGCTTCAGTTAAGATTGCATGAGTTTTGGATAGCTAGTATATGAGATACAGTGTTCGGAAGGTATGCAAAGACAGTAAAACAACATATTAGGGTACATGAACAGTTGCAAAGATTAAGGAAAGCATAATAGATATGATAACGTGCTAAGCCATACAAATAAAGTATAGTGTTGAATATTTTGTAATATAGGAGTTCTAACTCCATATATATCATTTGCACAAGTTTTTATTATGATTTGTATGACACTTGTGGAGCCGATTGGAAGGCTAATTCTGTATAAATATAGATTGATTTGTGAAAGAGAAGTAATTAAATGAATTCAGATATAAGTTTTGTGAAAAGAATAGCAGAAGACAGATGCAAGATCAATAGGAGGTAGAGTTATAACTGGAACTATCTAAGCAAGATAAGTGCTTGTATTGTTCCCCTTTTGTGAACTATTTTGAGATAGTATTAATTGTAAGAGCAGTGTGTTCACCACCTTTAACCAGGTGTTTTGTATGCCCCTAACAAGGTTTTTGTAATCCTCTAGCAAGGAAATGTACTATGTAACAATCAACTCCTAACAGGGCTAGATCTCTTAACAAGGACATTATACTTTAGTGCATATTTGTGGGTACCATCATCACCGGGGTTTTCCCTTTAATTAGGGTTTCCTCGAGAAAAAATCATGGTGTCATGAGTAATGTGTTATGCTTATATGCTCTTTTCATTTCTACATTACTTTGGATTATTTATAATTGTTTAAAGTTGAAAATAAAGTTTTGTAATACTTATTCACCCCCCCTCTCAGTATTAATTAGTCCTAACAATTGGTATCAGAGCTATTGGCCCTTTGAGAGAAAGCTTAACACCTTAAGGGAGATCAGAATGGATTCAAAAGACTTTCAAGTAAACTTTGAAGCTGCACTTGAGGATTTGGATAAGATGAAAGTTGAAAATGGTGAACTAAAATTCAAATTAAGAAGAGCAGAAGGTTTCATGAGGAAACTCAAAGGACAACTTGTGGCTGTAAAAGATCAGAGCCAAGACCTTATGGAGAAAATAAAAGAAAGTTCTGACAATGACACATTAGACAAAGTAAAGATACTAGAACAATAAAAAGAACAAATCAATCTCTTGATGATCAAGGAGATTCATAATGAGAAGGATGAAAGAAATAAAGTTGAAGAATCACTAAAACAAGCTAACCTTCAGATAGATAATATGAATACTGAACTTAACCATTACAAAGATAAATATCAAGAATTGGATAATTACAATCAAATCATCAAAGGTGAACTCACTTAAGTCAGACTACTCATTGAGGAGTTACACATAAGAAATGAAAAGAATAATGATCAAAGAACTAAAGGTAACATAAGTGGACCCAATGAAGCTGGAAGTTCAAAAACTCAACAAGAACCAAATGAAGCTAGGAATGAAGAAAAATCTATTCCAAATGAAGACTATAGAGAACAATTCAGACCTTTCAGAGGTAGAGGCTTTGGATGCAACAAAGTTGGTCACATGAAAAGAGACTACAGAAGTAATGGTAATTCTAAACCCTTTACTAGCTACTATTTTAATTGCTATGAGTATGGACACCAAAAGGTAGATTGCAGAAAACCTGATCAATCCAGGTATAAGCAAGATTATATTAGAGAAGAAACTACAACCAAAATTATATGTCATAAGTGTAACAACTTTGGACACGTAGCAAGGTACTGTAACCTGCAGACCAGTCAAGACAGAAGAAGACCACCCATGTACTATAAATGCAATAATCCAGGTCACATTGTGAAGTTTTGTAGGTATAATGGAGACAACACTAGAAGAGGACCAAGAAGATCTAATGAACCAAAAACACCACCACCTATAGTCATAAGGAAGAATATTAGTGACTATGGTAAAAGCCTAAATGATTAGATGAGTGAAAACAAGAAGGAAAAGAGTGAAAAGATATGGCAAGTAAAAGTTCTAAATAAGGCAATGGTTTAGGGAGAGAACTTGTGATGTTGTGTCTTCACATGATGAATTCTTTGAGGCATCAGCCTAGAAGGCCTCATGGCCTCATGGGGAGCAGTGAATACAAACAACAGAATTTATCTAGCCCCTGTATAAGTAGAGTAAGCTCATGAGAGCTTGTATATTATATGTACAAATGTTTTTAAATCTATGGATGAGATCACAACACTTGAAGAACCATCTTCTGTGTTCGCGAGTTTTGCATTGATTAGACGGTATGCGAAGTTGAGCTACCAAAATTTAATGCTCTCACTCAACTTGTGATGAATAAAGGACTTGAAAAACTTCATTTCTCTACCACTTTTTGATCAACGACTAAGGAGAGCAGAAGTGTGAAGGCAAAGTAGTAATCTAGCAAAGAGATTTTGTGCTCATGTAAAGACAAGCCTTGGATTTGTACACATTTAAGGTATTTAGACCTAATCTCTTTGAAATTCATGGATGCACCAATAATTTACAATGTGGTAGACATACCTAGGTATAAGTTCAAGAGGCATCCATACAAATCCTATGAGGATGATCTGAGAGGGGCATTTTCCTAAATCCTTGTAGGCGTGTTACACGTAGAAGATATTAGGGTGTACATTCACTGCAAATATGAGTCCATTGGGGATGTTAACATCTATAGTGAGTTAGACAGTATTACTAAAGCTGATGGATCTTTTGTAGAAGAGTTCAAACATCTAAAAAACCAATCAATCATTAAGTTAACCCGTCTCACCAAATTCTTAGAGGTCGAATGGTTTAAGATCATTCTTAGTAGAATTCATGACTAATTCTTGTGGATTGGTGAGCAACCAGTAAAAATCTATGCATAGATGATTCATGAGATCACAGGCCTTGACAATGAAGGAGCCCTACCTGTGATGGAGAAAAACCTAAAGAAACAAGTAGAAACCCTAACTCATTATAAAGGGGATAAGAGAGGGATGTCAGTTAATGACATATATCTATAAGATGTTAGATTAGTAGCAATGTTGCTAGGGTACAAATTGTTTCACAATAGTAGATCAAACTCTATTTTTGCTGGAGTTATCATGATGACCTATATAATGGTTAAAGAAAACAAGCAATATAACCTTTATGAAGTATTGGCACAACAGTTTCTGGATAATGTTAAGTGTATTAAGAAAGACAAATCCAAAGCATTTAGGTTTGGATCACTACTAGTTCACATGTACATTCATGTCATTCATAATTGTCCTGGCATGCATCCTAGGACATGGAAGAATGATGTACCCATTGGAATTCAAATCTCAGAAAGCTATAGAAGGAAAAAGAAGGACTGGGTGGATGGAGATTTGTTTTCCATGAAAAAAATACTACAAAGGCAATTGAAAGATAGGTACAAGATACCATAAGAGATAGTGGAAAAGTATGAAGATACCATATATTTCATGGTTGAAATAGATTGTGTCTGTTTTGAGGCAGTTAAGCCTAGAACCAAGTGGTGCTATCCCATGGGATATGAAGTAAGTGTTGAAGTACTAACCATGCAAGTAGAGCATGTATTTGTAGCAAAAAAGAACACTACTCAAGAAAGGTGGGGTACCTATAGAGAAAAGTATGAGAAAGTGAGAGAAGAACAAGAAAAGGTAACAAGAAAAAGGAAAGTCAGCAAAATTGTTGAAGACATTATTGTGAAGGTGGGAATCACTAGGGAACAGTTGAAGAACATAAGAGCCAAAATGGAGGCATCTTCTAGCATAGCTATTGATGCACCTAATCCATCTGAGAAATCAGTAGTTCCTATTGTTACTATTGTTGATACACAAAAAGATGAGACTCAAAAGGTTATGCCTGAAATTGTCCCTAGAAAATCTACAAGGACAAGTAAACAGATAAGTCCAAGTGAGAAAGAAACATAAGAAAAGAGGAAGAAAAAGGAAGAGAAGACAACAGAAAAAGAGGAAGAAAAGGTGACTCAAAAGAATTCACAAATTTTGTGGAAACCTGATATGAAAGCACTATAGAAGAGAGCCATCAAAGATGGAAATTTGACAACTATAAATAGATATTATGAGAGATACAGCCTTGAAGATCAGGCAATTATTGAAGACACTATTATTTAGCATCTACTAGTTTTCAAGAAAAATCCGTTGGAGATTAGAGCAAGTGTTCCCAAAGATCTCTACAAAAAATTGGAAATAAGAAAATAGTTGGCACATTCAGAAGATGAGAATATAAGGAACAAGAAAATTGATGATATGCTGCCAGTTGTATCCATTCAAGAAAGAGAGAGAATCATAAAGGTACTTAAATCACTTCTAAGAACAAAGACTAGGCTAGTCAAGATCATGGCTAGAAAATATGATGAGGTAATTGATGATACCCAAAAGGCACTAGATCAAGTTCTAATGAATACCTTACCTAAAAGGGTGTCACCTCCTAAGATGGCTAAACCTATGTCCTTGGGTTTAGGAGAGAGTTCACAATCAGTGGATATAAGTGCTCAAGTTGACTTGCAACCAAACTTCTTTGTCACTAGTGTGCCTGTTAGCCTTGACACTTCATAGGATATAAATTATCCATTTATGGAAAAGATGGACAATGCGAATGGCAGTTGAAGATTAGGAATAGATAGAAGAGAGGAAATCAGAAGAAAAACAAGAAGAAAAAGTACAGGAGAAGGAGTTACACCAAGTAGAACACCAAGAAAATCAACCGAAGGCAGAGGAGACCACTAGAATCAAACTCAATTCATCCCTATTATTGGCAAGTGCTACCAAACCAGTAAGTTCTGATGTGGACAACATGGATGAAAATGAACTGATGAGACTCTCATTCATGGCATTTGCTAAAGCTAAGGAGAGATAAGCCCAGAAAGAAGATAAAAGAGCCAAGATAATGGGTAGGGTAGTAGAAACAATAAATATGCTACTACCCTCTCCACTCATTCTAAGAGACAAGAATGAAACAAAGAATCTCAGTATAGTACTAGATAGCTTTGATAGTCACTTTGACTCATTGCTAAAAATAGCAGAGGAGAAGGCTGAAAGAAACTTCTTGGAGAAGAAGTTAAGCAAAGTTCATAAGTCCATCTCATGGGACTTAGACATTCTTAAGGCCACCGCTCTTAAGGCCAAGAGCTGTGTGGCACAAGGTAGAATACTTTATAGCCATTGCATAAATCCTTGCAGATACTTGAAAAATAAAGAGGAGACCATAGCAAAAGACAGGGTCAGTCTTGATAGAATAATGGATAGTTGTGAATCATACTCACAAAATGTGGAAAAAATTTACAAAGAGACATCCAAATTTCTAGAGAACATAAGGGTACTATAAATGGAGAAAGGGAGAGTTGTTGATAGACTTGGTTTTCTAAGACACCTATTAACTCCCAAGCTCTCAATATTGGAGACTCATCTCTCTGAGATGATAAAGGTTGAAATTTCAATGATAGTATCTACTCTCACTGAGCTTAAGGTAGCAGAGACAACATCATATGCACTGAATGGGTTAATCCATGTCAATGAGCTACTGATAAGTTCATGGGTTAAGGAGATTAAGACCTTGGAAACATCCTTCTATGATGTCTTAAATCTGGTAAGTAAGAACTAGACCACCTATGCTATAGTTTTGAAATTTTGAGAATACCCTTTGCCATTGATGTCAAAGGGAGAGGAAGAAAAAGATAAAAGAGAAGGAAAAGAAGAAAAGTGCTTTGTGACACTTAGTCATTTTTCTAAGTGTTTCCATCAATGCCAAAGGGAGAGATTGTTTTCTTGTGATGTTTTGAAGTACTGGATATCTTCTAAGGGTTGTCATTTATGGAAACACTCATGATAGTATGATTGCATGTTGTGGAGATTGCCATTGGACTCACAGTCATGAAAATGACTAAGTTCGGAATCAGGAAGACAAGGTACAAAGCCACAATTTTGGATAGTGATGAAGACATACAAGGTATTATGGCTTGCAAAGTTAAGTGAAGGTATTTTGGGATATTTAAATGCTTCAGTTAAGATCACATGAGTTTTGGATAGCTAGTATATGAGATATAGTGTTCGAAAGGTATGTGAAGATAGTAAAACAACATATCAGGGTACATGAACAATTGTGAAGATTAAGGAAAGCATAATGGATATGATAACATGCTAAGACATACAAATAAAGTATAGTGCTGACTCTTTGGTAATATAAGAGTGATGACTCCATATATATCATTTGCACAAGTTTTTATTATGATTTGTATGACACTTGTGGAGCCAACTGGAAGGCTAATTCTGTATAAATATAGATTGATTTGTGAAAGAGAAGTAATTGAATGAATTTAGATATAAGGTTTGTGAAAAGAATAGCAGAAGACATATGTGAGATCAGTAGGAGGTAGAATTATAACTGGAACTATCTAAGCAAGATAAGTGCTTGTATTGTTCCCCTTTTGTGAACTATTTTGAGACAGTAGTAATTGTAAGAGCAGTGTGCTCACCACCTTTAACTAGGTGTTTTGTATGCCCCTAACAGGGTTTTTGTAATCCTCTAGCAAGGAAATGTACTATGTAACAATCAACTCCTAACAGGGCTAGATCTCTTAACAGGGACATTATACTTTAGTGCATATTTGTGGGTACCATCCCCACTGAGGTTTTCCCTTTAATCAGGGTTTCCTCGAGAAAAAATCATGGTGTCATGAGTAATGTGTTATAATTATATGCTCTTTTCATTTCTGCATTACTTTGGATTATTTATAATTGTTTAAAGTTGAAAATAAAGTTTTGTAATACTGATTCACCCCCCCCTCTTAGTATTACTCAATCCTAACACTTATTTCATCACAATGGCGTCAAGTCCACTATCAAGCTCATTTTGAGTTTACCTGTGAGGTGTTCTCAGCTACCATTTCTACTTCCTTCCCTAGTGGAGGGTAGTCAAGAGAAAAAATGACAACTGGAACTCAATCTTCCAATGCCTAAAACTGGAGGGCTAATCCTCAACCTTCTTACCAACACCATTCCCAAGGGAATGGTAGCCCTAAAACACATCTTTGACTTAGATCCCCGAGTTAAGGAAAAGCTTCCCCAATTTGTGGATGGGTGTAAATATGGAAAGACAACATAGGCCAAGAGTGAGAAGGAAAATACATGTTCATAGGCACATTATGCTCCCGTAAAGAGAAAGAAAGGCTCCTTTCCATCTTGAAGAAATATATTGATGTTATAGCATGGACTTATGAAAACCTCAAAACTTATGACACATCTATAATGATCCACAAGGTCCTCGCTCAAATTATATGCTAAGCCTTTTAGGAAAAAAAAGAATACTCCACCCTTTGATTGAACCCTTGATCTTCTAAGAGGTACAAAAACTACTATCTTCAAAGATAATCTTCCCAATCAAGTACACCACCTGGGTGGTTAATCTAGTCTTGATCAGAAAGAAAAGTGGGAGATCAAACTATGTATAGATTTTTAAAACTTGAATGAGGATTTGAAGAAAGAAAATCATCCCTTACCCTCTGTGTGTGAGTGATTTACACCTTCATGAAGTAACAAGATTTAAAAGACAATTACACTATTCAAAGCAAACTAATCTAAATAATGCACAATTAATCTAAATATCTCATGGATCTCTAAAATAAAGTGGTAAATGAGGCTCTCAACTATGATCCTCACTAGTGACACTCTAAAGATGAGAATTAAGCTATATGATATGCAAATTTAGATCTATTCTATCAAATTCTAGCTCTATTTGATGAGAAATCTACAAAATGATCAACAATTATCAATGAAAATAGCTAAGTGAGTGGTGTGGATGCAAATTGCAAGAGTTTCTTTACAATTTTCAGATATGGAGTGGATGAATTATGCTTCTAAATGCCTTCTACTTATAGGATTTTCCCAAGGGTAGGGGGTAGAGTGAGATAACCATGGTTATGCTTGGGTAAGGTCAATTGGCTTTGCTTTGTCCATAAATGGGGGGACAATCATTTAAATGGTTTCAAAAGGCTGGACCATTTCAACAAAAGTGAGTGATTTGTGTCTATTTTGTCTCCTTTTTGCTTTGTTGAGGGAAATTAGTATTTATTAATTAATTAAAGTAATTAAATTTAGCCATGAAGGGGAAGATGTTCATTTTGATTTTTGCTTTCAACAACTATGTCATTAATTGAATTTAATCAATTTCGTAGTGTTTTTCCCCTTTTCAAGCTTTCATTTAATCATTTAATCATTTAATTGAATTTTCCTTTGATTTGAATTGCCTTTGTTCCATTTATTGATTTTTCATGCTATTTTGATGATTTGATTGCCTTTTGATTGATTTAAGCCTTTAACCAATTTTCCCTGTCTACAAATGCCCCTCTTTGAGTCGATGTGCGAAGAACACTGATTCAAAGATTCCCTTGGTATGATGATCTGATTCTATTTTGGTTTTGTGATTCCTTGATACCTCTGATAGTGATTTGCTTCCTGATATGAAACTGATATGATATGATACTGATGTGATACTGATTTGCCTCCTGATATGAAACTGATATGATATGATACTATTGTGATATGCCCCATTGATAAATGTTTTTGATGTGATGCCAATTTGATACTCTGATGCCCCCTCAGAAATAAAACATATTGATTCCTTGATTTGAAAGATTTTGATTGATTGGTCCAATATGTTTTCATTTCTGAAAAATATTGATGATATGCCATGACTTGCAATTTGCATAGCCAAGATAGATAGGTCTGTTGTAGTTAAGTGAAACAAGTGATTAGGATATCATGATAATGATACCAATGAATGTGATTTGTCAATCCAAATAGGATAGGATATTGATAAGATAAATCAATCAGTGTGAAAACTGATATGATTTGATATTGCTGCTTCATTCTCAGGACACAGAGACATGAACAAATGGTACTGGATGTGATTGCTTTGATACTTTGATAGGATTGATTGATGTATAATGATTCACTGATATAGAATACTGATATGATTCCCTTGATTTACAAAACAGGCACATTTCCGTAAATGATATATATATACGGACCTTAGCTTCTTGGATATTTGGATTTAAGTCATGGGTTTGACCCAGCTAGAGTATAGGTTATTGAGATGATTGATTATGGAGCTCTTTCAGTTTGTTGATATTGTATCCTGATATTTTAGTTATTGATCAGGACTTTGATGTATCACTTTGATGACATTGTATCTTTGATTAGACAAAGTTCATGGATCTTTGATATTATGGACACTTATGATTTATGGACTTTCCTTGATTCTTGATTGAATGACCCATTTTATGATTGATCAAGATTTCAATTGAATGACCCCCCTTTTCCCTTGGAAAAATACTACAAAAAAATGCACATGCAATTAATATAACATGATAATGCAATTAACCTTCCATGATAATGCAATGCAATGCAACTAAGTGTCACTAGCTTTTAGCAAATAAATGCCTTGAGGATAAATTTTCATCATTGAGCACTTTGGGACTAGAAAGCAAGTAAAATCACCACTGCCCACTGACATGATGATATGAATACCACTTTTTATCGCATTTGGTAACCTCCTTTTTGAACTAGTACAACCCACACTAGTCGAATAAACCAACTATGAGAGTATGAATACCAGTTTCAACGAATTCAATGTTGCATAAATAAGCAAAGGTCAACCTTCCACCCTATATGAAAGTCCTCGATGGTTCTTTGATGACCATGTCGTTAGATGAATTCACATAAGTTGTTGGATATCCCTCAAGACAGTCACTCAAAGGCAAGAAAAATATCATGTCTCCATCATTGCCAATCTAGTCGAAACATCATCGATTAGCTAAAAAGATGTGATAAAAATCAATGTAAGTAAAGATCATCAAAAGAAAGCTTAAAGTGTTTTGCATTGTTTCATGATTTTCAAAAAGTATTTCCAAGTATTCTGATCTTTAAAGTGTTTTGTCAATTTTTAATCCTGAATAATAAAGTCAATGAAGGATCATGGATCAAGTTGTGGTAATTGAATTCTTGGTTAGTGAACAATGATATCCATCAAAGGTTCATGAAAATCTTCTTCTCTCTTCTAAAACTCTGATAATTCCCTCTCTGATGTGACTAAATATTGTACTATTGAATCCTTTTTGGGTTTAATGCCTTTCTTCATGTGAATTCATGCTTGTTTGCTGAAATCCGTTGATTAAGATCAAATACCCCAGTTGGATAGGAAAACATGTTGGACTTTGGCAAACTTCCAAAATATTACCGAAGCTCGGTTTATGCAAGATGCAGCTCAAAAGCACTTCATGCTATCCTTTTTACATGCTCTCAAACAAGATCACATTGGTTTGCCCCCAATGTCTTAGCAAGATATAGGACATGAAGGATGGATTTGCAAGCTGATGGATTAGAGATGGAAAGGCTATGATGGAAGAAGTATGTGAATGTGACCGATAGGACTATCTCCTCAAGAGTACCCAAGCTAAGGAAAAAATGATATAGCAATGTGAAGCATGTTTTTGGATAAGCCATGAAAGTCAATTGTGCAGGGCTAGATAGTGTATAGGATAACGATTTGCTGCCATGAAAAGGAGTGATATAAAAGAGTGGACATGTCAAGAAGTTCTTGATAACAAATTTTTGTACTTTAAGTTCTTCATTTTGATCAAGACCAAGGGTCAATTTGGGTAAGATGTGGATAAGATAACACAATCTGGATAAAGAGGTGATGGAGGCTATGACGAGATGTTTTGGGATTATGAAAAGACTATCAAGGAATGATGAAGGTGAATTTGGGATAAGCAAGATCATGATAGGGTAACATGGATGCAGCAAGTACATAAGTTGATGGAAAGGATAACGGATGTTAGGATACTCAATGCTCATAGATGTGTTCAACCTTGTCAAGATGAAGGTGATAGATGGAAATATGGATGAAATTGAGGTAAATGATAGGAAGATGGAAGATGGCATGGATGAAACTTACCCCCAAGTGTAGAGTGCAAGAAGGAAGAATTACGCATGATGCCTGTTTGCCAGGTTTTCATCATGGTACTTGTCTAAGGCGCCACAAGAAGTGGTTTTCACCCTAGATTTATTTCTTTTTATTTTTGCTACCAAGGTGCCTATTGCTAGGTTTTCACCAAGGCACTTTTTCTCTTTTTTCATTTTTATTTTTTTTTCTTTGTTTTTTTCTTTTTTTGTATTTTTCAATATTTTCCCAACATCGAAATCTTTGGACAATGCTCCTCTGAAAGATATGCTATAATAAACCATGGGTATGACTATGATTCTCAAAGGTATTGATAAGAGGGATGGAAGTACAAAAAGTATGCATTGGAAAATGAATGTGAGGATAAGAAGAAGGTATGTTGAAGATGGAAATGTTGGCAAGATCAACTTTGACACACACTTTGAAGAGTGGTGGAATGATGGAGGAACAATAGATGACGGAGGTAAAGATATTTTTGAGGTAGTGGATTTTGGGATGTAAGAAGATGAAGGATGTTTGGAAGGAGATGGAATGAAAGCCTTTGGAAGCTTGAATGTCAATTTTGATTCTTCTTTTGTGTGCAAGTCTTTCAACAATGACTTGGGAATCCACATATTCTTTGATTTTTCTTCCTTTTGGAATGCTTTTGAAAGCATTTCTTCAATGAGGGATTTAGGAACCCACATTTTATTTTTTTCTTTTTGCTTGATGGACCTTTGCGGCCTTTTGGATATTTCATTTTTCTTTTCATTCACATGTCGATTAGATGGGACATTGTGATTTTTATGCACATATGGATTCTTGGATTTATGATTTTTATGTTGTACATCAAAATTGCTTCCAAAAGACTTAGGAATTGTGGATGAATAGGAATAATATGGATGGTTCATATGGATTGGTGTTTGGACATTCTTCAAGTATGTGTGTCTTTGTTGATCTTGATACATGGTAGGGTAAGTGAATGGATAGCTAGGATGATAGGAATGGTTGATGGGGGAATATATTGACCTAGTATGGATGGAAGGGATGAAGACTTTTGTTTTGGGACATAGGCACCCAAAATGGATTTGGAGGATAGTGGAGGTATGTTGTTGTATTTGAATGGAGGGATATAAGGTGTGAAAGGGATATCAATATCTTTGGAAGGAGCTCCATCGTCAACGTTCTCATCTTTAAGATTTATCTTTATACTAATAGGCTCATGAGTAGCTTTGATAGGAACACATTTGATAGGATCAACTGAAGCTTGAAGGGATTTATTATCTTGCAAGGGATTTGGAAGAATGATGTTTTCTTGAGGTGAACATGGAGGAATATGACAAGGAAATGATGGGATACTTTGATCTTGACAAGGATCTTTGAATTGTGTAGCAAAGGTATTTTGCTCTTGATTTTCAATATGCTCATTGGAAGTTATGGAAGGGATATCTTGATCTTGCTCGGGAAGTGGAGAAAATATGGAACTTGGAAGGGTACTTTATTCTTGGAATGGAAGGATATCATCTTGAAAGACATGAAAGGATGCAAGGGGATCATCACAAGGTTCAAGGGATATGGGACCTTCATCAAATATGGGAGGGGTTTGTATATAATCTTGATCTTGATCTTTATCAATATTTGTTTCTTTTCTTTTTAGATTATCCTCTTGACATGAAGCCACTTCTAAGGATAAGGTAGATGTTTGGATATGTGTGGGGAATGTTTGGAAGAATGGTGTAGGGTCCTCTTGAATAGGTATAATAGGCATTGAGGCACATGAAGCTTTGGGTTCTAAGATCTTTAAAGCATGGAAACAATCTGCAGCAAGATGTGAGTTAGCTTGGGTTTCTTTTAGAGGTAGCCCTTGAGGGTAGACATAGTTAATGGGAAAAGTGTCATCATTAGGCTCATTCTTTGATGGAGGAATTTTGGATAATTGTGGAGCTTTGGGAGATGAAGAAAAGATGAAAGGAATGCTAGCTATGGGAGGGTCTTTGCTAGATAGAGGTTCGGGAGATGGATAAAGGATGAAAGGTGTACAAGTCATCCAGGGAGAAACCTTGTTAGGAGATGGACAAAGGATGAATGGATTACTCTTGCTATATGGAGGTTTATTATCTTTCTTGAGAGTGGTATTTTTCACTCCATACTCTTTATTATCTTGATCACAAATAGGTTGATTATGCAATTTCCTTTGATCTGAGATAACTTTGTTTCTCTAAAATGCTTCTTTTTGTGAGGAGGATGAAGATACGGATGGCCCATCATCATAAAGGAATGGCCAAATTGATCTTAATGATGGATCTTTAGATAAAGTATCTTTTTGTTTTTCCTCATCCTTTCTCAAGGTTGATATGTTAAAATTACGAGGAAGCTTAGCTCCTACTTGAACTAACTTCATGAAATATGCTTCTTTATTCCTCTCCAAGACTAATTTCATTATTTCCATAAACATGGGATCTTGAATTGCTTCTGAAACTTCTTCTTCAGACACCTCATCATTTTGATTCCAATGGACATTCTGATATGAGGACAATGAAGATATGGATGGCCTATCATTATAAAGAAAAGGACACATTGATCTTAATGATTGCCTTTTAGATAAAGTATCTTTTTGTTTTTCCTCATCCTTTCTTAAAGTTGACGTGTCATCATTATGAGGAAGTTTAGCTTTTGATTGAGCTAAATAAAGGGAATATGCTTCATTACACCTTTTCAAAGTTAATTCCATTGCTTTGAACAATTCGGTATTTTTGGATGCTTCTAAAATTTGATCGTTGGACATTCCCTCAAATAGGCTCATCATTATGGATCAATCCTTCCTTCTTTAATTTCAATCCAGTTGGGTTGGTTTGGAATGTGTCACAAGTCTTGATCAATTTATAAGATTTAAAAATTTAATTGTATTTTGATCAAGTACTTTGGAACTTCTTGTTTGAAAAGTTGAAGACAATCTCAACACACACATCAATAGTTCACCATATCCCTAGATCATTCTAATGTGTATATTCTCAAATGTTTCCACGGGTTTGATCACAAGAAAGACTTCCAAGCAAGCTACCTAGCACAAATTTGGCTTTTAAATGGCTCTATTAGGTAGTTTTTTCTATTTTTACCATTTTGTAGTGTGGATTCCGTTCAAAATGGATTTTAACCGTTCATCCCCCAAGTATGTTAAGGGGCTTCCCACATGCACCAAAGTATGATTTTGCACAATCCGTTAGGACTACTAGACGAAGTTTGAAAGGGCTAAAATCCTTTTGTCGTGCACCCCATTAAGGATACACGCATTTCTTTTTATAGTGGGTTGGATTCTCGTGGCAAAAGCAAGTGTATCCCACTTTGGGCTGTTCCTCTCACCGGCCCTTTTAAGGCAATCTCAGGAGGTGAGCCCACTAAGTTTTAAACATGTTCATTTGAAAGCATGAAAAGTGGATTTGGTAGAGCAAGTTTGGGAATTTGATTCACTCAAAGAGTGAAGAGCATATCCCTATTGCTTTTCCCTTATCCCAAACACTCACAATCAATTTGGTTCTTTTTCAACCCCGTGACAAAGGGGTTCTTAGAATTGAAATGTTTGTTCTTTTCCTTTTATGATTAAACTATGTTTTGAACTTTGAAAATGCCACAATTTAAGGGAAGTTTGCAAGCTTGATGAGAGAAATACCTCAAACGATGCTAACAAAGGCTAGGTGCATTTTTAAGTAGTAGATTTTCTCATTTTCTCTCCAAATCCTTCCCTTACCTTAGTGAAACGTTCCCTCCACCAGAAAATTAGTCGGCACAAACAAACAAAGTGAGGAGAAACCAAAATCAAAGCTTAGAATGCTACAATTTTGATTATGCTTTTTATTCCTTCTTTTACTTCAATATTTGCAAAATTTTACAAACTTAGGGACTAAACTCCCAATTTAATGATACGTATTTCTGTTTGTAAGCTTTTACAACAACAATGTATTTAGCATATACCTCTACATCCCTTTCTAAGTCATTGTTGAGAACAAAGATGGTGTGTATCCGGTTTTCCTTTCTTATCCTCTTAGCGATCAATTTCTCCTTCAAGTTATGCCTTCTCTCTGGTTTTTGAACTTTCTTATGATAGACCATACTCCTGAGACAAAAAAAAAAGGACGTGAAGTTAGAATATAGTCATTATTTTAACACTTTTGATAAAATATAAAAGTACAGCCACGCGACATTGTCCAAACTGTACGCAAGATCTAATTTGACAAAGGCGTGATTACTTTAACCGTGAGCGTCACCTTGCGGGGCTCAAGCGAGATCAAAATAACCAGGAGTGATATCAAATTTTATCTACGTGTGAAATCTTTACCAGACGCGACAAACTGATGCAATAAAAGTGATATTTAATTTATCAAAGGCGACATTTCAAATGACAAAAGTGAGAAATTAAATCAATAAGGCAGAGTACTCCACACCAGACGTAAAATGACTTCCTGAAAGTGACTTTTCAATTGATGTCTGCAACATTTAAATGACCAGATGCATGGTATCTTTGTCACAAATGTGACAACTTAATAACCAGAAGCATGATTTTATTTCTGTAATGTGTTATTTCTCTGTCCGGTAGCGTGAATCTGTAGGTTAATCCGTGTAAAAGTCCAGACTTAGCGCACCATTTTATTCTCCGTAGGCAACATTTCTTTGCTAAAGACAAGATCTCTTTATCTGTCGGCGTGATTTCTTCTCTGTGATCTACAGACAGCGAGCAAAAATATACAATTTCTAGCCTAAATTTAGCAAAAATGTGAAAATAATGATGAATTTGAGGCCTAGAGCCCCACGGTGGGCGCCATTTGTGTGTGAGTGATTTACATCTTCATGAAGTAACAAGATTTAAAAGACAATTACACTATTCAAAGAAAACTAATCTAAATAATGCACAATTAATCTAAATATCTCATGGATCTCTAAAATAAAGTGGTAAATGAGGCTCTCAGCTATGATCCTAACTAGTGACACTCTAAAGATGAGAATTAAGCTATATGATATGCAAATTTAGATCTATTCTATCAAATTCTAGCTCTATTTGATAAGAAATCTACAAAATGATCAACAATTATCAATGAAAATAGCTATGTGAGTGGTGTGGATGCAAATTGCAAGAGTTTCTTTACAATTTTCAGATATGGAGTGGATGAATTATGCTTCTAAATGCCTTCTACTTATAGGATTTTCCCAAGGGTAGGGGGTAGAGTGAGATAACCATGGTTATGCTTGGGTAAGGTCAATTGGCTTTGCTTTGTCCATAAATGGGGGGACAATCATTTAAATGGTTTCAAAAGGCTGGACCATTTCAACAAAAGTGAGTGATTTGTGTCTATTTTGTCTCCTTTTTGCTTTGTTGAGGGAAATTAGTATTTATTAATTAATTAAAGTAATTAAATTTAGCCATGAAGGGTAAGATGTTCATTTTGATTTTTGCTTTCAACAACTATGTCATTAATTGAATTCAATCAATTTCGTAGTGTTTTCCCCCTTTTCAAGCTTTCATTTAATCATTTAATCATTTAATTGAATTTTCCTTTGATTTGAATTGCCTTTGTTCCATTTATTGATTTTTCATGCTATTTTGATGATTTGATTGCCTTTTGATTGATTTAAGCCTTTAACCAATTTTCCCTATCTACACCCTCCCTAGATGAGATGCTCAAAATAGTGAATGGTTCCCAAATGATGTCCTTCCTTGATGGTTATTTTTGATACAACCTATATAAGGTAAAAATATGGATGAGGTCCTAGAACAATGGTTTGCACATAAAAGAGACCCCAAAGCTAATATTTTACACTTATATGAAATTGTATTAATATGGAAAGTAAATTTAGATGATTAATGTTAAAATGAAGAAATAAAAGTACTTACCTCTGAAAAATAACCTTCTGGAAACCCTGTCAAATAGTCTCAAAAACTGTTGATTTTCGTGAACTTAAACCGAAACTGCAAGATCTACAAAACCTAGAAATCTTTTTCTAAGGCCAGGTTGTATCTTCCCTAGGTCAGGGATGAGGTCATCTTTGACCTAGGTCAGTGTCTAGGTTGTCCCTGACCTAGGTTGGGGTCTAGTTCATCCTTGACCCAACTGCTATGATGGAAAATCTATTTTCAGATCCCAGAAGTTCGATGAAATAGGTATCTAGATCTGCACTTCAATTCACCATTTTGTACCTGTACCTACAATAAAAATGGTTTTTTTTGGGGGGGAGGGGTTTGCCTTAGTCAAACCCCGGTTTGGAATCAACCTTAATAATTGAATTGAAATAGAGAATGCTAGCAAGTAGTAGAAGTAGATCTAACAATGAAGCTATGATATTCAATAGATATGCAATTGTATTTGAAATGTAATCAAGCATGTTAATATGAAAGCTTGGAATCAACACTAACATATATAAATTTAAACCTCCATGATTGCATGCTTGGAATCCACCTTGAAGGAAGAATTAATAGATCTTGAAGATGAACAAAAGGATCTTGAAGGAAGATCACACCACCATGATGGCTAGATCTAGGGTTTTAAATGATGAATCTTGAATGCTTGAACCAAATCCCTTCAAAGGCTTGAATGCTTGAATCCTTGATCTTCAATGGAGAACTTGAATGCTTGAAGAGGATGTGAATGGATGCTTTCTTGATCACCAATGTCTCCTTGAGAGTGCTTGATCTTTCCTGAGAGATGAGATATGAAAACTTGATGGAGAAAATGAGAGAGGAAGGCCTCCTTTTATAGTGAACTAGGGCACAATCTTCTAGAGGGGCCACCTTGGAGAATTAAATCCCAATTAGGTCCTAACCTTTAGAAATATACCTAGATTAAATGCAATTAAGGATTTACCATCCCAAAACCTGAAATGGCTGACCCGGAGGTGAGAAAAAGAATCTTTCCGAAACTCGATATCTAGAAATCAGAAAATCCTAAAATTTGAACCCTAGGTCAAAGATGAGGTAGACCCTACCCTAGGTCAGGGTTGAGGTCATCCCTAACCTAGGTCAGGGTCTAGGTCATCATTGACCCTCAAGGTTATCTTTGACCTTGAGGTCAAAAAACCGAAGACTTCAATCCAGAATGCTAGGAAATGCAGAAATATACTAAAAACAAGGATAGCGAGAAGCAGAATGAGGGGAACAAGTTAGATCTAAGCAAAGAGATGATCAAGACACTTGACATGACCCCAGACTACTTACTTGGAGGGATAAACTCTCTCAACATGGAAGTGCTTCCATTTTAAGATGATACACAACCAAGTAATGGTTAAATACAAGAATCAAATTAAAACTTCCTTTATGACTAAGTGGGTTACATTCACATACTGAAGGATTTCTTTCAGTCTTATGAATGTGGTAGTTACATTCCAAAAATATAGGGACATTGCATTTCAAGGATTGGTTAATAAATGCATAACCATCTACATGGATGATTTATTGGTTTTCTCTCAGGATAGATGTGAACACCATTCTCATTCAAAGAAAATATTTGAGAGATGTTGTGCTTATGGGATTTCCCTTAACCCCAAGAAGTGTATATTTAGGGGCACTAAAGGGAAACTACTTGGTCACATTATTTTAGAAAAGGGAATCTCTATTGACCTGAACCTAGCAGAGGGACTACTTAAGTTACAAATGCCTGGTAGTAAGAAAGAAATGTGACATTTCTTTGGAAAAATTAACTTTGTCCCTCACTTCATCACCAAATTTTATGAAGTAGTAAATGATATCATGAATAAGGATAATAATATTTAGTGGATTCAGGAGGCTAAGGACACATTTGTCCAGATTAAAAACTATATAGTGGAGGCACCAGTGCTCACAAGCATGGATTACACTCTCCCCTTTAATATTTATTCCTTTGTTTCCTTGCATTCCATAGTTTTCATACTAACCTATAGGAAGGATGGGGAAGAGAAACCCATTTCCTTCATTAGTTCCCCCTTCAAAAATGCAGAAATCAGATACTTTTCTCTAGAAAGAAAAATCTTTTTCCCTAGTCAGGATAGTGAAAATTTTAGACATTACATCCTTCAGAGTAAGGTGCATGTCATTATACTTGACCAAGCCATCAAGTCCCTACTCCTATAGAGAAATCTTGAGGAACACCAAAAAATATGGATGGCTATTCTCTAGGAGTTTGACATAGAAATATAGCCTATGAGACTTGTTTGCGAATAAGGTCTTTCACAAGATATGGCTGAAGTGGGCTCGCAGATTAAATGTTTACAATACATGTTTGAATCCTTTACTCAATATCCATGGTATGCCAATCTAGTGTACCTATTTCTCAATAACAAATTCCCTATAAAAATTCCCCTTGCTAAACATTACACACTCGGACTCAAGAGAACCCAATTCATGATCAAGCCGAACCTTGTTTCAGAAAAAATTTAAAGGAATCTACCTTTGATGTCTCAATCATGAACAAGAAAAAAATATGGTTGAAGAGTTACATGGAAATTTTAGAACTAGGCATGACTCTATCGATGCCACTACTCACAAAATTCTCTAGGTCGGTTATTACTAGCCACAAATATTCAAAGATGTTCATAATCATGTCATGCATTTCCACACTTTCCAAACCACTACTTCCAAATATAGGAACCCTACAATGCCTCTTCATCTAGTTTATGAGGTCATTCCATTCTCCCTATGAGCATTATTGATGAAGGGTGCTCCCCTTAATACCACAAACACATAACAGAAACAAAGAAACAACAACAATATTCAATAACAGAAAATTGGCTTCTTATTATCTCCACAAATGTGGAATTATAAACTTTCAGAATTACAATATGCAAAGCCACATGGGCATTCCCTTACAATATTCTGTAGGAAAAAGCCTCAAATCAATACCCAAATCTACTACCCAGAACTACCTTAGACAACACTACGGGCCTTCTTTATATAGGCATTTTCCACCGCCTAAGAAGGTTCTAGAAATTTAGCCCTTAGGGCCGACCAAACTTAGAATTATTTTATTTTTCAATTTATTACATCAGAGTCAGCTCAAAATAACTTTTGAAACCCAAACATAAATTTTGAAGGAAAATTATTTTCTGCCATTTCAGGGGACCCGACTTCTAGAGACCATAAGTCATCACCAGTTGACCCAATTGACTATTATAACCCCATTTTGGAAAGGCCATGAAGTGCTCTACAAGCTTGACTAATGCAAGCACCTGTCACCCAAATTTTTGACCTCATTCGGGGCCTCTAATCCCTTCAAAAATGAGTTCAAAGTTTTTGTACCCTGCTGCCAATACCAAAAATCTTTAATATCTTCAAAACTAGACATGATCTAGCCATGAAACTTTACTGGCAGGTTGATATGACTGAGATGAACCTCCACATGTAAAACCAGAACATTTCAAGAACGTATGACCAACTTACTAAAAATAGCAAGTTCCCATAAATAATAGCTCTGCACAAGATAACCCTTATTGAATATAAAAACATAAATATTTTTGGGTGATGCAAGATTGCTCTTACACCCTGGATGCTCCTGCATTAGACACCCGGGGTAATTTGAGAAGTGACCCCGCCACATCTCAGGTGTGTAGAGGAAAACCAAGGCGGTTAACCTCCTCCTTTGTCAGCCATGATGAATCTTCAATAGGTTGTCCTTTCCACTTGACCAGATATGCTTCATATATCCTGTTCCTTGAGCTTCTGCCAACACGACTATCCAATATATCCTCAATCTCTTTGGTATCTAAACTAGTTGCTGGAATACTCCACTGTGCTGCTGTAACCTCATCTTCAACACCTCCCTCATGATACTCTGTCAGATCTGAAATGTTAAACACTGGTGAAATATTCAGTTCAGTAGGCAATTCTACTTCATATGCATTTCCTGAATCATGCTTCTTCAGTATTTTACATGGCCCAAACTTCTTCATTTTTAATTTTTTATATGTACCAATTCGAAATCGCTCCTTCCGCAAATGAACCATGACTTCATCTCCAACCTAAAATTCCTTATGCCTCCTTTTCTCATCTACCTTAGCCTTATACTGCGCATTCATCTTGGTAATATGCTTCCTCACCTCCTCATGGATGTTCTTCAAGTGTTTTGCAAAATCCTCAGCTTTAGCACTACTTATTTCTCCTTTATCTATCTTTCTCAACTCAAATGCATTTCTGAGACTACTCCCATATACAATCTGGAATGGTGATTTACTAGTGGTCCTGTTGATAGAATTATTATATGCAAATTCTGCCTGTGGTAAAATTGAATCCGATCATGTTGGCTTATCTCCAACCAAACATCTCAGCAAATTCCCCAAACTCCTATTCACCACCTCTATCTATCCATCAGTCTATGGATGATGTGATGAACTGAACTTCAAATCTGTCTTCAATTTCTTCCACAATGTACAACAGAAATATCCAACAAACTTAGTGTCTCGATCTGAAACTATGGTCTTTGGAAAACCATTTAGTCTCACTACTTCTCTGAAAAACAATTCTACTACATGAACAACATCATTAGTCTTCTTGTAGGAAATCAAATGTGCCATCTTTGAAAATCTGTCAACTACCACAAAAATTGAATCATGTCCCCGCTGTGTCCTTGGTAAACCAAGAACAAAGTCCATACTGATTTCCTCCCAAGGCTTCTCTAGTATAGGTAGTGGCTGATACAACCCTATATTCTACTTCACTCCTTTCACCATCTAACATACTCTACAACTCTGTACAAACTTCTTGACATCTTGCTGCAATTGTGGCCAATAATAATTCTCACTAACCAAAGTAAGGGTTTTATCATGACCAAAATGTCCAGCCAATCCTCCGCTATGCTTCTCCTTGATGAGATTCTCCCTCATAGAACTTCTTGGAATGCACAACTGACTCCCTCTAAATAGCATATCATCCTGAATGATGAATTCCAGCCACTTTGTCCTATCTAGAGTAACAGGTTCTTTACAAGCTTTCCAAGCTTCACCAAAATCAGGATCCTCTAGTTACAAATTCTTGAGTTCTTTGAACCCAACCACTTCAATCTACATTTCTATCAGCAATATTTGCCTTCTGCTAAGAGCATTTGCAACCTTGTTAGACTTTCCACTCTTGTGTTTCAAAACAAATGTATAACTCTATAAAAACTCAACCCATTTCAAATGCCTTTGATTCAACTTTCCTTGACTATTCAAATATTGCAAAGCTTGATGATCAGTATACAAAACAAACTCCTTAGGAAGCAGATAGTGTCTCCACTTCTTCAATGCCTGAACTATAGCATAAAATTCCTGATCATAAATAGAATACTTTCTCTTGGCATCATTTAACTTCTCACTAAAATAAGCAATAGGTTTACCTTCTTGGCTCATAACGGCTCCTATTGCAGTACCACTAGCATCATAGTCTACTTGAAACACCTTATTAAAATCTGGAAGTGCTAAAATAGGTTGTTCTATAACTTTCTGTTTCAATGGTTTAAAACTCTTATCTACCCCATTAGTCCACTTGAACTCTTTTCTATCCCCTCTCATTGTTTCAGTCAAGGGTCCACAAATACTGCTAAAATTTTTGATAAACTTTCTGTAAAAGCTAGCCAAACCATGAAAAAATCTTACCTCAGTAGCACTCCTTGGAGTAGGCCATTCAATGATAGCCTGTACTTTCTCTGGGTCCATTTTTAGACCTTCTTCTGAAACTACAAATCCCAAATACACTAACTCTTTCTTCACAAAACTGCACTTCTTCAAATTAATCAACAATTTCTCATCTCTCAGCTTCTCAAACACCATACAAATATGCATCATATGCTTTCCAATGTCTTACAAAAGATCAAAATATCATCTAAGTACACAATGACAAACTTACCCAAAAATTCTTTTAGAACCTCGTTCATGAGCCGCATGAAAGTGCTCGGTGCATTAGTTAGCCCAAAAGGCATGACTAACCACTCATACAGTCCTTCCTTTATCTTGAAGGAAGTCTTCCATTCATCTCCTTCTCTGATCTGAATCTGGTGATATCCACTCTTCAGATCTATCTTTTAGAAATATACAGCTCCACTCAAACAATCCATAATATCATCCATTCATGGCAATGGAAACCTATACTTGATTGTGATCTTGTTTATTGCTCTGGAATCTGTACACATCCTCCATTCTCCATTCTTCTTTGGTGCTAATACCGCTGGTACAGAATAGGGACTCAGACTCTCTCGAATCAATCCCTTCTGTAACAACTCATGTACTTGTCTATTCAACTCTTCACTTTCTGCTGGTGTCATTCTGTGTGCTACCTTGTTTGGAAAACTGGCTCCTAGAATCAAATCCATCTAATGACTGATCTTCCTTATCGGTGGTAATCTATCAGGTACATTATCAGATACAATATCCTGAAACTCATTCAACAAATCTGCAACCTCTACAGGTACATCCTCTACTTCTTCTTTACCAGCTTTTGGAATTAAAGAAAAACACACATGCTCATGCCTCATACCATCTAGGAATTCTCTTCCATCAACAAATGTTATTCTTCCATTACCACATACCTTTTCTTTGGTCTCCTTCAATAGCTTTAGCTTATGTCACACTCCATCCTTTATCAAGGAATAGATATTCACATGACCATCATGTACAACACATCTGTCAAACTGCCATGGTCTACCCGACAACATATGACATGCATCCATAGATATGATATCACATAGCACCTCATCTTGGTACCCGCCGATCTTGAACTTTACCAGGCACTGTTCACTGACCATGAACTTGTGGTCATCTTGCACCTAGGCAATCTGATATGGATGTGGGTGTTTATATCTCTTGAGCTTCAACTTTTCCACCATCTCTTTTAACACCAAAGTGTTAGTGCTTCCACTATCGATAATCACATCACAACATTTACCCTCACACTTGCATCTAGTGCGAAACAGGCTCCTCCTTTGTTCAGGTTCATTCTCACCACTTAGCAAGACTCTTCTATTAATTAGCATCTCTCCTCTTTCAGCATCTTTAGAATTTGATGATCTGGCATCTTCATCTACGTGTACAACTTTGGCCTGGCCTTCATTCCTCCTATCTATCCTTCCTTGGCATTGAGGACATTCAAATGCCCTATGACCTTCTTCTCCATAGTGAAAACATGTTCCATAGAAGCCTCCTCTTCCTTAACCTTGTCCTCTTCCTCTTCCTCTCTGATCTCTATTATTCTGATCTTGAAAATGATTGGAATTTTTTCCTCTCTAATTTTGACTGCTACTGGCCTCATCCTTCTTTTTCAGATCTTCATTTCGGCCTCCATATGACCGTCCACCAGATCATCCACCACGACCTCTTCCATTTTATCTGCTCTTGAACTTCTTGTTCAACTTTTCCTCCACTTTTAGGGAAAACTAGTATGCCTCTTCAATACTGTTCATTTGAACCAGATTCAACTCCTCCTGAATGCTTAGCCTCAACCCATTAAGGTAATGAGCAAATTTCTCCTTATCAGCTTTCACATGTCCTGTTATGATGAGGATTCGATAGAACTCCTCTGTATACTCCTGAACAGATCTTCCTGCTTGCTTCAAACTTTGCATCTTCTTCAGTAGGTCAAGCTCATAATCAACAGGAATGAACTGTCGCTTCAATTTATCCACCATCTGATCCCATCTTGTGATTTTAGCTTTCCCTCTTCTATTTCACTCTAATTGAATCTCTTGCCACCAGATCTTCACATGACCTTTCAGTATGGCCTTCGCGAATTTTACCCTATCAGGATCCTCAATATCTTCATATTCAAAATATTCTTCACATTCATTGATCTAGTCGATCAATTCTTCTAGGTTAAGATTTCCTGAAAATGCAGGAACCTTGATCTTAGGTCTTTTTCCGATCTTGGAAATGGCCCGAAAAAGTCTTTCTTCCTCCTGGTTTAC
Source organism: Chamaecyparis obtusa (assembly GCA_027943335.1). Lineage (NCBI taxonomy): Eukaryota > Viridiplantae > Streptophyta > Pinopsida > Cupressales > Cupressaceae > Chamaecyparis > Chamaecyparis obtusa. The sequence continues at coordinate 3,462,262 of BSBK01000646.1, forward strand.
AACTTCAACTTCTCCTTCTTGATCTTCTTCTTCAGCTTCATCCTCACTTTCGTCTCTGACATTAAGGTTCATTCCTCTGTGAATCTCTTCTTGCAATGCTCGCACTTGTCTCTGGAGCACTCTAACCTTAGGTGTTACAACACCAGCTCTTCTACCACATTCCCTTCGTGGAGGCATTTTTGTGATGCATGCTGAAACTCTAACCATGGTCCTGGTGAAAACTACCTCATAGTCGGCGATCTGTTTACACACTCAAGAACTCCTACTCTGATACCACTTGATGAGGGGTGCTCCCCTTAATACCACAAACACATAACAGAAACATAGAAACAACAACAATATGCAAGAATAGAAAATTGGCTTCTTATTATCTCCACAAATGTGGAATTACAAACTTTCAGAATTATAATATGCAAAGCCACATGGGCATTCCCTTACAATATTTTGTAGGACAAAGCCTCAAATCAATACCCAGATCTACTACCCAGAACTGCCCTAGACAACACTACGAGCCTTCTTTATATAGGCATTTTCCATCGCCTAAGAAGGTTCTAGAAATTTAGCCCTTAGGGCTGACCAAACTTAGAATTATTTTATTTTTCAATTTATTATATCAAAGTCGGCTCAAAATAAATTTTGAAACCCGAACATAAATTTTGAAGAAAAATTATTTTCTGTCATTTCAGGTGGCCTGACTTTCGGAGACCATAAGTCATCACCAGTTGACCTGATTGACTATTATAACCCCATTTTGGAAGGCCACAAAGCGCTCTATAGGCCTAACTCACACAAGCACCTATCACCCAAATTTTTGACCTCATCTGAGGCCTCTAAAGCCTTCAAAACTAAGTTCAAAGTTTTTGTACCCTGCTGCCAATACCAAAAATATTCAATATCTTCCAAACTAGACCTGATCTAGCCATGAAACTTTACTGGTAGACTGATATGACTGAGATGAACCTCCACGTGTAAAACCAGAACATTTCAAGATCGTATGACCAACTTACTAAAAATAGCAAGTTTCCATAAATAGCAGCTCTGTACAAGATAGCCCTTATTGAATATAAAAATAGAAATATTTTTGGGTGATGCAAGATTTCTCTTACACCCTGGATGCTCCTGCATCAATTATACTTCATCAAAGTAGTTAATCCTAACTCCTCCATAGGCAATAAACACATCCTCAATATAACAGACATTGCATGAGTTGGATCAAGGCCATAGCATGCAAATTTTTTTTTGAAAATGTCATCATCCAATTTGTAGAACACCATATCACCACGTGATTCAGAATGCATTTTTCCTTGGTGTGCAATAATGGTTTAGCATTTTGTCTTCCTATCTTATATAGTGGGATTATTATTGTAAAGTTACTCTAAAGTTTTCTAGTAACTATTACCTTTAGGGGAATGGAGTAGATGATCCTACCAATAAGAACCTCCTTGAGGTCATCAAATGCATGTTAAAAAATAATCCTTGAGACTAGGTCATAAGTTAAAGTATACCTTGTCAGAAAACTACACTTGAGTCAAGGCCACTCTCAAGATTTCCCCGCATTACCTAGTGTATGGTTAGAACCCCATTTTCCTTGTGAAACTACAAATCCATGTTTTGCAGTTTATGCTAATATTTGATAACCAAGAAAACAAAATGGAGGTATTCCTCCTCAATATTCTCTAACTAGAAGAATAAAGGGACAATGCCCTCAAACACTTTACAAAGTATCAATTTGTTGTCAAGTCCCAATATAAGTCCTTTCAGATTTCATACCTTGTCCTCCTATAGAATAAGGCTTGAGAAAAGAAAGGAGATCATACAAAATTTCAAAGGCTTTGGTTAGGACCCTATCAAACTGCAAAAAAATGTAGATATAACATATGACCTATCATCTCCTTGACCGGAGAGCCGGTCTCCTTGCCTATCAATGGATAGCTATTGAAACATTAATTTGAGTAGTGATGTATAGTTCCACCCCATGTATTCTATGTACATGGAGGTATTCCTCATCAATCTTCTCTAACTAGAATAACAAAGGGACAATGCTCTCAAAAACTTTACGGAGTATCAATTTGTTGTCAAGTCCCAATATAAGTCCTTTTAGATTTCATACATTGTCCTCCTATAGGATAAGGCCTGATAAACAAAAGGAGATCATACAAAATTTCAAACGCTCTGGTTAGGACCCTATCAAACTGCAAAAAAATGTAGATCTAACACATTCCCTATCATCTCCTTGACCGGAGAGTTGGTCTCCTTGCCTATCAATGGATAGTTATTGAAACATTACTTTGTGAGTAGGGATGCAGAATTCCACCCCATGTATTCTATGTATACAATGTATTCTATGTATAGTCCCTTTTCTATGTTGTTTCATTTTTCTTTTCTTTTTTAGTTTGTTAGTTTGTTTTTCCTTCACTTGGTCACATGTCTTGCCTCATAAGAACTCATTTTTTTGGCATGAAAAGTAATAAAATCATAGGGAGACTTTCCTTATGAATTTTCTAACTCTGGTGTTCATTGATGGTGTGTGATAGTTAATACTACATTCATTGAAGGTATGTTCAAATTATTGATGAAAGAGGATGATGGAGAAGTATTGAGCATGGCGATATCTAGTAACTAAAAAGGAGAGAGTGATCTGAGAAGATATCTACCTCATTTCATTCAGGATAGGAAGGACACATAATTAAAATAAGTAATCAAATAAAGGGAATAGATCAGTGGCACTCAAATTGAGCTCAATTATAAAAGCTTATGTGCTACCATGGGACTTCAGGTTCTCTCTACCCCAACTTGATTATAAAATGATGGAGTGGTGAAAGAAGTATCATTGACATAAGTAAACTTGCAAAGCTTGGTGAAAGAAGTACCACCTTTTCCATTCTACTGAAAAAAGAAAGAAAAGTATTAGAAGGGATGAGGATTATGGGAATCCCATTGCATGATAGTCATAGTAAAGAAAGAAAAGGTGTCTTATGTATGTACCATATCTCTATTTTCCTCCTATCTAAGCACATCAAAAGAGTCCTTTCTCAAATCACACATGACACTTTTAGTTGTAGAAATGCTATGGACATATTTGACTTAAGCCACTTAGGATTTAGATTCATGGATTTTGAACATTTATCATGAATGATAGTAGTATTCTTTATCTATCATCCCAGAGATCCTGGAATTCTAAAATACACAAGGCATTTTTCCTAGTGAGTCACCATTTTTTATTCCCTTCATACTCGTCCCTAAATTTTCCCTTTGGAAAAATGTTGGGTTCCCTTTCTTCTTTCTTTCATTGTTTTTCTTTGTTTAACTTTGGGGTCCTTGATCCTGGACTCCTCCCTCCTTGTATCTGAGTTTTGTTCAAGCCTTGGGATCCTAGTTTACAAAAGAATATCTTTAGCATTATAGAGTTTAGATCTCGAGCACCCAAAATACAAAGCATTAATTGTAAAAAAGTGTGTGAAGCATTAAATGCACTTACCCCCACCAACCTTTAAAAGGACCTTTTGAAGTTCATTTTTACTCACCAAGTGATTAAAATTATTATCGAGAGCGCTTCTATGACCAATTTTTGAAGCCTACAATTCCATATGTTTGTGAGGATATTTGGTTGTGAATGAAGTGTTTTCGGAGAATCCCTTGGCCAGTGTGTGCAACATTATGTTTAGGTGATTTGTTCTTTGTATTTTAATTAGTAGAATTAGGGTTTTATTTTCTATTTTTTGTCATTTTTTATTTCTTTATGTTATTTTTTTTACATAGGGGTGGAAAATAAGGAATTTTCATAAAATTCCTTGGCCTTGAATTCATTTTAGGTCCCTCCTTTTCAAGTTATAGGGTTTCTTTGTACCCTAATTACAGGTGTGGTGTGTTTGACCCTACAAATTTTTGGTCGTCATACAAATCAGGACTTCTGTCTTCTAAAACTTTTTGTGCCCTAGTTCCTACACCATTTTTGAAAGATGGAAAGCTACATTGTATTTTTTTAGTGTGTAATTAGGGCTTTCTTAAGTTACGAACCTTACCTAGTTTTTCCTAGTTACAAGCCACGTGTCAAGAACCCCCACTCTAAATTTATGGTTTGTCACCCTTTTTTTTTGAATGATCATTGTTCACTAACCAGCCGTTATCCCCCTTGGCTCAAATTTTTGGTTCCATCCTACCAATTGCATTCGTAGTAACATTTTTATGTTTTCCTAGAGTTACTCAGTTAGCATGTTGTTTGAATTGAAAACCCTTCACTTTCCTATGTTTTGATCTTTTGACTAACTCCAAATATTCTTTATGGTAAAATGATTGAATTTTTTAAGGAACCTCACAGGCTTTGGGTTCTGGGATTCCTTCATCCAGTTTACCATCTAAACAAATAAGAAGGCCTTTATTAAATTAATAGTGAAATATCCCCAGCCTCTACTCTTAGTAAAATTCTTTATTAAAAGTAATAACTCCAATCTCTAGGTTTTGGGATTCCATCTCGCCTCATGTTCTTATTTTAAAGAAACCCTCACATGAATCCCCAGAACCTGACTCCCAAAATTTTTTTATATTTTAGTAAATTTGGTATACTATACAAGAAGACTATGGGTAAATACAAAATAAACTATGGCACCCTCATCATCAGTGCAAGGAGTTGAGCCTGAGGCAATACCTACGGGGCCATTAGGAAGGAAAACTAAAGTAGGGGTGCATATGGAGAAGAAACCCCTCACCATGAAGTACAAAGTAGATAGATAGGTCAAACTTTCCAAGTTAGAGAATGAAATAAATAACATAACAGACACTGACATCGATGATTGTGACTTGGAGGTGATTAAGATTACAGTAGAATCTACATGAACTTTAGGAGATGGAAAATTTCACCATCTCCTGAAATATGGATTGATGTTGGTTACTTCATTCCTGATATCACTCTAGTATCTAGAGTTCATTTGTGTCCTAACATATCACTATTCAAATGAACCCTGCCAGATGGAACCCACATTGTCACCTTTGATGTGGTCTACATCTGCATCATGCTCCCCATCCCCAGCAAGTCAAGGGTTGTGATCATGGACAAGGATTTTTCTATGGATGAGTACAAGAGGATGGAGGCCCAAAAGAAGCTATACTTGAATGATCATTGGCTCACAACACTGTAGAAGGAAGACTCAAATATATGCATAATCATTATGTGGGTTGATTTCATTCTACCCATCTAGGGGATAATTGTAATGTTGTATCACATCTTCAAGGAGATGAGTGGAAATGAATATTCCCCGTGGATGTATTACTTCATATTCAACATTTTCTCCAACATGACCTACTTTAGTTGGGCCCAAATTATCTCATACATCATTGACCTTCAACTTCAAGATGTCAAGAATACAAGGTGGTTTTATATGACAACATATGTGATCTATTTGATAGCTCGCTAGAAGGACATTGAGGGTGTTGAGAGGATAGGCCACCAAGGAAACCACCCAGAGGAAGCATGCATGTGGTTTCATTACCTAAAACTTAGACTAGAAAGGTTCCTCAACACATTTTGTCTTGTAAGTGATACCTTTATATATAATTAGATATTAAGGCTCACAAGTGGCATGAGGTGTTAGTTGTCAAAGGCATTGATGGCCCTAATTAAGACATGGGGGTGTTGGTTTTTTCAATTCTTCCAGAACACCTACATCTGCATGTTCAAAGTTTCTAGGAAACCCGTGCTCCTCCTATAAAACTGTAGGGACCAAGTAGTCTTACTCAAATTTTGTAGACAAATTTTAAAAGCACACCTTTTGAAGAATACGAAGAAGATAAAGATGGTTGGATTCCCCTTTTTCTACAGGGAGTATAAGTGCACCCTTTTCATCGCAAAAGAGACAAAGAACAAGCTGAAGAGCCTTTATTTGGAAAAATTTTACCTATTGCGACTGCAATATGCTTTTAGGGTAAGACTAAATAAGGCACTCCCTAGAAATTTTGAAGGCCACCTTCCTCACCTTGAGGATTTTTGGGCTGATTCCCATGATGATTTTTATCTGCATCATTGTTTGGATCACTAGCTCACCTCATAGCATATAGTTATTTTTGGGTTGCAGACATTTCCCAAAAGTTTCAAGGATACCTCAACCATTTTAAATCCCATTTATGAAAAGGAAAAGGTATGATACCAACTCCTTTCAAGAATCAAGTAGGATGAGAAGGAATTTTTGGATATCATGGAAGTCACCCAAGAAGTCTTTGAAAAGAGCCGCATAGTTTTTGATCTTAAGTGTCCTAGAGGTACTTTTAGAAAAAGGAGAAAGGAAAATCCCAACACTCTCAATAGTATGAGAGGTGAGAAAAGGGTAAATGAGGTGCTTCATATGAGAAGTCAGATCCTCTTAGAAAATCCCCACCAAGGTAATTATCAAAGAGTTGGAAGAAAAAATGGGCAAGTTGCAGAAGCTCACTTTCATCGCACAACAAGGAGTCACCATTAGACTTGATGCCAAGCCCCTTTTGGACACATAACCTTCCCAATTAGAAAAGAGCTTAGATATTCTTGTTTTGAATATCTCGCATAACAATTTTGATTAAGAGATGGGTGTTCAAGATGAGGAGGATGCCTCATTGCAATATCCCAAAAATAAAAAGAAGAAAAGAAAATGGGTGGTGAATGATTCTCCCACTAGCCCTAGCCTCAAAAGCCGGGAGGGTTTTGAAGATGCCCAGGCTCTAGAAATTGAAGTTTTCATAGAGGAGCCCATTTTTGAGTAGGTCCTAGAATTTAAGGATTCGAACAATACCGCCCTAGAGAATCCAAATGAGGTTCTAACACCAGAAAATGAAGAGATCCTCCTTAAAGAATATAAGAAGATAAATGGAGTGAGGCCAAAGAGGAGAGAGAATGGTTGGAATAGGTGGTGAAGGAGGATGAAGAAAAAAAATTTAGAATTAAGGAAGAGAAGATGTGTGTTAAAGAGGATGACAAAAGGAAACAAGAGGTTGATGAGCATGCCTATCAGGAGGAAGCTCACCTCAAGGAAGAGGAAGAGGTCTAAAATAATAAGAAGGTTGAAGAAGAGTAGAAGTTGAAAGAAGAATAGAAAAAAGAAGCTGATCATGCAGCCCAAATGCAAGAAAACAAGGATTCTCATTGCAAGGTAGTAGAGTTTACAAAAATAAGAAAAAAAGAGGAGTATGCCTGAAAAACAAAGAAAAGGAAGAAAAGCGAAGGATAGAGGAGAAGAACAAGGCACAAGGGAAAACTAGACCTTTGGGAGAAACCATACCCCCTACATCTAGTAGTCCTTTAGGTAATCCATCACCCAATCCTTCACAAAGTTAGTAGCTACCAAATCCACACAAAAAACCATTTCCCAATCCATAACCAGATATGAAGGAGAACTCTCAACATGACTCTCGAAAGGAGAAAGACTCAAAAAAGGAGGAAGAAAAAATATCAAATCCCATGAATCCTCCTCCCAAATATGAACAAGCACCACCCTATGAAGAGATGCAAGTTCAACAAGGTGGCAAGATCTTTGATTTGCATGACAATGCAAATACCGAGGTAATTGTCTCACATCCACCTAAAAATAGTAGATACACACAAGAGGAAACATTGAGATGAGCTTGTCATCATGTCCTCGCTCCAAGACATAATGAACGAGCTCATGACCTCATAACCCTATAAAATAAAGAGGGTGCATTCCATTTTTGTAACTAGGAGGAACACCATAGAAGAAATAGTGGTGAAAACAACCATGCCTCCTAAGGATACATAAACATTCAAGGTTACTCTTGGAGACTATTAGATATACAAGATCAATCTTGGGAAGAGGAATAAGTGCACTGAGGTCAAAGACCTCAATGACATCCCCGATGTGGTGAGTGAGAGATATGTAAAAGAGTTCCAAAAGAATAAAGAGTTGTAAGCCTTAGTGATTAAAATGAAAGAGTTAGTTTAGGAGCTCACCTCCCCCAATTCATCTGCAATGCCTGAAGCATCCACCTCATGAGAAATCCCATAGGCTAAGATGAATTCTTTAAGGACTATGAACAAGAAAGCACTAACAATGGATGATTGGGTCACCTTTCAATTGTGAACAATCCAAGGCTTTCTTTTCAAGTCCATTTTGGAATATCAGATAGTAGTTAAGATTCATTTTGATGTCAAAGAAGCAATAAGTGAATGGGAAAACTAGATCATTCGGTACACCAAGAAGAGGAGCATGATGAAGGAAATCATTGGGCTAAGAGACAATAGGTTGAATGAGATCAAAATCCATGGTAATGAGATCAAAATTCATGGTAATGAGACCTCTAAGTACCTGAGGATCATCTACCGCAAGTTGTGTCTTAGGATAGATCTCTTGGATATGGCATTCAAGTACCTTACATTGTTTCCTACATCCATTCAACAATGTGCCTCCAAGTATGACATTTTTGTGAAAGATGTCATGGGGTTGAACCCCAAAGAGGTAAATAGGTTTACACCCATATTCACTGCTCAGTGCGTATGACAAGAAAGTAGGGAAAAGGTTTGTAAATTCCTACGAGTCTTACAAAGTAGTAATGGATGAGTGCACCAAGATCATTATAGTCACACACGAATTTCGAAGGGTGATAGCTTAGTTGCATGAAAAATTAGACAAAGCTAAAGACAAAGTTGAGGAGGCCCAAGTCTTCATCCAATACATGAAGGAGATCGATTAAGATGATATTAAAAAATGCATTGAGGCATATGAGAAGTATATGGAAGGTCGGGCCTTAGGCTAAAAAATTCCTCCATTCCCTCATCCTTCATTATTTTATTATTTTAAATTTTATTAGATCCTGGTAAGTGTATAGTGAATAAAACTCTTTATTCTTTGATTCTTTTCTTATTCATTCATTCTAGAGGTATGAGTTGATGCCTTCTCCCAAAGCCAACTAACCATCTCCTAGATATTAGTATTGATTGAGTAGTGTCAAAACTTTGTCAGATGCAGTCTGAAATGGAATTGACAAATGGGATGGGTCTTCTACAGATGCCACTCCTCAACATGGCACTGGCTAAATGGCTGAATATTTGCACTAGCCAATAGCCAGTGTCGTTACTTCTTCCATCAGTCGTGACTTCCATCAGTTCTTCAGTCCACGTACGTCTGCAGAGACTGTAGAGAAGGGATGCGGCTATCCTCCCGAAGGAATGCACCGTCGTACAATTTTAGAAAATCTGAAAACACAGTGGATTTTTTCAAAAATTTCAGGATCTATTCTTCATCTGTGTATTCTGGATTGAAAACAACCAACAAATTTTTTTAAAAAAAACTCTGCATTTCTACAGATTTGAGGAAAAAAACAAATTCAATAGTGGTGCGTTCTATGAGGAGGATAGCCACCGTCGTAGAGAAGTGTCAACTCTGCCTGCCATTACTACACACAAATAATTTGATTTTAAGATGGGTAAATTAATTAACATGATTTAGGTTCATTTAATTTTCTGTAATATTTGGATTATAAATTAAAATATAAATATATAATTTAATAATATATTATATATAGATGCATATTAGATAGATTATATAAATATAATTTAATAATTATAAATTATAAATTTATATTAATATAATTTATAACATTTATTTTTTAACATAATTTATATTTAATAATTATTTTTAGATATTATTTTTTTTAATTTTTAGATATTATATAAATATTAAACTATATTCATAAACATCATAATTTATAAACATCATACTCATATTTAGATATTTAAAAAGTTATATAATTTATGAAAATATGTAAGTTATATAACTCACTTTGTCATTATACATTTGGCATAATTTATAAACATTAACTTATAAACATTTTTAAGATTAATGTTTATATTTATATTTTTTACTTATAAATTATAAGCATCTTATTCATTGGGTGTTTACAAATTATATATTAAATTATAAATTATATAACTTATAAACATCATACTCATTTGAACATTTCAAAAAGTTATATAATTTGAAAAAATATATAACTTATATAACATAGATTTATATTTATATTTGTAATTAATAATTATTTTAGAGTTTTTTAAAAATATTTTTGTTAATTCTATAGTGAAAATCTACAATCATTATAACTTTTAAATGCTCAAATGAATATGATGTTACATAAGATGGCAAAATAAAGAAGAAAATACATCATATTCATTTTTATTTAAGCTTTATAAGTTACATATAATGATTGTAATGATATTTACTACTGATTTGACAAAAAATTACAAAAAAAAATAATTATTAAGTTAAAATATAAATATATAATTTAATAATATATTATATATAGATGCATATTAGATAGATTATATAAATATAATTTAATAATTATAAGTTAAAAATTTATATTAATATAATTTATAACATTTATTTTTTAACATGAGTTATATTTAATAATTAATTTTAGATATTATTTTTAATTTTTAGATATTATATAAACATTAAATTATATTCATAAACATCATAATTTATAAACATCATACTCATATTTAGATATTTAAAAAATTATACAATTTATGAAAATATATAAGTTATATAACTCACTTTGCCATTGTACATTTGGCATAACTTATAAACATTAACTTACAACATTAACTTATAAACATTTTTAAGATTAATGTTTATATTTATATTTTTTAATCATATTCATTGGGTATTTATAAATTATATAACTTATAAACATCACACTCATTTGAACATTTAAAAAGTTATATAATTTGAAAAAATATATAACTTATATAACATAGATTTATATTTAATAATTATTTTAGAGTTTTTAAAAATATTTTTGTTAAATCTATAGTGAAAATCTACAATCATTATAACTTTTAAATGCTCAAATGATTGTAATGTTATATAAAGTGGTAAAATAAACAAAAAAATACATCATATTCATTTTTATTTGAGCATTTATAAGTTACATATAATGATTGTAATGATATTTACTACTAATTTGACAAAAAAAAAATTAAAAATAATATCTAAAAATAATTATTAAATATAAATTATGTTAAAAAATAAATGTTATAAATTATATTAATATAATTTTTTAACTTATAATTATTAAATTAGATTTATATAATCTATCTAATATGCATCTATATATAATATATTATTAAATTATATATTTATATTTTAACTTATAATCCAAATGTCTGCAAAAAATCAAATGAACCTAAATCATATTAATTAATTTACCCATGGTAAAATCAAATTATTTGTCACTGACACTTCTCTGACAGCCTCTGCAGACGTACGTGAACTGGCTGAAGTAATAGGATTGACGGAAGAAGTAACGACACTGGCTATTGGCCGGTGCAAATATTCGGCCATTTAGCCAGTGCCCCTCAGCATTTAGGGCATCGATGTTGCAACTAAAGATCATTTAAAGTTTAACTTTGGTAGTTGAGATTCAATTTTCCTATTAGATGGATTTCTTCCTCGAGAACTAGAGTTACCGGTCTTCTCTCCTTTCCTTTTCTTCCCTCTTCTTTCTCTCCTCTTTGATATTGTAATTAATACTGTTGGTGTATGCATTTGTAAATAAGTGCCAAATGTTGCAAAAATGGGCATGTACATTCGATATGTCTATATATATGCATTTTGGGACTGGTTTTTAGGGACCACAAAATTGATGATTTTGAAGGCCATAGCTTAGAGTTAGATAGTTTTTAAAATTACTCTCTACTTTCCTATTCTAGTTTAAGTCTATTCTCCCTTGGAGAATTGTAATCTCGGACCAGTGATTGTTGTATATTTACACTGATAATGCAATGAAGAATATGTGATTAACATATCATTTTCCTCTCTTCATCTCAGTTGTTGGTAATATTGTATCATTTTTTTTTGTAGCTATGTCCTTTTCTCAAGAGTTAGTTATTATTTTATGGATGGAATTTTTGTGTTGATGGAATGCATCTCTTTTTATCTTGCATATTATGGTTTTTTATTATATATATTTTAGGTCAGCTATGTTAATCTTGAGTAATGTTGATAGTATTTCTTGCAAAGTGATTATAGGTAGATTCATTTATTTGCACCTTGTCCTATTTTTTCCCATTTCTTTTAGTCTTGTTCTAACATTTACTTGCAGGATATCTCACTTGTGTTGGAACTCACTCATGACCAGTAGACCCCTTGACCAAAAAACCTCGTTCTCACTTAGCTTGTCCAACACCGATGTGACCCAATAACTAGGTGCTCCGGGGATAGGGGAACTCATTCACCGATACCCTATTTTAGGCAAAGTTAGTCAGTGTTTCCCTGCACTCAGTGACATCTCATTCTCTATTTTGTGACCCTACATAAGAGCCGCATCAATAGGTCCTTTATTGTTTAACTTGCAAATAACACTCCATTAAATAACTAACCCTATATTTATCCCCTTTTAGATGAAAATATCATATTTCTATTTTTTCCTTTTCATCCAACCATCTTGATAGCACCACTCTTATAAGAGAATTTCTTAGAAATAAGGGCACATATGTAGCATTCCAATACTCAAAGATTGGCTTTCCCTAGACTCTATCACCCACATTTTTACTTTAGTTTGCATCCTTATTATCTCTCATTCCTAAACAACTAAAAAGGTTGATCCCACAACAATGTGTTTCAATTATGGTATATGGGGATAAATGAGCTCAAGTTGCCAAAAATACAAACATCTTCAAGTAAAGCAATCTCGTTCAAAATGATATAATCATGAGCTTTAAATGAGGGTCCATTCTATTTGTAATGTTTCATATTTCAAAATATTTTTTTCAAAATGATTTTTTTATAAAGGACCTTCAAATGAAGGGAATATTTCATAAAATAAATTCAAGCAGAGGGACTTTTTATGAAGGAAATTCAAATGAACATACCTTTCCATAAAGGGTCTTTTCAAGAAGGTGTCTTTTTTGAAGTACCAAGTACCTTCATTCAAAGGCCCATGTGATGACATCCCCTACAACTCAACAAAATTTTCAAAAAAAAATTATTTTTTGAAGGTTTAGACCATCAAATAGAACCATCATGATATAGGGTAAGAGCACCACCCATTTTTCAATTATTGTTCACTCTTTACTCACCCAACCCCTCAAATATTTCTCTTTAAAGAATCCAAAAAAAGTGATAACTAAAAGCTCATTAATAAATGTATCATGTGCCAATAGCCACTCATTTGTACCTCAAATAGTTAAAAAATTTTAAATTATAATTGGAGTTGTGCAACTTGATTGTTACCCATACTGCAATTAGTATTAGGACATTTGTGCACAAGTATAGGCAATTTTTTAGGTGGTTGTAGTGTATAGTTATTGGAGCATTATTTGGTAAGTATTGGGTGATACTTTTAAATAATTGTTTATTTACCCTTGCATGCATAATAGATCCCACAACATGTGTCATTACCATCCAGGATCTAATACAATAGTTATCAGTAGTTAAGTCACATAAAGAGACAACAAAATAAAATGTCAAAATCTAATGTATTGTTTAGCATTCGTGAGTGCATAAAGTTAACTATAATAGCTGCATGTATGTTTACCCTAATATTTTGCATAATTATATCCCCCCGAACAAGATTTTTAAAAATTATAATCTCTAATATATTTATTAAATTATATATTTATTTTATTTTTTTCAATAAATATAAATGTTTTACCAAACATGTAGGTGTAAGTTTGATGTACTTGGAAAATTAACAAAAGGTGGAGAATTATTTTGTGTGCATTTTGTATTAATAACCTTGTTTGAACAAATAAATAAATTTGGATATATTCAAAAAGAACTATACATTATTTATTCTAAATCATTATTACTTTAAATTTGGATATATATAAAAAGGAGAATATATGCATGTGTTATAGATATGATTTTTTCAAAGTCCATTGTAATAAATTTGGAGATTTTTTTTGGGACAAAATTATGAGTTAAGATGAAGTAGAGAAAAAATGAAAATATATGATAATGATAATGATAATGATTATCATGCATTATAGAGTATGACAAGTTTATCATCATCTTTTTTTCTATTTTACCTCTACTTTACATTAATATTAAAGTTGGTACACATTTATTTAAAAACTCTCTTGTCTTGTATTCATATATATTATAATATTTAAAATACAAACAACTTTAATAGTTGATAGAAAAGAAGCAATAATCTGCAAAATATTCTGATTATCTCATATCTTGAAGTCCCCTAATCTTTTCCCTGAAAAATCTCAATTCGCAGAAAAAATTGCTCACCAATTTTATTTTTTAAAAAGTAATTAAAATCATCCCAAAAAGGGAAAACAATGTGAAAAAATCATTGCAAAAACCTACAATACCCTAGAAAACTTTGCAAAATTACCAAGTCGCTCAAAAATAGGGTTGATTCTATGAAGGAATCATATTCATTACAGAATTGGCTTGGAAAAGTTTTTTGTTTGTCCCTTAGTTTCTTTCTAATATCTAAAAGACCTAAAATAGGGGAGTATGAGAGAAATTGTCATCATCAACCAAATTTGAAAGGGCCTCAATTATCCTACATCACAAGGGGCATGTTAGATAGTGTTGAAGCAACTGAAAAGTCTACTCTCAATCATAGCTTTGATATGACCCAAGCTCTCTACATGACCCGTCCCATGGATTCTGATGCGAGAAATTATATGATGAATATCATGCACTAATTTTAAAATTATAATTATTATGAACTATTATGGTTGACATTTTGATGGGGAAGGCTCAAACCCCACTATTAATATACATTAATAGTTATAATAAATTATTAATTAAGAATAATATAAAATATAAAATGTATGTACATGTGTGTGTGTGTTTCATATAATTTTAAATTTATAATGAATGTACATTATATATTAATTATAAATAAGACAAAAACATAAAATTAACTATATGAGAAATCTTTTTAAATTATTTCATTCTGAATGATATCAAACAAGCTTAAATACTTGTACTAAAATAGACTCCACATAATCATTAACATTTGTCTCCACCTAAAATAGTAGTAGTTGAAAGCTACATATTTCCAAATCAAGTGATTGCTAATCTTTTTATTCAACTAAAAAAATGTATTTTATTGAGTTTTACCTCCTTTAAAGGACTTACCAAGTGTCATCATATAGTATTAAGCATTGCAGTTGTGGAATATGATTTAATAAGCTTTCTCAAATATCGAACTACCCCTACAAACTCCTCACCTCAATCACAATGAAAGTTTTTATCATTTCAAAATGACTTCCACTTTTACTAAATTCTTAATAG